>JBBBDQ010000635.1:2877500-3295000 GCA_037127315.1 Ascarosepion bandense
TCCTTCATTCCAGGAAACTCAATTCAAGACTAATCCAACTCCTAAATAATACCAACACCTAGTTCATTAGATTTTGAAAAAAGATACAGTCACTAAAGATAGAGGTAAAAGGATCGGCTCCCTGTACTGTTCCAGTAAGTATCTAACTCTATATTCAATCACTTACCTTTGTAAGAGCCAGAACATGCTGAAAATAGAGCCTTGTTGCCATATTTGGGTGGGAACTTCTCACCAGTCTTAACAGAGTTCAAAAGCATCTGTGAGTTTTTGTTGGAGAAGAATTATTTTCCATCCTCCAAGCTCTAACAGGTGGAATGTGGTGAGTCTCACTGCTCTGTCACTATTACAATGAAAAATGCTCGGACAAACTACATTTCTTGGTCCCGCCATGTCTAATCTTCACACCTAGGACTCACTTATACTGTAGCAAACCACCCAGATTTCCTCCATATTCCATTGGTGAGAAGTATGTTCCACTTAAACAGCTTCTTCCTGCAAGATACTGTCCTGTAGAACAGACTACCAAGTTGATATTTTCCCCCAATCATGACAATCTTTGCATGTTCAATAACGTGTACATGCACACATGAAAAGAAATTCACAGTTAATAACTCATTCTTGAATCCCCCGCCCCTCATGTGGCATGTGCTCCTTGTTAGGAATCATGGACTTAAATGTAATGAAAATGTCTCAAATTGTAACCGTCAGTGAACAACTGGAATGCAAAATGAATCACTGCTATTAACTTTTTTTTTTTTTTTAATCATTTCACCCCGAGCAAGGCAGAAACGCCACTGATGTGCAGGGGGTTATATAAATGTAAAAAGATTAATTAGAAAAGAGTGAGGAGTACAAGCTAGTTAGAAAGGAACAATAGAAAGCTGAGAAAGCAGGTGCAATGACAGATACATAGGCGGAGAGAAAGTGAAGGTTATACAGGGGAGGGGAGACAGCTAGAGTCCAGTGGTTAGTAGATGAGTATTGACTTTGCATTTAAATTTCTGGAGGTCGTAGCCGTCAGGAAAGCAAGAATACGGGAGTGAGTTCCACAGGCGGGAAGTGCGAGAGAGGAAGCTGCAGGAGTAGAATTGTCGTCTGCATTTGGCTAACCTGACTGTGAATGGGTGGGACCCAGTTGCCAGTCTGGTTGCATGGGTAAACACCTGTTGAGGAAGCATCAGTGACTTAAGCTCATCCAAGCAGAAGCCATGAAAGTATTTATAGAAGAGACAGAGGGAGGCCACATTTCGACGATGGGAAAGTGGCTGCAGTCGAGTCGCCAGATCAGTACCTATCACATTACAGACTCTCCTTTGGAGCTTGTCAAGAACACTGAGGAGAACGGCAGGGGCACCTGACCATAAATGGCAGCAGTACTCCATGCACGGACGGATGGTTGACTTGTATATATGCAGGATGGATTCAGGTGGAAAAAACATCCTGGATCGACATAGTGACACAATCTTCTTAGCAGTAGATTTTGCTATGGATTCAATATAGTGGTTCCATTTGAGGTGTACTGTAGCAAACCACCCAGATTCCCTCCATATTCCATTGGTGAGAAGTATGTTCCACTTAAACAGCGTCTTCCTGCAAGATACTGTCCTGTAGAACAGACTACCAAGTTGATATTTTCCCCCAATCACTACAATCTTTGCATGTTCAAAACCACTGTGTTGTCTTCCCCTTCTTTCTGAACAATCTTCAAGCTCCAAGAACAAATCAAAAGTAAGTTCTAAAAAGAAAGTTTAGACAAATATCTGTATTAGTTGAATGCCTATCAACCTTAGTCTAACATAAAGTTACAATAATTAAGCTCATAATGTTAAAACAAAAGACCATCATCTATCAGAATAGAGTGCTAACCATAAATTTAAGCTTGACACCATAATATTTCTTTTCCAGTGAAAAGGTGCTTTGTAAAAAACATCCTGCTTTTCACAAAAGTCATGAATGATCCTGAGCATGTGTAGAAACTATATTCATATTATACATCTGTCAAGGTGGCTACTAATATGAGTGTAGCATGGTTGTGTTGCTAATACCAAATGAATGGACATCTGGTAAATGTGAACAATCAAATATGGAGCCAGGCTAGAGAAGAGAGAAATGTCTGGTGAGGAAGCAACTGAACAAAGGTCAGTTGTTCATAAACCAAATAAAAGGCTGACCCAACAACTGACATTTAGAAAGTGATTAACAGATAAGAGGACAGATGATCCAGCACTTTGTCCACAGATCTCATGACTTTCACCTCTTTTCTTTATACTGTCCACAATGATGTTGCCATAGAAACAGATTTTCTTTTCTAGGCATCATATGTACTTTTTCTTTTTTAATTTCTATATTAATTTATTTTCAGTAGCAAAGCAATATTTAACAGATTGTATCAGTCAGGGATCTTAATCCACCTTATCTCTCTCTCTCTCTCTATATATATATATATAAATGAATAGAAAAGAACATTTATTTTAGCCAACACATTTCAGCTTCTGATGGACATTTTCAAGACAAATATCCATCATAGGATAAAACATGACAGTTTACTTTTTGTAATTCTTCATACACTTCTTTCACAAATATTGACTGAGAACAGAAATGTTATATATATCTCCAATATATAGATATATCTACAATATATAGATATATCTACAATATATAGATATAAAAAAATGGTTGGCCACTTGTATTTGAGAATACTTGTCTACCAGGGTGGCTAGCTAATACCCATTGTAGATGCCTGCTCAGGCACACGTCTGTTTGTTCAACACCCACAGAGTCTACCTGTGGTTTATACTGCAATTATGCTGAGTGGACCTTAGTTACAGTTTCTGGGAGAGAGTTTATTATCTGGTATCAACAACAGTCTGAACATTTTTGGTCACGATGACTTCGACTTCAAGCTAGCACAACCACTGACACCTTCTCAAAGGAAGCTGTCTACCCAATTTCACTCACAAGGCTTGGTATGGTTTTCAGGCACTTTTCAAAGGTGCTGCATGCTGGGATGGCCTCCTCTAGACTGATAACACCAAGAAGTCAGCTTTCTGACTAACTGACCGTAGTGAGAATTAAACCTGGGCTTCATGGTCAGAACACAAACGTTCTAATCACTCGACCATGCACCCATATATATATATATATATATATATATATATATATAATTCAAAGTGAAGAGGACTCAGGGTTTTTTTTTTATTTTGAGTACTCTGGCATTTATTTTATTATAAACAGTGCTCAATATTTTGAGTATTATAGAGCTTCATATAATATAATTATATATATATATATATATATATATATATATATATATATATATACACACACACACACACAGTATTTCATTGAAACCAACCAACAAGGAAGATTTTGTTATTTATTTTTTTATTTAATTTTTCCAGGATTTGAACACAGTTCCTTTTTGCTGGCGATAACGTAAAAATGTTCTGTAATTATTTTTACAAGCCCTTTTAGCCACTTCTCTGGCCATTCTCAAGGCTGTTATGTTTTCACTGTTGTTATTTTTCCTCATGTTTTGACTACAAAGTAAACTTTGTCTTGTTTTAAAAACAACACAAAATAAATTACGTTACAGCTTTGATCTAAGCTGAAAATCTGTTGTAGGGTGTTGCAATACTCAGGCTGTTTTACCCCAGCATCTTAAAAATGTTTTTCTTTTAGGGTCAGAAAACAAACATGAATAAAAAAAATTTTCATCAAAATTTTGCGCTGTTGCAGAAAATGTGTGTAGATGCCAACTGATGTTCTTCAAGCTTGAAAAGCAGCCAGACATACAAAAGCAGGCTGTCAGGCATTGCAAATAAGCTGTGGTTTCAGAAAGTAAGCTGAGATAAGGCTAGAAATTCCTGGAACGAATGTAAAATGACCACGCCCCCATTATCATGACGTTAATCATTTAAGTGCCATACATGATACACACTTGGGCAACCATATCTCAAAAGAGACATGACTGGGCAGAAGTAGGTTGCCATTACTTTCTGTGGTAGACTGGTTGCCAACCAAGGCTATAGAACCCAATCTGTCCTGACATTTAACCCATAACTGGAGAGAGAAGAGAGAGATTAATATATTTCCCAAGGGTAATTGCATATAAGTGAATGCAACAAATTCAACTGGAATTTTAACTTGCTTATATATATATATATATATATATATACACACACACACACACGCGCGCGCTCCTCATTATTTGTCCAGATCCAGTGGCAGTACATAACAGCAACAGAAATGTGACACACCCAACAAGTGGAACAAGATGGTATTGGGGCACCAAATTCTATGTCTTTTAGGATTAAAAAGAAAAAAAAGAGGAACAACCAGCTTAAAAAAAAAATGGACCGCTGGATATGATCGACAGATACATCTGGCCATAGATAAAGTCAACAAAGCGACAACTGGAAAAAGCAAAAATGCATGGAACTTTTAAGACTATATAAAAGTCTAGAATTTTTGACTGAAGAGACAGAAACTGGCTAATGACACCTGATGGTGCCTTTGTATGTGCAATTTCTCTCTAGCTGCCCTCCTGTTTCACACAAGTATCATCTACAAAGAATAAAGATTATATGTGTGTGTGTGTGTGTGTTCCTCATTGTTTGTCCAGATCCAGTGGCAGAACATAACATTAATGATTGAGTAAGATCATAGCAAATTCTACAATGAAATATGTATCTGTAATGTAGGATGTGCGTTTGTGGTGCAGTAAATATCGGCTCGGAAAGAGAAATCAGGGAGCTGAGTTCCAATTCTAGTTGAATTCATTGTATTCACTTATGCACAAATATCCTTGGGAAAGGTAATAATCCATCTCTTCCCTCCAGTTATGGGTTAAATAAAAGGACAGATTGGGTTCTATTGCCTTGGCTGGCAACCAGTCTACCGCAGAAAGCAATGGCAACCTACTGCGGGATTATCTTCTGCCCAATCAGTCGTTTCTCTTTCGAGACATGATTGCCCAAGCGTGTATCCCGTATGGCATTTAAGTGACTAACCAAATTTAATTATTTACATTGTTTGGACTATTGTCCTCATTTTTATTGCCATATTCACAATGTTTCGGCCTTTGTATGCTCTGACCTTCTCAAGGACACATGATCCAGTGAAAAAAGTGTTGGCTGGGTCCAGTGACTTGACCCAAAGAGTTGTGAGTTCAATACCCAGCTACAGCAGTGTTGAACAAAAAATTTTGAGAGCTGAGTTAAAGAGAGATGACTAAGATATCTGAAAGTGGCATGACTCATGGAACGAGAAGAAACTAAAATTTCAACCACCTGAGAAGGCATACAACAGCCAAAATGTTGTGAATATGGCAATAAAGATGAGGACAACAGTCTGAACAATGTAAATAAAATATTTGTAGAAATTCCCTTATTGCATTGTTAAATATTTTAGTTTAATAACTTTAACAAAATATTGCAATAACAAGCATGAATATGAATGCTGGTAGTTATTTTAAGAAGTAAGGAGGTACAAATAGAAATTAATAATTTTTTCCATTTTCCTGAAACAGCCGTTAGGCACTTCTATCTTCCATTATTTTACTTTCTGATTGAAATCAAGTTGATATGTCTTTTGTCTTCTCATCTGATTAAAATGAAATAGTCTGTAACTTACGAGACATTGGCAGGAGATGTGAAAAACTTTAGCATCTGTTATACGTCTTTTGCAACTGAAATGGAGTCGGTATTTGGAGTCGGTATATAGGGTGTCACAATCATACAAACTAATGAAGTGGGGACCAAGCATGATTATTATAGTACCCTTAAGTTACCATGAAATTTTCGCTAGTACTCAGTTAAGTGTCATCTGTGATACACACTTGGGTAATCATACCTTGAAAGAGACATGACTGACTGGGTAGGAGAGTTTTCCACAATAGACTGCTATTACTTTCTGTGGTAGACTGGTTGCTAATCAAGGGTACAGAATACAATATGTCCTGCTATTAAACCCATAGCTGGAGGGAGAAGAGATGGATTATATATTCATAAGTAGTAATTAGTGGAGTATCAAATTATTACTTCATAACAATAATAAACCGATCCCCCACATTATGTCCAGAAGAAACTTTAATTATGTTTCTAACTATTATATTTAGCCAGTTAAGTGCCACACATTATACACACTTGGGCAAAAGAGCCATGGCTGACTGGGTATAAGATTTTCCCGCAATAGGTTTCTATTACTTTCTGCAGTAGACTGGTTGCCAGTCAAGGCTATAGAACTAGTACTGCTTGTCCAAAATTCTATCAAAAATGTCAACAATTAATAAGCTAAGCATATCCTGATATTCTCTAAGAGGTAGGGGTGAATTTAACAAGTGAGGTGGCACATTTATTTGGGTTATTGGAAGGCAAGTTCAATATCTTCTTGCATACCACCACCATCTGTCTCTGAGGCTGTAGAAAATTAAGTATTACTTTCAGAGCAGTTCATACAGATCACATTATCAGGAGATAAGTAAAATTTGCACCCACACATGTCACATGGCAAAAGAATGTGTGCATGTGAGTGTACAGAGTGAATTACTTGAACGTTAATGTACATGTATGTACCTTTACACCTACATGCATGATATCTCACACTGCACAGCACCCCCCCATTTCTATGTCATCATCTCACGAAATGCATTTGTGCAACAGTCAGAATTTCACCAGAAATAAAGGCTTTGTACAGAAATATAAACACCAGTATTCTCATCCTTCTCTTACCCACTTCCTGATGACACCTCCTATAACCTGTCCCTCATTCTCATCACTTTCCTCCTATATAACCCCCTGTGCACCAATGGTGGTGAAGCTACCTTGCTTGGGGGAAATGATTAAATAAAAAAATTACTAAGGAGCAAGAACAATTGACATTTAAATTTTTGATGATTAAAGTTAACAACCTTAAAAATAACTGAAGCCGTGAAACCAAATCAAAACCAATAATATTGCAGATTTGTCTTTGGATTTTATGAAGAATCTTTAAATACACTACACAAACACACACCAATGAATAATTGTGCCCACTCCATGCAAGGTAGTAAAATTACTTAGACACAAGGGTTTACTGGGTGTGGAAAACAGAAACATTATTAAAGAGTTGGGGACTAGTGAATTCATACCTTTTCCAAGGTCAACAGTTGTAAAGTTATCAGAAACTAACTTACCTATTTCTGCGTTCAATTTTAAACCATGAAAAAGTCAAGAAAAAAGCATTTTGCTGTTCATAAACATCTGCTGTACATTTATGGAAACCAAACACTGAATGTGGGCACAGTTAGTTGGTCACACATTTTTGCAGTACACACAGTAATATATATGATCAGCCATGTTTAGAACAAAGGAAATATGGATTACAAACATTTTCCTAATGTTATCACTGCTGTGAAAAGGTCAAATAAGAATGTAGATGAAAACGTGATCTATCTAATAATGTTACTGTACTCTCTGTATCAATTTGTAAGTGGCATTAATTCAGGAGAGCCCTTCAGAAAAAGAGTACAAGTTGAAATAGTAATGTCTGATCTGACCTGGGAGTGTGAATGGTGAATTCATGCTAGTTCCAAGGTCAACAGAAACTAATCTAAAAATGTGGTTATAATTTTCTTTTGTAGTTAACTGTTACAATGGCTTCATGTATTAACAGAAGAATTTCTTTATTGTTAGCACAATTTTTGTGTTCAATTTTAAACCATTAATAAAAAACAGATATAAAGAAAAAAAAAGAAAAAGGAAAAAGAAAAGAAAAAGATGAAAAAGAAAAGGAGAAAAAGCAAAGAAAAGAAAAAAGGAAAGAGAAGAGAAAAATGAGAGAAAAGAAAAACCACAGAAAAGGTCAGTCTGAAATATTTTTACCAGTGCAAATAAGTTTGATAGAATTACCTATATTTGCATTTTATAAACTATGTGCACAGCAGTTATTGGTATGGAAAGTGGGATTGTCATGAGTACTGCACTAATTTCTAATAAATCACAATGCTAAAATAATTTAGTTTTATAATAGATCAGTACATTAATATGCATATTTTGTTATTTACTAAATATAACTTAGTCTGGCACAAGGTCAAACTGAGGAGCACATAAGCAAAAAATTATATTTACTTGCTAATCATCGCTTCAACAAACTCTAAGATATCTAAGCTTAAACCATGACCACAATAATGGCTCACCCAGAGAGACTAAAACTCACTAGTCATACACTAGGGAGGTAATCTGAATAGTTTAATATTTTATATATATATATACTAAGCTGCTAAACATTATCTAGCACTAGGCTTCAATAGTTGAGCAGTTAGTAAGGAATAAAAATCACTAGCAATGGATTTCCAGAGTTGCTAATCATTTATTTACAGCACTTTCATATATATATATATATATATATATATATACTAACAAAATAGCAAGATCGCCAAGACCTACCGCGGTTTCGCACAACGGCTCGTCAGGGCAAAGGCAGATCATGTACTAACCAAATAAATACACACTACTAAGACTAACCTATTTGCAGAAGAGGTTGGATGGAAGGAAAGAAAAAAAAAAAAAAAAAAACCTGGGAGAGGGGTTACTATAACTTTCGATATTCTAAGCAAGAAACTTCATTTTATGCATTCTACACTTATTTAATATCTCAGTTCTAGAGTTAATAAGCCTATTAGCGGGTTCAAATTTAGCTATAGCTAGCTTCTCCTCGTCACAAAGTTTGCAAAATTTATTATTCTTATTATTGCTAGGGCACTTTTTTATTATTTCCCATTTCAGAATTGGGTCCTTTTTACTTTTGGCTTTTATTTCCCATACATAGGTAGATAAAGCCGTGCTATGTTTATATCTCGCGTTTTTGAAAGAAGTTTTATGGTTATAAAACCTACTTTTAAAATTATCGTGTGTAGATCCTATGTATGTCTTGGGGTTTTTGTCATTTTCGCTAACATAGACCTTAACTTTGTAAACTACACTTGTCTGATTACAATTACCCTCAATCGGGCAGTCCTTTTTAGCTCTACAATTACACTTATGCTCCTTAACGTTATTATTACCGGAGGCCGCAGTATTCTCTTTTAGTTTACTTTTGTTGGTGTTATTAATGATTTTACCTATATTAGGCATACAGGAGTAGCTCAACTTAATAGTATTCCTGTTAAATATCTGTTTAAGCCTATTATTTGAGTTGAAATGTCTATCTATTAAATTAAAAAACATTTTTCCTATCTTGGATCTGACTTCATTATTATATGGGGGGTTGAACCATATAATTTTTCTTGATCTATTCTTACTGGCTTTTTTATTTAAACTTTGGTTCGAAAATTCTAACTTTTCTTGGTGCCCACTTTTTTTTAAGGCCATTTGAAAAATTTTTTTGTGTTTTTCAAAAACTTCCCTATTTGACGAGTTTGTAGACAATCTAACCTCTATACCTCTAGGAATACTTTGCAGAATATGTCTAGGGTGGTTAGACTTTTTATTAACGTAATTTGGGGCATAGTTCCTTTTGATGTATGGTGTTATTATCCCGTTGGCAATGTTTAACGTTATGTCTAAGTAATTGACTATTTTCACGTTATGCTCTATTTCTATTTCAAGCTTATGGGACTTAAAAAACTTTTGTACTTCTTTTCTCATTTTGTCTCCTAATCTAGGCGTGCAATTTTCTATTACTATCAATCCATCGTCCCGGTACAGACCGTGATTATGGAAATCTATTATTTGGTTTAATTTGTGTAGTAATAGGCACCCTATCAGTTCAGCCACTTCCGCACCATCATATGCCCCTATTGGGTTATCAAACCCTTGGGCATCAGTCTTTTTTATCCAAATTTCATCATTGAACCATAATAACGTTTTACGGCAGTGCCAGATTATTTCTAGTTCCTCCTTTTTTATTTTGTTATACTCTTTCGCTAATTCTAACGCTTCTGAGAGTAACTTAGCCGTTATTGATGGATAGAACTCCTTAATATCATATTTTATGAATGCAGATCTTTTATCGGGATTTATATCTTTAAACTATTTGATACAATCTCCAGTGGATTTCCACTGGTTAATATTAAGATACATACGTAGATTGCTACAAATGTTTTGAATTATAACCTTACTTATTCTACCAAGTTCTGTTTTGGTAGGATTTATAAGTCTAAACTCAGGATGGTTTGGAAATGAATCTTTGTGATCCTTAACTGTTAGGAAGCAGCTCTTCAATCCTATCTTTTCCACCTTATTATGCAAGTTAAACTTGCCTACTAACGATGTAGCCTCACTATTTATACTAGCCATAACACCTGGTGCTATCTTCCTATAGTGCCTAATTACCGAATTCTTAACTTCTTTGTTGAATTGCTCCTTAGGCAAAGCGTACATGTTAGTATTTTTATCTCCTTTAACGTAAATCTTAGTGGTATTTTTACATTCTTTTACCGTGTCCTTTAATTGTTTTTGAAAGGGGTTTTGCCCTAACTTTCTGTACTTAATTTTTCTAATGATGCTAATTAGATCTTTCTCAAACGCCTCTAACTCTTTTGAGTATGGCGGGTGCCTATAAGTTTTAAATCCGTAACTATTGTCGTCCTTATCATTTAAATTGTTTAGGAAGAAAAATGCCCTCCATCTTAACCTGCTAATAAAATGCTCGATCTTATGGAGTAATTGCTTTTCATAAAAATCCTTAGAAGGGATCGGGATATCTTTGAGTGAACATTCTATATCTATTTGTTCCATCACTAGTTGGTATAAAGTGCTCAATGGATAAATCCAGAGCCTATAATAATAATAATAATAATAATAATAATAATAATAATTATTAAACCGACTCTGCGTGTATTCTAATCTCAAAATTTTATAGAAGGGACTTTTTAAGACCATGAATGACCAGCAGAATCTAAATCCGTTATTGTCCTCGGCTATAAAGCTTTGGGCAAAGAGGGGGAAAAAAAGAAAACTGCGTGGGACCGACAATATATACGGTTCCTCCCAGTAAAAAGAAAAAAAACCCTCATATATATATATGTAGGCTATTCCTTAAACTGAACGTGCACATTGTGTATCCGTTATCAGCATGGGAAGTTAGAAATCATCTTTTGTTGCATTCACTTTTATATAAGTACCTTTGCAAAATGGACAAATCTATCACTTCTTCCCTACTTGCAGCTTGAAATTATTAGCAGAGTAGGTTAAGTTCTCTAGCCTTGGTTGACAACCAGTCTAGAAGGAAAACAACACTGAGTTAGATAGCAACTTCACCCCATAAAAACATATTTGTTAGAGAGACCACTGTGAAATCACCTAACAATGAGGCAGTGGCCCGATACTCCAAAGAAAGGTCTACAGAACTGAAACAATGTGTTCTAATTCCATTCAAGACCATTGTGTTCACTTTCACAAATATACCTTTTGGAAAAAGTGTGACCCTATCTTACTCAGTCTATGCTTAAAAGCAGATCAGACTGGGCCTCTAGCCTTGGTTGGCAACCAATCTAAGAGAAGAACAACTGTGAATTCACAATTAGGTTACAGATTCACCTTGCAAAAACCTATCTGCTTTGGAAACAGCAGCAGAAATACCTTGTGAAGTGAAGATGTATCCCCTACACTACACAGGGGTGTCTAAAATAATGCACTTTACATATACATCAATTTGGTTCAAGTACTTCATGGGTGGGGATGTGAATGACAATGCACTTTATACATAGATTCATTTGGTTCAAGTTCACCCCGACCTCTGGAAGAAAAAGTAAAACAGGAAGAAAGAAAAAAGTTGCATGCATTTCCCCTCCTTTTTTTTTTTTTTTTTTTTTTTTTTTAATAACTTCCGTTAGAAGTTTAAATAGATAAATTTCATGATTCTTCCCCAGGAAGACATTGAAGATTTCTTCAAAAAGCAAAAGTTAATACCCAGATATAGGTAAGCTATAAAAGTCTTATAAAAATTTATGTTTCCTTTGAGGACCAAGCTATGGAGTCAATTTGTCTGCTCTTATTTTTATGTCCTCTTTATTGTCACAGAGAACTGTGAAATATTTATGAGTTATCACAGTCAACAGGGCAGAAGTGATGCACCTAAATATGTGCTCTTTCTTTTCCAGGAAGTTGGGGGTCTAATTTCAAACTTTTAATCAGTTTATTCTCTTGGCTATAGTAATTTCCTTAATTTTGCATTTTATTTATTTAAAAAAATCATTTCACCCCAAGCAAGGCAATGATGCTACTAAGACACAAGAAGTTACTGACCTTGAAAGAAAATGAGAACCTATTACTAAAGAGAAAGAACCAAAAAAAATAAGTTTCAGGAAGATGGAAATTGGTGATGTGTTGTATTTACATTCCTGAAAATTTGTAGGTGGCAGGAACATAAGCTAGAAGGGAGTTCCACAAACAAGAAGTACAATAAAAGTAACTATGAAAATAGAACTTCTTACTTCTAGTTCAGTTAGTTAAATGCCATATGTGATACACGCTTGGGCGATCATGTCTCGAAAGAGACATGACTGACTGAGCAGAAGATTATCCTGCAGTAGGTTGCCATTGCTTTCTGCGGTAGACTGGTTGCCAGCTAAGGCTATAGAACCCAATCTGTCCTGTTATTTAACCTATAACTGGAAGGATTAGATGGATTAATACCTTTCCCAAGGGTATTTGTGCTTAAGTGAATGCAAGGTATTCAACTGTAATTCGAACTCGGCTCTCCGAGTTGTCGTTCTGAGCGGATATCCACTGCACCACAACGCAGATCCTACTTCTAGTTACACTAGCTATTTCTACACTCTAATAAATAGAAAAACTAAGCTTGTTTTGATTCTGAAAAATTAACAGACCCCCTGTTATTTCAAAATTTTACACTCAATTTATATTAGAGGCAAGATGAAGGTGCCTATAAGGATAACATCTTTTAATTTTGAGAAGAAATTATAATATGAAGGGTGGGACACTTCGCTATGGTATAATGGTTAGCAATCTTTTCTCTCTAAATAAATTACAACTGAGTAAAGAGTTTGATTGTCAATGGGTGCTCCATACTTTGGGCCTTGTGCCACATAAGCAACACTTAGTAAACTAGAATTTGAGCAATTCAATGTGGTGTAATGGTTAGCAAGCTTGTCTTGCTAGATCAATTACAACTAAAAAGTGAGTCTGATCCGCATTGGGTGTTCCATGCTTTCAACCTTGTACCACATTAGTATGACTGGCAACTAGTATTCAAGAATGCCTGTCAACTAGGGTGACTAGCTAATCTCTGTTGCAGTCACCTTCTCAGGCACATTTATGTTTGTTCAACATCCACAGAGCCCACGAGTGGTTTATACTGCAACTATGCTGAGTAGGCTTTAATACATCACTCAATAAGTCCTGGGCCTGTCATATAAACTGTACCACTAATAAAAAATCCACATGATTTTTATGAAGTACTAACCTTCAAACAATATGTGACAAAATTTGGGCCCAATTGAATTATTAGTTTACAAATTACAATTATTTAAGTGAAGCCACTGTTGCAAATTTTCAAAACAATAGAAAAATCTGAATTTCGTGTTGCTTTGTGATGGAAAAAATACTGTTCAAGCAAAGCAATGGCTTGATAAGTGTTATTCAAAGTCTGCTCCATTAGAAACAATGGTTAAGAGGTGGGATGCTGACTTCAAACATGGTCGTGCAGACACAAATGGTGCTAAACACTCAGGTTGCCCAAAATCAGCAGTTGTCCAGGAAAACACCTAAAATCCACAAACTTGTTTTGGCCAATTGTAAACTGAAGTTGTGTGCAATAGCAGTGGCGTTGAACATATCAGTAGGCATTGTATTCACCATTGTGTGAGAATTTGTCAATGAGAAAGCTGTGTTTAAAGTGGGTGCTGTGTTTGCACGCAGTTGATCAAAAACAACAACAACGCGTTGTTGATTCAGAGCATTGTTTTTGCATAAATATGTGACAATGAATGAAACATGGATCCACCACTTCACTCCGAAGTCAAATTAGCAGTCAGCTGAGTGAACAGCAGCAAGTGAAAGCTCCCCAAAGTGACCAAAGATGCTAACATCAGCAGGAAAGGTTTTGGCCTCCATATTTTGGGATGTGCAAGGAAAAACTTTGTTAATCGATTATCTTGAGAAAAGAAGAACCCCCAATAGTGAATATTATATAGCATTACAGGTACATTTGAAAAAAGAAATCGCAAAAAAAATGGCCACAAATGAAAAAGAACAAGTGATCTTTCGCCAAAACAATGCACCAAGTCAATCGCAATGATGGCAAAACTACATGAATTGCACTTTGAATTGCTTCTGCATCCACCCTAATCTTCAGATCTTGCCCCCATTGACTACTGGCTGTTTGCAAACCTCAAAAGAATGCTCCAGGAAAAAAGATTTGGCTCCAATGAAGAAGTGATATTGGAAACTGAGCATATTTTGAGATCAAAAACAAATTGTACTACAAAGAAAGCATTGAGTTGTTAGAGAAATGTTGGAATCAGTGTATCACCTTAGAATATGTTGATGGTAATGAATGAAGTCAAATCTTGCCTAAAAGTTGTTTTATTAGTTAGGCCTGGGATTTATTGAGTGATGTGTTAGTTACAATTTCTGGGAGAGTGCATATTATCTCGTGTGAACAACAGTCTCTAACCCTTGGTCACTATAACGTGTGATTTTGCTCTAGCACAACCATTGATGGCTTCCAAACGATCATGTGTACCAATTTTACTGTCAAGGCTTAGTAATTTTGTAGTAATTATGTTTGTGCCCAATCCACTGACAACTGAATTCTCTAACCAAATTGCAACATATGATACTTGCATGTCTCTTCCATACTTACCCCTATGAAGTCAATCAAGATTTCTCTTTGGTTGTTTTAACTCAGCACAAAGCTGAATTGTGCACAACAATTGTAACCATGTTTATACTTACTCCAACTTCTAGACCAAGAAAAATGAAATAGACATTGTTTAAACCTTCTAGTGAAAAAGTAAATACAACCTTTTTTTTTTAGTTGTTCCAACTTTGCGCGAAGCTGACTTGAATTCAACCATGAATATGACAATTATACTTGAACTAACTTCTGGATCTGATAAAACATTATTTATTTATATATGAACACCCACCTACATAAAATACACACAACTTTTTAAATTCCATTAATCTAATAAGTGAAATTAGATTATTTAAATTATTAACATATATTTCCATGTATAAGTGAACCTACAGGTACGACGAGAGCCAAAACCAAGGCAAGATTTTGTGATTTTAGCTGATAAGTATAAGATGACTGACTGGAATTCATGACAGAACTGTAAATAAACATGTTTATGATGAACTCTTTGCATGAGATGGTGATGGTTTGAAAGATTTTAATTATGTATGTGGGTGTCTTATAAATCTGTCATGAGAAACAAAGATTTTATGACATCTGAAATGTTTTGTTGCTCTACGCAGCAAAAATAAAGTACTGTATAGTATGCTATTGGGAAATAAAGTTGGCAAGTTATACTAAATATTGTTATTTAACACCAAAATGATAATGAATTTTAATTAGAAATATAGATTTAGTATGTTATCCTAAATGTTCAGTGTAACCCTGATATAAGAGAGTTGTCGGGACCTGATAAAGGCTATCTTATATTTTGGTTTTCTCTTATATCCGGGTTTGGTCTATTTTGTACACATTACCACAAGCTCTAATTTGGGACCAGAGAAAACCTCTCTTATATCCGGGATTCTCTTATATCAGGGTTATACTGTATTTAACCCTCCTATGAGAAATGATGATCGATGCATACATATCCAGAGCAAAAAATTTATGTTACTTGAACATGTTGCTCAGAAGAACTTTTCCAAACTATTGTGGAATCGTCTCTTAAATATTGTGTTTTAATGTGAATTCAAAAAGTAAAAGTAGTTTTGTTACATTTATAACAGTCATACAACATTGTAATGTGAAATGTTTTAAGTAGATATATTTATGTTAGTAATTGCAATACTGAGGCAGTTCTTTGTTTAACACGATCCATGGTACAAGCACATAAGCTTACTTCTTCTGTGTGCCCTGTCCCTTCAGGACGTAGGCGATCATGGTTCTCCATGTCTCCCTATCCCTTGTGGCTCTTAGTATGTCTGCTCCTGTCACACCTCGCAACCCCCATTCCGGTATCCACCTGATCAGGCCCTGCAAATAGGTTATCCGCTGCCTTCCTCTGTCTCTTTTTCCTGCTATCTGGCCTGTCAGTATCAGGTTCTCCAAGCCCTCCTTCCTTATTGCATGTCCCAAGAACTTCAGTTGTCTCTTCCTGACCAGTGTCAATACACTACAGGATCTAACATTAGCTTTTTATCACTGTTGTATTAGATGACTCCCTACTTTTTTTGGGGAGAGAGGGAATTTTGAAGATTTAACAGTTATATTATACACAGAGATATATGGTAGTTGCTATTATTAGTTTTTTTTTCAATTCATTCTTCACCATCATAATACAAACATTGCATATGTTAATTTTATTTAGTTAGTTTTTTTTTTAAGTTGTCTTGTAGCTGAATGGTTAGAATATGAGTATTCTGGGATGGTTGTTTGGTTGTTTTGTTTTTATGGTGGGTCATTTATTGCCAACTAATTTTTTTTTATTTATTTATTGCTGGTAATACCTTTTTCTTTCAACAATTTATTATTGTTTTTTTTTTTTTTTGTATAAGTTTTGTGTCTAGTGATACTTTTTTCTTTTCGAGTATCAAGATTCATTGGGATTTGTTTTTAAGGGCAGGGTCACCAAGTCCTACCCTGTTATTGAACACATAACTGGAGGGAAGGGACAAATTAATACCTATCCCAAGGGTACCAGTGCTTGATTGAATGCAGGGTATTCAACTGGAATTCGAACTCGGCTCACCGATTTCTCTTTCCGAGCCGATATTCACTGCACCACAATGCACAACCGTCACTAAACGCTTACAGCACCTGGTATTCCCAAGCAGTCACCCATCTAAGTACTAACCAGGCTCAATGTTGCTTAACTTTGGTGATCGAGTGAGAACATTGAGTGATATGGCCATAAGCCATTCTGGGATGGGTGAAAGGCATTAAACAGGAGTGAAGTGAATAGAATTTGATACTTTTTCTATGTGCGTGTCCCTTCGAGACGTAGGCATTCATAGCCTTTCATACCACCCTCTCCTTTGTAGCTGTTAGCACCCTTTCTCCTGTTCAGTCAGTTAAGTGCCATATGTGATCCACACTTGGGCAATCATGTCTCTTTCAAGACATAACTGACTGGGCAGAAGATTATCCCGCAGTAGGTTGCCATTACTTTCTGTGGTAGATTAATTGCCAGCCAGGGCTATAGAACCCAGTCTGTCCTGTTATTTAACCCATAACTGGAAGGAAGAAAGAGATTAATATCTTTCCCAAGGGTATTTGCACAGAAGTGAATGCAAGAAATTCAACTAGAATTTGAACTTGGCTCCCCGACTTCTCTTTCCAAGCCGATATCCATTGCACCACAACACACATTCCTGTTACCCCTTTCAAACCCTGTTCCACCATCCAATTAATCAAGTCCAAGTATGTCATGCATTGCTTCCCCTGTCTTTGTCTTTCTATCAAATCTGTGAATTTGAGTTGTTTAATGGCATATCAACCTCTGTGGATTATTTAATGCCAAAAAGGTAGGGTTTTAAGGTAACTTGTTTTTTTAATGTTCAGTTATTGTGAGAAGGTTGGTTTAGTCAGATTTTGATGAAATTTTTATTTTTCATTTTAGTAAACTAAAGATATCTTCTAGATTTGTATTCAAGAATATATTGCTGGTAATATTTTTCCTTCAAAAATGCATATTTTTCTATAAAAGTCTATTTTTATGTATATATTTCTATAAAAGTCTATTTTTATACTTTCATAGTGTTTTGACCCCAGTTTGTGGGTTAACTGTTTGCCCATAGCTGGGACCCTAACAGGTGCTACCACCCTTATTCAGTGTGGATCTGGTAACAACAGCAATTAAGAGGTGGTTCCATGCTCCTCTCTACCTCCCAATCAGAGGCCTTGCTACTGGATGCAGTTTACCATCATACCGAGGACTCTGAACTGTGAATATCAGGTTCTCCAAACCCCCCTTCCTCATTACATGTCCCAGAAACTTTAACTGTATTTTCCTGATCAGTATTAGTTTCAGTTTCATTTATATCCTCTCCAAAACTTTGTTGTTGCTCACATGTTTGGTCCATGGTATCCTCAGCATCCTTCTGTAGAACCACATTTCAGTTGCTTCAAGTCTTTCCTTCATCTTTGAGGAGATTGTCCATCATTCGCTGCCATATTGAAAGAGACATCACAGAACACAACAATCAGTACTCTCTTCTTCGCTTCTCGAAAAATTTTCTTGTCTCTCAGAACTCTTAGCTTTTGGAATGCATCCTTGGCCATGTCAATATGCCTTTGGATTTCAGTGTCGCACTTTTCATCCTCTGTTAAAACATTTCCCAGATATTTAAGTTTTTGTACCTGCCTGATTTTATTATCCTTGGCTTACAGTTGGCTTTTGGGCTCCTCTTACAAATAAATAAATAAAAACAAACCAAGATGCAATCATTATCTATCCTCCTTATCCCCATCACTCTTACCTCCTACAATATTTTCTTCAATTTGTATGCACTTCACTTATCTTTACATCTGCAGTGCTCTATCTTGAGTGGCTTTCTGCCTTTGTTTTGGTTGATATTTAGTTAAAAATAAATAAATTTCATGATTCACAACAACAAAATCAAACCGAAAATGTGAGCAAAGACATTAAAAGTGACACAGATTCAGGAAAATGCAATCTAAAAAAAAGTCATCACATTAAAAAATTTAGTAAAAACTGGGTAAGTAAAGATTACTTTTCTGGCCATATTCTTTTTGATGTACTAAAGTGCTTAACAAATATTTCTTTTTAAAAATATCACTGTATTTGAAAGGAATGCATGTCATATAACAATTTACTTAAATAATTGCCCTTATCTTGGTTTTTATACCACAACATTTTTCTGCTCTTCATTGGTTTCAGTTAGTAAGTTTTCATTCAGTGGAAGAAGCTCCATGTTTTAAAACCTGATTATTCTATGGGATGCTAAAAACAAGAAAGGGAATGCAACCACCAGCACTCAAAAACGTTCCAGAAGAGCTTGAATCGTTGAGAACTTAACCATTAGCACTCAAAAACCTTCAGGAAAACATAGATCATTAAAAACACAATCACCAACACTAAAAACATTTCAAGGGGAGCTTGGATCATTGAAAGATCTGTGTAGTGCATTGTTTTTGCAATTCTACAAAACCCCTTACCCAGCTTTTGAACAGGATTTATATAATTTAGAACCCTTCATAGTTTACCTTGACTTTCACATTTATTCCAAAGAATATTTTAAAATTTTTATAAACCTAATGATATTTCACTTCTGTTTAAAAATACATGTCGCAAAATAAAATCTTTATATTTGTCTTGATAAAGTTCATCACAGGATAGTAAAAAAAGTTTTGTTTTTGTCTTTATTCATATTGTCTTTTTACAGACACACACATACATCCATATATACTTCAATAGGAGTAAATAGGTTTGCCTATTGCCTGGTTTATTCTCTTTCCTCATCTTTTGAACAGCTGTGAAGGTTTATCCCTTGTTTCCAGTTTAAGATTGTGTTTCTGGTACTTTTAAAATCATCTCATTCTCTTTCACTCCCACTAACCCCTTGCATCTTAGTGGCATTATTGCCTTGCTTTTAATGAAATGATTATGTATACACACATTGCATTATATATGTAGAAGGTTATTTTTTCTAAATGCTTTATATATTTTCCATTTGCAGACAAGTCATTACGCAACCTAGGTTTCTAACATGAGTGGGGTCTTCAGGTGATTTGCAATAACTTTTTTGAACACTTTTTAATAAAAATGTGCACTGGTCTATCAATATATATATATATATATATATATATATATATATATATATATATCTCAGCATGCAGTGTGGGTATAGAAGAATCCAAAGAAGTATCCTGTACATACAGTGGTAGGATAACTCTCTAAGAGAACTCTAAACATATATGCATATAAATACATATAGAGCAAATATAAGAAAAAGTAAGGCAGACACGTGATTTCATGGTGAATCGGAAGTATGGCCTATTTCAGGTGAACCATCATCAGCTTCCGTCTTTATTTTACAAAGGATTTGTAAAATAAAGACAGAAGCTGATGATGGTTCACCTGAAATAGGCCCATACTTCCGATTCACCATGAAATAACGTGTCTGCCTTAATTTTTCTTATACATCAGTAGAAGTAAATAGGTTTGCCTATTACTCGGTTCACTCTCCTTCACCATCTTTTGAACAAGTGTGAATGAAGTTTTATCCCTTGTTTCCTGCTTAGGATTGGATTTTCATGCTTCTAAAGTTTTCTCATTCACTCTCAGTAGTTCCTTTTGTCTTAGTGACATTATTAATAAAGAGTCAAATTGAGACATAAAGGATGCTGTCCTGAAAGCCAGCAACAAACAAAATAGAATGACTCACCTAAGGGCTTTGACTAATGTGGGTCCCCGGATGCTCAGCTCTGTCAGAGGTTCATCAACATGGAACTGGGACTTGAGATGGTGGGATGTATCAGTGCTGTTTGATTGAATATCCACAGACACCTCCACGAATTCAAATTGCTTAAATGATGCCGTCCAGCTGAAAAAAAATCCAAGAAAACCAATGAAAGTTGTTAAAGAATATAAAGAACAACATAATTATTCATGACAATGTCTGTGCAAAAAACATGACTGAGCATAAAACTCGGATAAGTACATTTTGTAAAGGTTTATTTGAAACCATATTAAATAATAAACAAACTTTCTAGTTCTTTTAGCTGTCATCTTAAAGATCAAGATTCAACAATAATAATCAAATTCTTTGAGATAGTTGGTTGTTTTGTTTTTATGGCAAATCAACCTTGGCGGGTCATTTATTGCCAACTAAATTTTATTTATTTTTTGCTGTAATACCTTTTTCTTTCAACAATTTATTATTGTTTTTTATAGAAGTTTTGTGTCTAGTAATACTTTTTCTTTTCTAGTATCAAGATTCATTGGGATTTGTTTTTAAGGGCAGGGTCACCAAGTCCTACTCTGTTATTTAACACATAACTGGAGGGAAGGGACGGATTAATACCTTTCCCAAGGGTATCAGTGCTTAAGTGAATGCAGGGTATTCAACTGGAATTTGAACTTGGCTCACCCATTTCTCTTTCCGAGCCAATATCCACTGCACCACAATGCACAACCGTTACTAAACACTTCCAGCACCTGGTATTCCCAAGCGGTCACCCATCTAAGTAC
Organism: Ascarosepion bandense; assembly: GCA_037127315.1. Lineage (NCBI taxonomy): Eukaryota > Metazoa > Mollusca > Cephalopoda > Sepiida > Sepiidae > Ascarosepion > Ascarosepion bandense. The sequence goes on from JBBBDQ010000635.1 coordinate 2,898,835, forward strand.
TGACCAGGCTCAATATTGCTTAACTTTGGTGATCGGGTGAGAACCAGTGTATTCAACGTGATATGGCCGTAAGCCTCTCTGTGATAGACAAAATCATCTGGTTCACACTTCTTCCAGGTCTTTTGAACAAAAGGTGGGGTTTGTTCTTTGTGTCTTGTTCAGGATTGGGTTTCTGGTTCCTCCTAAAGTCTACTTTGACTATATACTTCTCATGTCTCTGCCTGAACTTTGAAATTTAATTACTATTAGTATTTAAAAAAAAAAAATCTTTTCTTAATATTGCTTAGTTCACACTCCTCTCCAGTTTATATCCAGAGTAAGTGAGCAATGAGGAAGTTTTTAAGAAAATGGAAACAAAAAGGACACTTATACAATGAGGAAAGAAGAGTTGGAGAAATTAAAACGTATAGGACATTTCACATTACTTCCATGTCTTTTGAACAGGAGTAGAGGTTTATCCTTTGTTTCCTGTTTAGGATTGGGTTTCCAGTTCCTTTTAAAATCTTCTCACTTTCTTTTACTCCCAGTAGTAATGTTGTATCTTAGTGACATTATTGCCTTGGTTTGGACGAAATAAAAAAAACTGGTTCAAAATTTGCACTTTCTATCATTAAAATTGACTATAAATGTTAAACCGAGAAAACTAACCTATATATTTAGCAGATGTCATCTTTGAAAATGTCTTCTGAAATAAACAAGTTGTACCAAATGCTAAAATTGTCAGGAAAGAGTGTTTAACACAGTAATCTTCATCTAAGTGCCATTTGTAAAAGTCAGTTATACTTTCTCTCACTTTGCATTTTGTCTTTCTGCCAGTCACTGGAGTGCAGGTTGATCATTTGAAATCTTGATGGGAGTGCCGCAGAGAAATATAAATCAGTCACATTTTTAAAATTTCTTCTTTTTTTTTATAATCATTTCACCCCAAGCAAGGCAAGACTAAAACTGGTGCACAGGGATTATAGTAAGAGAAAAAAAAAAAACAAGGTGGAGGGGATGTCGAAAGGAAAGATAAGAGATGGATGAAAATCAAGGAGATAGGTGATGGCAATTGATGTTGCATTTAAAATTTTGGAAATTGCAGCTATCAGGAGAATAAGCAAATGGAAAGGAGTTCCACAAACAGGAAGTGTGAAAAAAGAAACTCTTAGAGCAGAAGAGGCAGTTACATTTAACTATTTAGAAGGTAAAAGGGTGGGACCTTAATGCCAGTCTATTAGCACATGTAAATACATGTGGTCAGGGAACCAGGGCAAAAACCTTGTCAGAGCACTTGCTAAAAAATACTTGTAGAAAAGACAGAGGGAAGACATCATGAAAGTCAGAAAAATTTAAACATAGTATTAAAATATGTGCATACCACATAATGGTTGTTGTCACAAAAAGTTAGATTGGTATAAGTTCAAATATCTGGGTTTGACATCATTATGGTCACTTTTTCACAAATACCTTTGTGGAAGAAAGGAATCTACCCCCCACCCCCAACTAGTTATGTGTTAAATAGCAGGACAAACCGGAGTTTCTAGCCCTGACACTTCTCTGAACACTACAACTGCTATCTTCATAATCTGAACTTATTTTAGCTCTTCTTTTATTAAACACCATTCAGTAAGCCACTACCATGAGTGGTTCTTGAGCCTTGTATTTGGTGAATTTTTCTAGACAAAAATTCTCTGAATTTAAAACCTGTGGCAGCACTGGAATCAATATAATGGACAACCTGCTCTCCTAGCCTGCAGAGAGAGACAACATTTAATGATTAAAACAACAAAATGCTGTGACCAGCCATGTCAAATCAAAAACCAACAGTCTGGTTTGTCAAGGCAAATAATATAAAAAGAGAGAATATAAAAATATTGATATCAGATTCCAGATCTGGCTCACATAAAATGAATTAAACTCACTCTTAAATACTTTTTTTAACAAAAGTTCACTGAATAACAATATAAGAAATCAATTATTTTACAAAAAGTCATAACCGTAGAGTTTATGTAGCATACCATTTGAAACATAGACGCCATTTGATTGATGCTAATGGTTTTGTTTTCACCCTTTGTTTATTTTGACTGTCAATGCAGAAGGGGGGAAAAAAAAAATGAAATAAAAGCAAATTTGAGCCATTTTGTTGTCCAAGTTGAAAACCCAGACAAAAAGCACTGGAAACTACTTGCAAATCAAACATTTCACTAGGAGACAGCATACATATAGCTCAAATTTGATTAAAAAAATTTCATAATGAAAAAGAAAACGAGGAGGGTCATGGATATCCTCCAATGACTGACAAACTAAGTCAGATTATGACCTTCATGGGTCCTCTAAATTGCATGCATCCATCTTTAATATTTTTTACTTGACATATATTTTAATGGCATTTACGTAGCCTGAAGTAAACTTATTGCAAATTCTTTAAATAAAATAGAATAGCTATCTATTTTTTGTCAAAAATAATTTCAAAAAAATACTTCTGTATTTGTCTATACTTCTGAGATGAGGTAGTATTTACACTATTTACATTGTTTAGACTATTGTCCTCATCTTTACTGCCATGTTTACGACTTTTCGGATGTTGTATGCTCTGGCCTTCTTCAGGTGATAAGAATTTTGAACCAAAGCCTTTATTATGATCACCGAATATATTCTCATTTCATGGGTGATATCACTTTTGGTTAAGTTAAAGGGAAATACCTACATGGCTACCAGAACCAAAACAATTCCAACAACCAAAAATGCATTTTAAACAACAAAAAAATAAATAAAAATAAATAAATAAAAAAGGTTAATCATTACTTGGTGGTTAACAAGTGAAATTATCTATTTTTTTTCTATATGCTGTGTTCCTTCATGATACAGGCAATCATGGCTCTCCACAATTTCCTATTATTTGGATCTCTAAACAGTACCTCCATCACTGTTGTCCTACCATCTCTGGACACAAGCTCATTACACAGGTTACTTTCTGTTTCCCTCTATCCAACTTGCTTTCAACATGCCTTGTTATTGTTAAATTTTCCAAACCCTCTTTTCTCATTATCTGTCTAAAAAATTTCAAATCTCTGATTTTAAGTGTCCTTTTTTATCCTGTTTTTCTAAAAACTTCCTTATTGCTCACATGTTTAGTCCATGGTATTCTCAGCATCCTTCTGAAGAACCACATTTCTGTTGCTTTGAGTCATCTTTGAGGAACAAAGGTTCAGTTCAACATTCAGTACAATTACTTCTTGAAATCTGATATAAAAATCAGGAAATTAACAAAAAAAAAAATGGTCAATCGAAAAGGACCAGTGCTTCTCCATTACAACACCCAACTGCATGTCCCACAAATAATTCTTCAAAAATTTCAATGAACTCAGTCACAAAACTACCACACCCAACTTACTCACCAGACCTCTCTCTGACTAACACTTTTACGAGCATTTGAAGAATTTCTTGTAAGAGATGATCTTTAACAGCAAAATAGCAGCTCAAAGCCCTTTGAAAAATTCATGTTTTAGACTCCAGAATTCTGCGTTTCTTTTATAAATAGATTTATTCATTGTTATCGAGAATGCATTCTCTGGGTTCTTATTTTGATAACTAAGTTTTTGTTCAGAGTCAAATATTCTGCTTTTAAATTTTCGATAGTTAAAAACTGCAATTAATTTTACACTGACCTCATGTTATGAGCAAACTACTACTATTATTGTACACATATTTCAAGGTTCATTTTTATCCACACAACTCAAGAACAATTGGCAGAGAAAGAAGGAATGAAAGAAAAATAAAGTAAGCTCAAAAAAAAAAAAAGAAGTATTGAAAAGAGAAATCTCATTTTATTTAACTGTGGAAAATATGAGTGATGAATTGGAATAGAAAAAAAAATCAAAACAAAAAATAAAATAGAATGAGGAGTGGGAGGAGAAAGAAAAAGAAGAGGGTGGTGGCAAAATTATGCATGTCAGGTGACCAGTGTTTGTAGGGTGGGCAGAATAAAATGTCTGGTCTTGAGAGATAAATAAAGGCAGGCAACAATAATAATAAATAATCATAGCCAAATTTCATTGGATAGAGTCTTGGAATGGGGGGGAGGGGAGAATTTGAATAGGGAAAGCATTGAGAGATAAGATATAGACTGAATGAAAAAGGTCAAAGAGAAGGAGTGAAAAGAGACAAGTGAGAAAGCAAGGAAGTGAATGAAAGAATAAAAAAAAATAAAGAATGAAAAAAATAAAATCTCCTGACAAAAAAATTTAACCAAATTAAATGTGCTTACATATATATTTATAGATGAATGTACATGTATTTACATTTATCTATATATCTGTATACATAATTGCGCAGCAAATATTTCTTTCTTTTATCAAATAAAATGTTCGTTTTAACTCTGTGTGTGTGTATATATATATATACACACACACATACATATATTAGTCATCCGCAGACAGATCTGTCAGTACGGTTAGACTGATTGCTTTTAACCCAGGATTGAAACCCGACCGAAGCGGCATCAGTCAGCGATTCTACCTCTGGATTATGGGCGCTCGGTAGAAGAAGGCAGACTTTTTAGCATGTATATTATCATTATACACGCCTATATATATATATATATATATGGCTTAAAGAGAGCATTCAAGCATGATGCAGACTGTTGGCATTCAGTGCTGACCACAGTGTTCACTAGCTCTGATACTGAGCCTTTTTACCCAAAAATACAGAACACCTTCAAACTGTGTGTGTGTGTGTGTGTGTGTGTTTATGTTGGGTGTATTTGGGCAGCAAATATTTCTTTAAACAGCTTTCAACAAAATAAAGAAATACATGCGCATGATATGTACCCAATCATCAGACAGCCAATGGTTTTGGTAACATGGCCATTTTATACACTCTTAGCTATCTTACACTACAGCAAAGTTATATTGAGGGTAGTAATGACAAAAATATCCAAGCAGCAATAAATGGGAATAGCCAATAAGAAGAGAACTGAAGTAGTGGTGGGGCTGGGATTCTTTCCATTGAGAAAAAAAAAAAAAAGACTAAGCAGAAATAAAATTATATTTCTCTGTGTTTGGTTCATTAGTGCTCAACAGTATTGAGACAATTAGACCGTAGTGTATATATCGGGATAACTAGGGATATATAAATGTTCGTATCAAAAACCATTACTAGCTGACTGTTGTCTATGCACAGAGATTGTTAGTAATGGCCAAGCAAAATAACACCTTATAAGAACTGATACTCTACTATTTTCAGTAAAGAATCACTTGTTAATTACTATTTATTTCCCTGATCACTACAATCTTGGCCTCTCGTCGAAGGTCAACCTTTATCTATCCTCATAATATGCAGCCATTGCTATATGATCTTGCAACATCAAATTTTAGTTATCCTTTATCTTAAGTAGCACTTAAGGTCTTGTATTGGGTGAACAAAAGGAAAAAAAAAATTATTTCACACCCAGATATCATAAAAGACAGGACATTATATTCAAATTTTTTCAAATAATGGGTGTGGCATGGCGTGGATCTAAGAAGAAATGCTGTGAATATAGAACAGGTGATCCCATTAACTACCCAACAGTCTGATATTTTCAAGTGGTCAGTTAAATAAGAAAATAGTTAAAATTGAATTAACTGTATTTTTTGAGGAAAACATTGGGCATGAACAGGAGATGGAAAAATACAAGTATTTGCATGAACAATGTTTATCAAACTCAAAATTCTTTTTAAAAATAAAATTATTATTTGAATATAAAACAAATCATTATACAATATAGTCGAGTCATTGCCTTTGTTTGATAATCCATGTTTACTTTAATCAAAATTGTTATTTTTACATTTATTCTCTTGAAAAAGAGAAAGTACACCCTGATGAGTGAAAATGAGGAAACAATCTGTACAGCAGTTGATTTTTTGTACATCAAAGCATGACTAAACTTTAACTATGTCTATAAATTCATTTAAATCTTCATGACAAATTCTACAAAATGATGATATTGTTGTTGTCATTAGACATCAGTTGAATGTGATCTAAAGGCACAGGAAAGTTTAAGTTTCCTACAAGAAAGCAAAACTTTTAAATAAATTTTTAAAGAAGCACAGGTGACATACATAATTGTCACACATTAATATATAATAGACATTAATGGTCAATTTATGATTTGTGCAAAAAAACTCAATGATCCAGATATTGAATTTTACCCATGGATTATATATGAAAATGTTTCTTGCAATGCCTGCTCAATCTCCTATATTATTAAACATTGATAACATTTTTTTTACATCCAAGTCTGATTATCATATAAAGATATTCATAACCATAATTAACCCTTGATAAATTGACTTGTAGATGTTGCTGTTAACAGCATTAGATTATGGTATCTTCATTTAACGCTGGTAAAAAAACAAACTTATTAACTGCTGCGCAAATAATTATTTTTGTAACCATAAATTGTTCTCAATTTTACTACCAGAGTAACAAAACCCAAGACAAAGACATTTCTGATGAGCCATCTCCTCAGATCTCTTTAAAAAAAATTCTTTATCCTGGTGTAGGCAAAAAAATTTTTTCAGAGAGGTCTTGTCAGTTGTTGTGAACAATTCCTTGCGATGCCTTAAGTGAAAATTTAAAACGTTTTCAAGTTTAGATATTATCATGTAAAATATTTATGAAACTTCTCCCCCACCCCTTTCCAATTCAGAAAAAGATTTTTTTCATTAATTTTTTTACATTACATTGTTGATATCACAATATTTTGGCTGTTGTGTTCTCCCGCCTTCATCTACAGTATATCAATTTGAGTGACCTAAAGGGAATTTTAAACTGAAACCTTTATTTAATCTTCTAAACTGGTAGATTGTTCTCATTCCACTACCCATGTTTAGAAATATCTTCTCTGGACACAGGCTGTGGAACAAGAACAATTCATCTGAAAGGAAAAGATACTGATATTTTTATTTTGTTAATTTTAGAAGTTGGGGTTCTGTTAATAATATCGATAGTGTCAAAAAAATCTGACTTTTTAAAGTGTTATCTGGACCAAACTGTTCTGCATATGAAAACAGACTTTTTTTTTTTTTAGAAAAAGATTTCTTCTTAAGAATACAAATGGATATATACATTTTAAAATAAAAACAAAAATTTCCATGATAAAAGCATATATCTGTTTATTCTTCATTTAAGCTTAATAATAATAACCACCCTCCAATGCTTGTATTTCCCAAAAAAAAAAAAAAAAAAAAAAAAAAAAAAAATACTCCCACCACCAAATAGAAATTAAACAAAGTTTCCAAATACAGGAAATGAAAAGAAGTATACAGATATCAATGATGTAAACACAGTTTCAAACTTTCAGTCAGTTAAGTGCCATACGTGAAACACGCGTATCCGGTCCATCGTTTATCAATCAATTACCTCATCATGAGTCTCATTCGTAAGTACTCCCTTACTGACAATCATTCCTGCCAGAGAGCGTATTCTGTTCATCGCAGTTCTGTCATCAGTAAGTACTATACGTGAAACACGCTTTGGCGATCATGTCTCGAAAGAGACATGATTGACTGGGCAGAAGATTATCCCGCAGTAGGTTGCCATTGCTTTCTGTGGTAGATTGGTTGCCAGCCAAGGCTATAGAACCCAATCTGTCTTGTTATTTAACCCATAACTGGAAAAAAATAGACGGATTAATACCTTTCCCAAGGGTACTTGTGTGTAAGTGAATGTAATGAATTCAACTGGAATTTGAACTTGGCTCCTTGATTTCTCATTCTGAACCAATATCCACTGCGCCACAATGCACATTTTTTTTTTTTAATCATATCACCCCAAGCAAGGCGAAAATGCCACTGATGCGCAGGGGGCTACGTAAGAGTGAAAAGATTGGAAAAGAGAAAAACTGGAAACCACATCCTAAACAGGAAACAAGGGATGAGCCTCTTCACCTGTTCAATAGACATCGGTGGAGTGTGAACCGGGCGATAGTTTATCCGCATAAAAAAACAAATAATCAAATCTAATAACTCTGTAAAAAGAGTTGAAGATTGATTTTACACTGTATAAATAATATGAACATGCCTCCACTTTTAAAATGATTAAAAAAAAAAAAATCAATACTTCTTTATTCTGACAAGTGTCATGGCTTAAGAAAAGTTTAATGAATGCTAATCAATAAAAATTATTTCCTGAAAAAAATTACCTTTAATTTTTATGATTGGCTCAGCCTAATAAAATATTGCAATATTAGTTTTTAAGGTGTACTATATTTATGAAAGAAAATTAAAGTGCTCACTATCAGCGACAGGACAGAGTAGTTAAGTAAAAACAATCTGGATGCAGATATCAAAACTGAATGGCAACAGTCTATACAAGGTGAGACAAAAGTCGTGTACTCCAAAAGTTAATGAAGAGGTCAAAGAGGTCCTATTTGAGTGGCCATCTGATGTCACACACTCTTGCAGTTTTTGATTCTATGAAGCCATTTGAAATCAGATGCACCCAAGAAGTTAAGGAACTTAAATAAAATATTAAATATGGATACAGTAAATTGATAGAGGAAACTCTCTGTTGCGTTAATGAATGATGAAGGCATAGAATTGAAATGTGTTTTGAAAAAGGAAAAGGACATTTTGAACAGAAGATATAACAATTAATTAAGTAGTCAAAATTTTCATCTGTAATTATATTGGGATGTCTGGAAAATTCATGCCAATTTTTTTTTAACACAAACCAAAATTATGCAATTAAATATTTATTCAGCTAAATATAAACCAGTTTGTTACACAATCTTTCTACATCTTTCCCTGAAATTGAAGATTTTGTCTTCTTAGAATTTTGGTGGTTTCTTGACAAAGAATGCATTAGGGTGGTTTTGTTATGCCATCCAAAGAATTGAAATTTTTAACACTGAGATTATTTTGCAAGAACCTGAATAAATCAAAATCAGAGGGGCAATGTCTGGTGTATATGGCAGATGGGGTAATATATCCCAGTCAAGCTGCAACAGTTTTTGCAGGATGCCAAAGAAATGTGTGGTCTGTCATTATCCTGATGGAAAACAATACCTTTCCTGAAGTTTGCTAATTCAGAGTATTTTTTTATTATTATTATTATTATTATTATTAATACTGCTGCCTTTAATTTATCCAGTTGCAAGCAAGCAGTACTTTTCAGAATCAATTGACTGGTTATTTGGTAGAAACTCATAGTACAGGATTTCTTTTAAATTCCACCAGATGTGCAACATAACTTTCACAGGGATGGCTAAAGTTGGCTCATATTGCTTACTCCAGGATATTTTTTGCTAAACATTGCTGTAAATGATCCATTTCTCATCACCTGTCATAATTTACTTAAAAAGACATACATTTTTATTGCATTTATATAGCAAACTGAAGGCAGAAACGCAATTCAAAAAATCTTTTCACTCAGAGCCTGTGGTACCGAAACATTGTAGCAATTTGAGTACCTAAGCTTCACTAAGTGCTCATGTAAGGTGGATTTTGATAAATTTAGTGTTTCTGCCAATTTCTGTGTTGTGAAATGTGGGTTATTCTCAATCAATGTCTTGATTTGGTCGTCATCTGTCGTGGTGGTGGTGGGGGGTGTCTGCTAAATGCTCTTCATCAATAAGGCTACAATCAACAACTTTCAACTTAGCAAACCACTTCTGTACAGTTCTGTAAGCTAAAGCACCTTCATCCTACATAACACATATCTTTTTTTTGTTACTTGCAAAGCATCAAGTGTCTAAAATACATCTTATAAGATTCCATTTTCATAAGGAATTAATATGAATTAAGTAATCTTAAACTTTCATTCTCAAGAGATAGTTTGAAGTGTGCTCTAATCAGAAATGTAAGAATATTATACATGTTGATAAATTTGATGTTCTAATGTTTTAGAACATGAATGACTAAAAATCAGCATGAGCTTCCTAGACAACCCAATACTTTTAATAAATTATTCTAATAGTGCATGACTTTTGCCTTACCCTCTGTGTGTGTGTATATATTTTTGTTCTGTATCGGAAAAATGCCTCATTGAAAAATTATAAATGTCACCTTATAAATATAAGGAAATTGTCATCTATTCACAATATCTTGATGTATGAAATTGGATATAGATGCCATTAAAAAAATAAAAAAAAATTTTACTTTCAAGGTGAATGATTTGATTTAGTCTGCTTAGTTTTTTTAAACTTGATCAGATAGTTACAGAAAAGAAAACTCAAGATTAAGAAATACAAGTTCTAATCACAATGGAACTTATTTTTTATTACTGATTTTTATTGCTTACTGAACTCATATCCTCCTGGCTTCAGTTTAAACTGATGCTGTTTTTCCTTGTATCTGAACTATAATTATTCAAAGGAATAATTTCATTGGAATATATAGGAAAATTTCAGAGTTTTAATCTGAAAGCAATAAAAAGTAAACATTTAGCAAATTAACAACAATATACAAAAAAAGACAGCATCAGTTCAAAATGATAATCCCCCCACCCACCTCTTCTTCCATCTATCTAAATTAGAATTAGAGTAATATACAATGATTTTGGATAGTGACATGAGCCAACACAAGGACAGGGATTAAAAATGGTGAAATAACTCAAGAGATAAAACACAAATACACATATATAAAAAGAAACAGGTTCAGCAGTAAACTTCAAGCCAGTTTTACCTCTGTTGGATACTTGCTGCACTTTTAAAGGCCAGGCCTCTGTTTGGTCTCAGTGCTTGATAGATTCTTTTCAGGAATTTGGGTGGGGGTTGAAAGTTAGGAATAAAGGAGGAAAAGAAAAAAGGTCACTTTAAGAGAACTATTTGGAGGAAAAGATTTGGCCAAGGCTTCAAATACCCATCCACTTGTCCTACAAGTTTATTAAATTACCACTGAAGGAAAAACAGCCTTCTCACTTGGCAAGAGAAGTGTAGCTTGGAAGGAGTGCAGAAGTGAAAATTAAATTAGTAACATTTGAACAGAAATTTACAAATAGTTGTTGAAGACACAGTGTATGCTTATATATATATATATATAAAAAAGCTTTGAAAAAAATGGAAAAATAACCTTCCACATATTTAATACTATATATATATATATATATATATATATACACATACACACACACACATATATACAGTACTGTGCAAAAGTATTAGGACAAGAACTATTTTATATTTTATGAGGCACATTGACAGAAAATAAACAATTTAATTAAAGTAATTTTATTTGATCTACTCAACAAATGCTATAACAAAAAAAAAATACTTGTTATAAAATAAATTTAATATTTAGTATAATAGCCTTTTGCTTTGATCACAGCCTTCATTCTATCAGGCATTGACATCACAAGTTTCTTCAATGTATCTAATGGTATCTCCTGCCAAGCAGCTGTATTTGTTCCCAAAGTGTGTCTTGCGAAGTAACATTAGATGTATCAATTTTTTATCCAAAATATCCCATAGATGTTCAATAGAGTAGTTTCAAAATATTTTGTTTAATAGAAAATAGAAAAAATTCAATATAACTTCTTTTTAATACATTTTTTTTTACACCTAGTTTTAAATAATCAATATTTATTAGCAATTTACTTGGTTTTTCACACATTATTTTAACTTCAGTGAAGTTTTTAGGAAAATCACCCCTGTCCCAATACTTTTGCACACTACCAATAGTGTACAAAACTGTTAGGACAGGGGTGATTTTAAACTTTTTTTGATGCCTCATAAAAGATAAAATAGTTCTTGTCCTAATACTTTTGCACAGTACTGTAGGTCAAAAAAGAAAAAAAAAAAAACCCAGCTTAGAGGTAAATTCCAAAGGACCTTATTAATATTAAATATTAATACTGACTCAACCAGAGGGCTCAATGTAATAAGATTTACTTATTTACAGAGTCAATATTTATTACATCTAAAAAATTATAGTTTTCTTAAATCGGATGGCCATTTCAATGGGTAAATTTAATACCTGTCTCATCAGTGAGAACAAAACATGATGGGAAAATAAATTAATTTGTTTGTTTGCTTCTGTATATAAAAAAATGGAAGTAAGGAGAGGGAAAAAGACAAAACAAAATGAAAGAGAAAATGGGGCAAATCCTTGCTATTGGAACCTGCAGGTTTGCTACTTTTATGACAAGTGAAAAGATACAATAAAAATAAAAATGAAAATGAGAAAATAGGTCAGAAAAAATAATGGCCTTACAAGGCCACTGTTAAAGGATCACAAAAAATGCTAATATCAAAATAAACTGGTAAAACGACAGTTAAATGCCATACGTGATACACGCTTGGGTGACCATGTCTCAAAAGAGACATGACTGACTGGGCAGAAGATTATCCCGCAGTAGGTTGCCATTGCTTTCTGCGGTAGACTGGTTGCCAGCCAAGGCTATAGAACCCAATCTGTCCTGTAATTTAACCCATAGCTGGAAGGAATAGACAGATTAATACCTTTCCCAAGGGTATTTGCACGTAAGTGAATGCAACAAATTCAATTAGAATTCGAACTCGGTTCCCCAAGTTGCCGTTCTGAGCAGATATCCACTGCACCACAAAATTTGAGTTAAAAACTCAAATGAGAAGAAAAATAGATTTAAGAATGGGAAGTTATGTAATATATTAGGTTGTCCCAAAAGTTCGTAAACACTTGCGAAACATTGAATTTTTATGCAATTTTGCATTTATATTGTTATAGTAATCTTCATCTTTGTATTCCAGATGGCAATTGATAAAATTGAGCTGTGAGTTTTGATTTGTTACTGCTGGAAGCGAGGTCTTTCAACCAGAAAAGCTGCAGAAGAGATTTATGCTGCCGAAGGTGAAGGAACAATTTTTACGAACATTTGGGACAACCTAATAATTAAATTATATCGCTAATAAGAAGAAATAAAACAACTATTTGAAGGAATTTTAATTTTAGATTAATTATTAGGATATTAAATGAAATTTTAATCTATGACAGCATTAAAACCAAAATAAACTGATTAAATTTAAGTTAAAAATAAAACAAGAAAACTGGAAGGAATATAGAAGGGAAGTTATTGTATCATATGATTTAATTATATGGTTAATAAGAAAAAACAACTAAAGGAATTTTAAATTTAGATTAATTATCAGGAAGTTTGTGTCTAAATTTATGACGGCATTTACTTGTAAATTCTTTTTTTAAATTCAAAAGCAAATTTTATTTAGGATATTTTAAGTTTGTCAACTTAACATCGATTGCGTCTATTGTAAAGGTTATTAGGGGTGTGAGCCAAACCTATTAATCTCCAACTCACTTTTGGGTTAAGTCCCTCTTATTTTCCAAAATCTTTGAGAAAAAGAAGTTTGGAACTGGAATTTTAGATTGGCATCAGAAAAAGTGTTTATGAAAGTAGTAATGTTGTTTATGGATGCGCATTGTGGTGCAGTGGATATTGGCTCAGAACGAAAAATTGGAGAGATAAGTTTGAATTCCAGTTGCATTCACTTACACACAAATACCACTGGGAAAGGTATGAATCTATTGTTTCTCCCTACATAGGTTAAATAGCAGAACAAATTGGGTTCTATACCCTTGATTGGCAACCAGTCTACTACAGAAAGTAATGGCAACCTACTGTAGAAAAATCTGGCCAGTCAGTCATGTCTCTTGAGACATGATCGCCCAAGCGTGTATCACACAAGGCACTTAGCTGACTGAACATTGTTTAAATTCTTCTGCTTAAATTCCAATGTAAGTCTGATAATTATTTTTGTCATTTTTGGAGGAGATGTTGGCTTGGTAGATCACTTGGGTAAGCTTATATTTACCTTTCATAGAGCAAATGTTGATAGACTTGAAATTGCAAAAGGATGTTAAATTTACCCATTGAAGTGCCCATCTGATTTAAGAAAATTTGAATTTTACATTTATATAAGTAGAATCCTTGAAATTTGGTAAGGTAAATTTTAATAGAGACAAACTCCAAAGAGAAGTCAATTGTTAAAAGTCATTGCCAAATTTAACAGAGTATTATAATCAGGAAACAAACCTTTATATATATATATATATATATAATCATTTCACCCAAAGTAAGGTAATAATGCCACTAAGACACAAGTGGATAGTGGGAGTAAAAGAGAATGAGATGACTTTAGAAGTAATCAGAAACACAATCCTAAACAGGAAACAAGGGATAAACCTTCACACCTATTCAAAAGATGGGGAAGGAGAGTAAACCAGGTGGTAAACAAACCTATTTATTCCTATTAAAATGTGTGTGTGTGTGTGTGTGTGTGTGTGAAAATTTACATAACTATATCTGTAAAAAGACAATAGGAACAACAACAAAAAAAGAAAAAAAAATTGTTCATCAATGTGTTTTCGTCCTGTGATGGACTTTATCAAGACAAATATAAAGATTTTATTTTGTGACATGTAAGACCACACAAAAATATTCTTCAGGATAAATGTGAAAGTCAAAGTAAATTATGAAGAATACGAATGACAGAAATTTCAGTTAATCATAAGAATATTTAAAGAATTTTTCAAGTTGAAAATTGTATAAAACAGTAATTTTTTTTTTACTCCCTTTTATAAATAAATACATTTGCCTTGATAAACTCTATCAGGGGTCGAAACATCAGCTAAAAAAATATTACCACTTTTTCTCTACATATATACGTATGTGTGTGGATGTGTCCTGGGTATGTCGATAAACTACATCTAGTAGCAATGCCTCTGATCAGGAAGTTTGGAGGAGCAGGAATCACCCCTTAATTGCTGTTGTTCCCAGGTCCCCTCTGACCTCGAGTGGTAGCAATTGTTAGGGTCCTAGCTATGGAAAAACAGTTAACCCACAAACTGGGGTTATTTAAGAAAAAAAGAAAAAGTTAGTAAGAGTTTTTAGTGTGGGATAGCAACTTATCTAAAAGAAGGAAATCTCTGAAATAAAAAACACTACCCCTACTCTGTGTAGAATAGGGGAGGCTGAACTCTCTAAACTTAGTAGGGAATCTTCCTAGAGATAGTATCTTGATAAAAACACAGACTGGTTGGTGTTAGTAAGGGCATACAGCTGTAAAACTCAATCCAATATTTCATGATGGTTCAATTCTGAAACTGTCAAGAAAACCCTGTTCAACTCATGATAGCATGGAAATAAATGTTAAATGATGATTATATACAAGACAAACACACACAAAGGGTGCAATGGGTAAATTGTTGCCATTTTAAATTTTTAATTTAGTGCAAGTTGTTTTTAATTTTGTCAACTGCAAAGTAAATTAGGGTCAGTCATGCACCATCTGTGAGAAAAAGTTTACCATGATGCAATTCACTTTGCCAGAAACATGGAAACGGCATGCTGTACTGCTTGTAATTCATATCAGAAAGTCCAATACAAACATTACAGAATGTTTGGGTGTCAATCTGTGAAGAGTGCAGAGGATTTGAAAAGAGTTGGATGAGTCGAATGATGATTATGAAGGTGTTTGGAGTGATACTTAGTAATAGTGACATTATTCCCTCCAATAATTTTTCCACAGAGCCCCAGACTCAACACAGAAGCCTACATGAGGTTCCTTGAGAAGGTAATGCTGCCCTGAGTCAAGAGGGTGGCTCTTGGAAGACACTATGCCTAGCAACAAAACTTTGTACAGTGTCACAGAAAAAGGAGAATCCAGTCACAGCTGTCAGGCAATTTATGCGACCACATCACACCTTACATCTGACCACATCACGCCTTACATCTGACCACATCACGCCTTACATCTGACCACATCACGCCTTACATCTGACCACATCACGCCTTACATCTGACCACATCACGCCTTACATCTGACCACATCGCACCCCAAACTGCAACATCCTTGATGGTTATGTGTAGAGTTCAGCTGAGTGAGAGACCCAACAAAACTCCTTGTAACACTAAAGATGAATTGAAAGCAAGGATTATGGTAGCATTCACCAACTTAAACAAGGAAACCATCTCAAGAGTTCCATGAGATTGTGACATTGTCTGGAGGCTGTGGTTGAAGCCAATGGCAATTTTATTAAATAATTTGTTCTTTATTATCTTAAGATATTTTTGTGCAATTTTGGTAAATATATCTGTTAAAATGAGATGTCAGTGTTATTTTTATTTTTGCATAATTTAAGCAGCAATTTATCCACTGCGCTCTGGTAGGATAAGGAACAAATAGGAACTATTTATAAATTTAACATGTTTCAATTTTATTTAAATTTCATCAGAAAATGAAATACTGTTGTAATGTTGTCTTTGTTCAAAATAGCCGAGAATTAAAAAGGCCGTAGTGAAAGAGGGTATCAAAAGAATAAAAAATGAGGTAGAGGGGAAAAAAAAAAGTTTATTAAATACTCATATATAGAATAAAAAAAAAAACCCTTAGTAAATCAACTCCTCCTCAAATCCTGCTCTAATGTGGCTGCTTGCAATATTTATAAGTAGGAGCAGGAAAAAGCAGGAAGTACACTGAGTCCTACTCTAATACAAAAATGGAGGAGAAAAGAAAATTTCTGGTATATTTATTTTTGTTTGTTTTCATTAGTCAGGCAGCATTCATTTGTACAAATTCATGTGTGTATGTGCATCATAATTATAGTATTTGCTATGAAGGATTTGGATGATAAGTCTTTCCTATTTGTTCCTTATCCTAATCCATATTTGATTACAATTCATATAAGCAAGTAAAATTTGATATTTACTTATCTGTCTCTGCTCTGAGTTTTGTGGAGATTACATGAATTTTATTTGTTACTATCAGTACTCTATCTCTTGAGATACTGAACAGTATTATATATATATATATATATATATATATATATATATATACTAGCAGTATAGTCCGGCGTTGCTTGGGTGTAATGAAAGCTTTAAAACTAATCCATGGTCCTGGAGCTCAGACTCTTTGGACGTTGGCATGAAAGACTAAAAAGCAATAGTTGTTTCCAGTTAAAACAAAACCGTAGACTGAAAGAAAAATGAATGGATGTAAGTCAAATTTTGATTTCCTGGTATCGATATCAAATTTTTTGCACTATTGTAAGAACTGCAACCTTGAAACTTCTGAATATCGTTTCTTATGTCTTTGTCAAATTTGATTAAAATCAGACCACTCCTCCTATAACCCAATTTTTTCAATTATCGATTTTCAATATTTATTGGGGGTACCTCAACACAAAACCGAGCCAAGAACACTCGCAGACGCATATAGTACAACTGTGTAAATTTTTAAGAAAATTGGTTCAGCCATTTCGGAGTCTATAGGTAACAGATACACACACATACAGACAGACACACACACACAGACAAAGTTCCATTTATAAATAAGTTTAGATATATATATACACACACACACACACTGAGGAAAGATGTATGACAACAAGGGAAAAATTATTTTTTAAATACATAAATACACAGCCAAAGAAAAAAAAATCTTTTCTTGCATGTCTAAAACTTTTCAGGGTGCACAAATACTATACTCTCATCTGAAATTGAAGTGCTATGAAATAGCACAATTGCAAGGTAAATTACTATTGCAAATACTACACTGGTCCAGACAAAGTAGAAAGAGCAGTCAAAGACTGAAAACTTCTGCCAAGGCAATACCAATATTATCTCTGTAATTAGCAAGAGATGATTATTAAAATAAAAAAAAAACTGCAATGAACTTGGCTGCTCTCAAGAGTAGAAATTCGAAAAATGAATTTGGCTACTCTCAAAATTAAATGCACACTTAAAATGATACAGAGGAAGTAATTTAGTATTTAAAATGATCTAAGGGAGGTAATTCAGTATTTGGCATTTGAAAAGCAAAAATTGAATTTTATTAATAAAACCAGAAAAATAACCCAGAAACTTTATCCTATGCCAGATTGAACTCAAAATCTAATCTATTTGTGCAATAATGAGGCCAATCATCCTTGAAAGTTTCATCTATATCCATCCAGCAAGTCTTGAGATATTTTGACCACGGACAGACAAACAAACATGACTGAATACAATACCTCCACCTTATATAATAATAATTGTATATCTTTTATAGTTATTAAAATAGTAATAATAACATATTCAAAGCTAATTATATCGGAATTTCAGTGGCTCTCAGCAATTAATAATTGTGATTTTTTTTTTAATACTGTTAGTTTATGCAATACAAGCTTCAATAACTATTTACAATAGAGGGTTATTGAGCAAGATAATTCTAAGGGAGGGGTAAGAATGGCATATGACGGAGACATGTAAGATAGTTATTACTTGCCCCTGGACTTGAAGAAACCCAGATTGTAGTTGTCAGGAAAGCATCCTCTTGGGAGTTTGTTCTACACAGTTATTATTCTGGGAGAAGAAGCCATCTGAGTGAAACTTACTCTTTACTGAAGGAACACAAATGGAATGGGAATGATTTGACACCAGGAACATGTCATAGTAGCACCAAGCTGTGAAGAACTGGGCTGGTGGAACAAAGGAATGTAATTCATCTAAACATATGCCATAGTAATAAGAATGTAGTAGTAAGTGAGTAGTAATATATTTGTTAGTGGGATAAGGGCCACAGGGTGGAGAATAATTAATCACCCACAAAACTATGTAATAGGTTTTGAACTCTGTTGAGGCTGGACAGTGAGGATTGGGCGGCACCAACCTGGATACAGCAGCAATACTCCATTTTTGGTTTGATCTGCCTCTTATAAAAATAGAACAGGGGTTTCTAACCTTCCTTTGAGTCATTGCCCACTTTCAAATGAAAAAAAAAACTAAGTGGAACTAGCTTTTTATCAAAGGAACACAAAACTCTAAAATCTTGAGTTGGTGGAACAAAGGAATGTAACTGGTCCAAACAATGCTATACTAATAATGATATTTCTTTTAATCATTTCACTCCATGTCAGATGATAATGATACTCAGACACAAGAGGTTACTCAAAGTAAAAAAGAATGAGAAGACTTTACTGAAGAGAAAGGACAATATTAGAAGATTCATTAAGATGGCATTGCATTTAAATTTTTGAAGATTGTGGATGGCAGAGAAGCAAGGAACTATAAGTGCTCTACAAGTGAGAAGTGCGAAAAAAGAAAAATTAGAATAGAGCATACGGTTGCATTTAGTTAGTTTAACCATAAAACCTAATTGCCAATCTAGTAGTACACTTAAAATCATGTGAACCAAAGAGGAAAGCTCATCTGAACAATTGCCATGAAAATATTTATGGAAAAGACAGAGGGGAGTCACATCACAGCAGTCAAGATGCCAGGTCAGAACCGATTATATCACAGCTGGTGACATTTCATCTGTGAGACAAGTATTACAGGGTGGAGAATAATCCCCACATCCTCCAAGACTGTGTAAATCCTTTTCAACTCTGTCAAGGCTGGGTCGTGAAGATTGAGTGGCATCAGCCTGGGTACAGTAGCAATATTTCATTCCTGATCTGATGTGACTTTTGTAAAGATTTGTTTTTTTTTGCTTTTTTTTATTTCAAGAGCAGTTAGGACATTTTGTGCTTCTTTTATGAGACAATGTCTATATAAACTAAAAAAGATTAATTTATATAAAAAAACATCCCCTTCCTTCCAATGGTCTTGTTGGTAGCCTAGATCCGAGTTGCTAGCCTAAGATCTGCTCTGAGTCAACATAGTTGGGCGTACATAATTAACTAAAGCTGTATATTCAAAGACTTAGCCAGAAAATGTTAAAGGATGTTTATTTATTTACATCATGTTTCAACCATAAATAAAACAACTTATTCTAGCCAAAGCAAAAAGTAAATCTGGTCCCTGGAGACCTGAGGCAGCACCTCTCAGCACAAAAGGACTGAGTTGTAGGTCACATTGAGGACATTACAGCTAAAGCCACCACCATTTATTGAGGAACAGCTTTTATCCTTGAACTCTGCATAATATGAATGCTGCAGTATGCAGATAATTTGACATATTGCGTTTCTTTATTCGATGTTGTAAATGTTTTTCTTTGGGTGTGAATGTGCAAGCACCTGTGGACGGCTGTCCAATTTAATTATCATTCTTTGTGGAACCAACTCCCATGAGGGTGCTTTCTTGATCATGACAATCTTAACCACAAAATGTACCTCTTACTCTGTAACCCTCCTGAACTGAGTGAACTTGATTTATTTATTAAAAAAAAAAAAAAAGAAAAAAAAAGAAAAAAGAAAAAAAAGAAAAAAGAAAAAAAGAAAAAAGAAGAAAAAAGAAAAAAAAGAAAAAAGAAAAAAGAAAAAAAGAAAAAAAGAAAAAGAAAAAAGAAAAAAAGAAAAAAAGAAAAAGAAAAAAGAAAAAGAAAAAGAAAAAGAAAAAGAAAAAAGAGAAAAAAAGAAAAAGAAAAAGAAAAAGAAAAAGAAAGAAAAAAGTGACAAGAATAATAAATATGTTTATTAAACACACTTTTTCCTCCAACAACCCATTTGGCAAGTGAATAAATTTGAGAATATTTATGCAATTTTATATTAAAAATAAAAATTAGTAATTTTCAGGCAAGTCATAAAATGCAAAGAGTAGAGCAACTAACTGATGTCACTTTATTTAATTCTTTTAATCAATTTATCCCAAGCAAGGTAATAATGCCACTAAGATGCAAAGAGCAACTGAGAGAGAAAAGGAAAAAGATTTTAGAAGAAACAAGAAACCCAGTCCTAAACAGGGAACAAAAGATAAACTTCTCCTGTTCAAAAGACTGGGGAGGTGTGTGATCTGGATACCATTTTCTAGCTGGTGCAATCTAAAAATAAAATTTAAAAAAAAAAAAAAAAAGAGAGAAAGAAAGTTTGTTGAATTGATCAACTGAACACATCACATTACATGTTCCATAACTCATTATGTCAAAGGGGCATCACATATACAGCAGTCATTACAGCAGTGGGTGTGTCTAGGGAAGTGATGCATCTTTTATAAAACTAATGAAGCTTAAGCTTCAGGGCCTCTAATCTCAGAGTGGACTCTGAAGGAACATTTTAAGGAGTGAATTATTCAACAAAACTGTTGATATTTTTTGTTCTTTCTTAATTTCTAAAAAATTTTTTAATGGTTTTTTTTTTATTAAAATAAGGCCATATTAGTGATAGAATCATAAGCCATTGGGTTGAGATTGCTAATATTAGCCTTGGATTATACTCTGATACCAATTTCATATGACTTCAAAATTTCTCTGTAATTGGTCCGATTTAAAATTTTTTGTGTATCCAAATCCCCAGCTGTATGAATTTGTTGACCCCCCCCGCCCCAATCAATTCATAGCCTACATTTTGACATATTGGATCATCAAATCTATTGTTGCTAGCCATGAAAGGACCACCGTAACTGTTCAAAGCTTTAAGGCCCCAAATACATAGGGCTACCACTGGTCTAGGGCATAATAGCCTGACAGAGACTATTCTTTTTTCAAAAATTATCATCTCAAAAATGCAACCAATTTTTGCCTATATTACCGAGATGAAGCATTGTACCTATTTACATTGTTCAAACCAAAAGCCATACTGTACAACAGCTGAAATGTTGTGAATACGAGAGTAAAAACTGCAAAAATATAAATGCATTGTCAATTGCTATCTACTGCCCTCCTGATTACTCTTTTCTCTTCCCGATCATTTTAATATTTCTGTTCCTAATTCCACATTCAGCAATCCCTTGTGTCATAGTGGCTTATTGCCTTGCTTGGGGTGAAATGATTAGAAAAAGAAAACAAATTTATAAAAACTTCCAAATAGAAACTGTTTAGAAAAAAGACAGTCAACAATTTATTAAAAATATGTTTTGTAAAACAAGACTTAATTACAGAAAACAGAATTTTAGTTTATTTTTTTTGATGTAAATAAAAAAAAATACGATTTTGAAATATGAGGAAATCTGAAAGCGAAACAGGAGAACTTTTTTTTTTTTTAAGTGTAGCATTGTTTGGTTCAAGGCTACAAAATTAGCGTACTCACAGTAATTAAAATCTAAACATCATGATTACTAATTTTTTTTATTACAGTTTCATCTGAATTATCATGAAATATCCACTTGTGTGCATGTGAATATATTTGCTTGAAGTAAACATTCTCTCTGCATTTCATCAGCAAGAAGTTTTGCTCAAATAAATTTTCCCTGCAAACCACTGTCCTGTGGAATGGACTCCCAAGAGGATGTTTCCCTAATCACTACAATCTTTACCTATTCAAGTCTAGAGTTAACCAGTATCTTCCCTCTTATCCATATAACCCACCCCTTAATGTAACCCTCCACAGCAAGTACCTACCTCCCAGACCTTGTACAGAGTAAAACTTACTGTTAAAAAAAAAAAAATAGAACAGGTACTTATGAATATATTATATGCAAGTACCTGTTGAATCTTAATACACAAACAATCATTATATACACTGTGACATGTAATCCGTTTATCTTAAATAAGCAAAATTGCTCACCTGTTCATAAAATTAATTTTCATTAAAAAAAGAAAAGTATCATCTACAGACATATTTTTTCATTAATGCACTTGTCCTCATAATGGATTAATATAGAAAAGATTTAAAACTACTGGGTCAATAAATATTACAAAGTCAATAAGACAAGATTTCTACTTAGCAATAACTTCCTACCATCAAGTAACAGCAAGCTTGTCTCCCTAGAACTAGCTTAGTTATTTTGATCATTACAACATGCTTCATTATCGTAATGCTGGGTTACACCAAGGAAGCATGTAAATATTGGCTGATCTTGTTGATTTACGAATATCATGGCAATTTTCATAATCAAATTGAGAGGAATTCACATTGCAATCAAGGTAAGTTAGGGATATTTTTTTTTTAGGTAATCATAACCGGTGGATAATCGATTTCATATAAAATGTTTGGGACTGACTGATTTGGATTAACCGGCTTATATCATTAAGCAAAGGATATCAAATTTGCTACTATTACATTTGCTGTTAGAACAAAAACAAAAAAATAAAAGCACCTGGAACTTTGACTATGATAAGCAAACCGTTTTTAATTTGAAATTAAGTGTTTGGGACCAATAAAGTTTAATCACAATGACATTAAATCAAGACTATAAAAAAAAAACCTTCACATTAAATAAGTACTGGGAACTTTTATTATAATAAGCAGATAATTTTAAATATCTTTTAGACTGACTGATTTTGATAACAATAAGTGGCTGATGACTTTTAAGCAACAGAAAGTAGAACTGGAACAACTTATATTCATTATATTATGAAATTCAGTTACAAAATTTTTTACATTCTAAAAAATACCTAGAATTTTTATTATAATAAGGCAGTACTTATTCATTTTAAATAAAGTATTTGGGACTGGCCAGTTTTGATAACAGTAATAACATTAAGTAAAGTATATAAAAATAATTTAGTCATTGTTATAATTTAATATTATTTTAATGACATGCATTATAAAAACATTACATTACAAAAAATATGTGAAATTTTGATAATAATAAACAGGTAGTTAATTCATTTCAAATTAAGTATCTGGCTGATGACATTATCAGTCATTATAGCAAATGATTTTTTCTGTAGAATACTAGCACTTTTTTTATTGAATAAATTTTTGTGCCTAGTGTTGGATGAAATTTAGTAAAAAAAATAAAAAAATATTACTCTAAAAGTGTTTAGAACAGTTTGATTCGGATAGGACTCATTTGGATAGCATTAACCAATTGATAGCAAAGGACATAAAAATTGGAACAATTTTCATTGTTATGAAAGACTACATATAAAAAAATTAATATTTGCTGTCTGGAAATGTTCATCATTTGGAGTCTCATGCCATTTGATAACATTATGATCATAATAAGCAACTTCTTTAGAAAACTAATTTTGGTAGTTTTAGTCAGGTACAAGGCTTTTTTTTTTAGGATAAATTTTTATCATGACAATGTGTGTTTATATTCAGTGCATAAAATGACGGTAAAAAAATCATTAAGACATTAAAGTTGATTCAGGTGTCAGATATATGTGTTTTGAGGTACATACAGGTATCTACCCATTTTGACAAGTAATTGAGGTACTTCAAAAAGAAATGAGCATTTTTTTCACTCTCCACCCCATTCTTTCTTCTTTAGTAACAGGAAATGGAAAAATGTTCATAAAAAATTTTATGGACTAAAGAAAAAAAGATGACAAACAAGACGGAAAAGTATTTTTAGTGAGTAACAATATAATTTATACGCAGATACAAGAGGGGGTGCTGAAAAGTTTTCTGTTCAACCCACTTTCTAAGATTCTCAACCAAACAATTTTTCTTTTTTTTTTTGCTGTGGAGATAAAAGAGAAGGCCTTTTTTAGTTGGGCTAGGAACTTTTCAGAAAACTCTTAGATTAAATTGTGATGTGCAGTTGGATGTAAATTGTAAATACATATAAAAAAAATTGTTCTGCACATATGCATGCACTTAAAACTGTATATAAACACAGAGAATTATTTAAAAAAAAAAAAACAACAAAAAAAACAGGTCAATGACCATATAAAAAAAACAAAAAACTTTCAATTGTATTCCTTCAGAGAAACTGTAGATAAAATAGAGACACACGAAAAACTAGTGGAAGAGTAAACAAAGATGTGAGGCCACAAGGATAAAAGGTTGTTGCAGTGTGTCCACACTAAAATAAAAAAAAAATAAAAAAAAGGCAAGGATGTGTGCACATATGTTTGTGTTTGTATGTGTCTATGTCTTGATCATTTTCTCCTGTAATTAAAACTGTATTCTTTAAGGTGAAAATGTATAGAAAGTGCACTAATCTCTGAGTCTTTCACAGTAAAATTACATCCAGAATCATACAATACACACACACACATATATATAACTCATTTACAAATGAAGAATATTCAAAAGTTCTACAATTTAATTGTATTGAAAACTTTTTACTACAAATATGCACTGGTCTAATTTTTTATGACCAAAAATGAAGTAATTAAACAACCAATATATATATATATATATATATATATATATATACACACAAATAAGTTTTATTAAAAATGACTGATGAATGACAAGTTACTCTGCTTGAGTTTTTACTAAATTTTTTTCATGTTCTTGAAGTTTTCTTTCTTTCTCGATGTATAAAAACCATAAGAACACAAAAAATTAAATAAAAGCTTAACACTAACAGTAGCTACTTTTCAGTCATTGTTTTAATGAAACTTGTATAAAAGAGGGATTACTACCCAAATACACAATTTATATATATATGTACATGTGTATAAATGTAAATGTGTATACATGCAGGTACACACCGATATGCACCTGATGATTGCATAAGGCATGAAATTCCAAGTCTTGCTTTAGATGTAAGATTATATATATGTGAGTGTGTATCATATTTAGGCAACAAGAAGACATATCTACTTAATTTTTTTTTGTTTTGCCACTATATATGTATATCAGATGAAAATATACACATTAATATACCAACAAAGAACTTTAAACTATATTTCACACACATACGAATTAATGTCTTTTGGAAGAAAGTATTCATCAAATACCTGTGTGCAAGTGCATATACTCTCTATCCAGGTGAGAAAAGATGGAGAAAAAAAGAAGAAGAAAATCTGAAAAGGCAGAAACATGTCAGAATCCAAAAGAGATTTTTTTTTTGTCAACCGCCTACCTGAATCTATTAACTTGTGGCCTGAGATCCTCAAGTGGTCATCCGGCTGGAGGAGGACAGTTAGCTGTGGTCAGTGGCAAAAAAGACATGGAAAGAAATAAGAGCCCACTCAAGTGGGATGGTTGGTCAGGGCTGGTCTCACATAAGTTGAAAGGTAAGTAGATAGGTAGGTCATGGAGGAGAGGTGGGGAAAGGAATTGGTCACTGGTGGATGTACCCCAAAAGAGAAGGCAAAGCAGACCGTCCAGGGTTGGTCAGTCTGTTTCCCCATGATGCAGGATGGAGAAGGCCTACCACTGCAAGGTTAGACACCCGGAACTGTAAGAGAGAGAGAGAAAAAGAGAGGGAAGAGGAACAAAGGAGGGAGAGAAGCACGAGTTTAGTGTCCAACTGAAGCCAGCAAGTGTAGCTCATCTAATGACACTCAGTTTTCTCTCTCTCCAAGAAAAGACTGGCAGAGAAGTATCGACCCCACCACCACCTACACACACCATTCTCTGAACCCACTAATCATACAACCACCCACTACCCCATACCAGCAAGCAGAAAAGCCTGGTTAGTGGCTTCACACCCTCCTTTCTCTAATACACTATAACCCCTCCTACCACAATCACCTCCTACTACTCATCTGTGGTTTGGTTCTCCTCCTCCTCTTGCTGCTGCTGCTGATTGTTGGCAGGGGCCTGGAGAAGTGAAGATGGTGGTGTGTGTGTGTGTTGGAAATAATAAATGTGGACAAAGTTGGGGCAGTCATGTAAAAGAATATGTATTTTGATAATGCTTTGGGACACAAACACAACCTATATATATATATATATATATATATATATATGTTTGTATGTGATAAATGTTATGTAGTGGGTACACGAAAATGTTAATTGCAATAAGAAATGATGGATTTTTAAAAAAATCTATTAATTGCTTATAATGTATGAACAGAAAAGAAGACAATTATAAAAATACAAGAAAACTTAAAAACTTAAATCACAAATAAAACTTGTATAAAAGAGTAATTGCTGTTTAAATACACTTTATTGAGTTGAATATATAGATTGGAGTCATATATATATATATATATATATATATATATATATATTACATTATTAAGCCCTACTCTCTATACTGAACAATTAGTTTTAATAAAAGTAAATGAATTTAACAGTAGGTTTTAATCCATCTGTTCTTTCACTTCCACACACACACATTATATATATATATATATATATATATATATATATATATATGAGATAAGGATATATTTTCATATATCAAGAACAGTATTGGGGAAATTGTATGATGTATCACAAGTAAGCTTTTTCCACTGTCATATAATTTTCCCTATATACACACACACACACACACACACACACACACACACACACACAGGGTGCAATGGGTATATTGTTGTTATATTTTAATTTCCCACATGCACATTGATAGATTTTGAGTTTTGTAGGGTCAGTTCGGTAACATTTGTGAGAAAAAGAGCACCATGATGCAATTCACTCGGCCAGAAATTTTTTTAAACAGCATGCTGTACTGCTTGGCATTTGCACCAGAAGCTTCAATACAAACATTTCCTAGTGTTTGGGTGTCAATCTGAGGACAGTGCAGAGAATTTGGAAAGTGTTGGATGACTCAAATGGTGATTACAAAGGTGTTTGGAGTGATCACTAGTGATGGCAATGTTATGCCTCCACTCATCCTCCACACAGGGCCTCAACACAGAAGCCTACCTCAAATGCCTTGAGAAGGGAGTGCTGCTCTGAGTTGAGAGGGTGGCTGCTGGAAGACACTATGCCTAGCAACAGGATTCTGTACAATGCCACAGAAGGAGAAGAATCCAGTCACAACTGTCACAATTTATGTGACCATATCACTCCTTACATCTGGTCACCTAACACCCCAAACTGCAACCCCCTTGGTTTAGTATGTGTGGGGCACACATGAGCAAGAAACCAACAAAACTCATTGTAACAAAGATGAACTGTAGGCAAGGATTATGGCAACATTCAACAACTTAAACAAGAACACCGTCCAAAAGAGTTGCAGGAGATTCTGAAGTCGATTGAAGGTGGTGGCTGAAGCCAATGCTGATCTTATTGAATAAATTTACTCTTTAGTATTTCAAGGTATTTTTGTGCAATTTTGGTAAATATATCTGTTAAAATTAGAATCAGTGTTATTTTCATATCTGTATAATTTACACAACAAATCATCCATTGCATCCTATATATATATATATATATGGGAAAATGGTACATACATTTTTGTATCTTAACAATTTTATGAAAATATATGACAAACTGTGAAAAAACTTTTTACATTGTTAAGACTTCATTGGACAAAAGTGATGTTTATGCTGATGAAATAAAATCAGCTATAATGCGTAACGAAAAAAAAAATTGAATTTAAACAAATTTCAGTGTTTCCTCTCCTTCATGAGCATGTGTAATCACATCAATGTAAGCATTAGTCTGATGAAACCCTAAAAAAATGAAAAACATCACATGAAATGGAGTAAGCATAGACTATGAGGATATCTAGGATAATGGCTGTCATTAGTTTCAAAGACATTAAGATCTCAGTTACTAGGAAAGTATCCACTCAGAAGAATATTCCACAAAATAGTGGCTCTTGGGAAGATAGATAACCTGGTCCACATTATTTTTAACAAAATGTGAACATGCATTTCACATCTTTTAATATATGAATGTGTGTGAAAATAATTTAACTGAAAATAAAATCAGCAAGTGTTGATTTAAAAAAATGTGTTCCTTAAATAAACAAAAAAGGCAAATTTTAAAATGTGTCCTCTTTAAATAAAAAACAACACATTTTAAGATGTGTCCCTTAAGATAAAAAAAATGACATATTTTAAGATGTATCCCTTTAGATTAAAAAAAAAAGATACATTTTAAGATGTGTCCCTTTAAATAAAAAAATGACACATTTTAAGATGTGCCCTTTTAAATAAAAAAAGACATTTTAAAATGTATCCCTTTAAATAAAACGACACATTTTAAGATGTGTCCCTTAAAATAAAAAAAAACAACACATTTTAAGATGTGTCCCTTTAAATAAAAAATGACACATTTTAAGAAGTATCCCTTTAAATAAAAAAAAACACATTTAAATAGAAAAGGGACACATTTTAAGATGTGTCCCTTTAAAACGAAAGACAGCTGCAGATAAATTAAATCTATAGATAATGAAGTAGAGTAGATATTAAATCTTTGTAACCAAATATTTAAATTCAGTGTATGAAATGGACTAAAAGTTGAATGGTTTAAATAGATTACCTATGGAATATACATACATCTACCTTGCAAAATAGCAGGTATATAATTTCTCTTACAAGTCAGTATGTTAGTAAAACAACAAAAAAGAAGAGTGTTGATTTAATATTAACATTTATATCAAATATCTGGGTGTGTGTGTGTGTGTGTGTGTGTGTGTAGATATATATATATATATATATATATATATATATATATATATATACACACACACACACATACACACAGTAACTTCGATCCTTATTGAGTACCTCACACTTGTTGGCTTGTAGCAGACTGTGCTAAGGTACCTTACAGTGAAATAATGGTAATGAAACTCCTTCAACAGGTTACTATACAAGTTCGGCCTTAAGAGCCCTAGTGCTCTGTTCTTGTGCTAGATAAGTAAATACCCAGAAAAACCATGACATCATTATACAGTCATTTACAGTGTTGTGATAAACAAGCTGAACAGATAGCTCATTTTCACAGGAGATATTTTCAAACATTTAAAAAAGCAAGGGGAGGGAGTCTTATAGTCGATCTCTGAGTAGACTAGTTACACAGGACATTACAATTGTGCAGTGACTGATTTTGAAAAGGCACCCTGCAATTGTGGCCTTGTGCAAAACTGAACAAATAGTGATGAAAAGTGGTTTCACAAACAATATGGGTGAATATGAATAGTCTGTAAGACAAAATTGAAAAGCATTCACTGAATAGAATAAAACAATCACATGATACAGTGGTGTGTGAGTATGAGAGATGTAATGTCATTAAACATTCTTTTATTATTACAATCATAGAAACATTGTCCAATTCAAACTGACACATGTCAATCCCTATACACACACACAAGTTGTGTGTGTGCGTGTGTGAATGAAGTGACAAAATTATTGAAAGAATAGTATGTATATTAAAATATACAAACATAAGTAAAACTACGACCGATAAATAACAGGCCGATATGCTAAAATACTTTTAGCTAAAAAAGGAGCTCATCAAAAATATTCATATTTGGTTAGACTCTGAGAAGGGCATCAGGCCGAGAAGTTTTCAGCATCACTGTGTGTGTGTGTGTGTGTATTGTATACTTGCATGTGGATATGTGTATGTCTATTATAATGAAACTATGTATAAGATGTGTATAAATTATATTTATAGGATATATTAAAGAGTACATATGTGTATAGATATGTATGTATTTTTTGAGACATTTTGAACTTGGATATTTGCATATGCTTTTATAAATATGTATTTATACCCACATACATGCACATTTTGTTAAATATAACACAAAAGCAAACAAAAGTAGTATTCCTTACCAAATATATATTTTGGATTGTCAGATAAATTTATTCACTTTTTTTTTTTTCATTTATTTTAATATTAGTCAATAAAAATTTTAATAATTCTTTCATTAATATAAAACAATCAACTAAAGTTGAAGTGGATGGACTGAACTGTAAAAAAACATAACACCATGTTAAAAATATTTTGCGTCTTAATTAAAATAACATTTGGAAAAAAGAACAAATTTGTTTGACAACCCAATATAACAACATACTAAATAAAATAAAAATGATCTTCCCCCATTTATACAAACAAACAAACAAACAAAAATTAACTCAAGAATATGTGTATGTGTATTTAATCACATCAGGTATTTGCAAAAGTTTGCATTAACTTTTTTTTTTGAAGATGAAAAGATAGGAAGCAGAAGACAAATATATCAGCCAGTTAAAAGCGATACATGATAGATGCTTGGGTGATCATGTCTCAAAGAGACATGACTGACAGCACAGAAGATTTTCCTGTAGTAGATTGCTATTATTACTTTTTGTGATAGACTGGTTACCAACCAAGGCGATAAAATCCAATCTGATCTGCTATTTAATCCATAGCTAGAAGGTATTTGCATGTTTGTGAATGCAATGAATTCAACTGGAATTTGAACTTGGCTTTCTGATTTCTTGTTCCATGAAAATATTCACTGTACCATACACACGCATATATATATATATATATATATATATCTGGAAGAATGGTAGACTTTGAAAAACAGTAGCTACTCTAGCATCTACGCATCGCTCATTCAATAATGAATCAGAGAAACGGGTTACTGGCCTATGATATATCATTTGCTAAAAGTCTGCATCCTTCTACCGAGTGCCCATAGCTCAGAGGTAAAAGTGGCAACTGACGCCAATTCGGTCGGGTTTCAATCCTGGGTTCAAAGCAATCGGATGTCTAACCATACTGATGAGCTGTGATACAGTGAAACAGATCTGTCTGTGGATGACTATATATATATATATACAAGCAGTATAGCCTGGCGTTGCTCAGGTGTAATGAAAGCTTTAAAACTAATCCATGGTTCTGGAGCTCAGACTCTTTGGACATTGGCACGAAAGATTAAAAAGCAATAGTTGTTTCCAGTTAAAGCGAAACTGTAGACTGAAAGAAAAATGAATGGATGTAAGTCAAATTTTGATTTCCTGGTATAGATATCAAATAATTTTTTTCGTAGTAAACTGAATTTTGAAGGCTAAATAAGTCCGCTGAGTAAATGGTATCATGGCTGAGACTAAGAACTATAATTATATCTACTTAGAACCAAACTCGAAGCAAAAACTAAAATAAAAGGGCTGAAAAAAAATACAGACATATAGGCAGATAAACAGACACACACAACTTCTGAATATCGTTTATGTCTTTGTCTGTAAGTGTATCAAATTTGATTAAAATTGGACCACTCCTTCTATAACCAGATTTTTTCGATTATTGATTTTCGATATTTATCTGGAGTACCTTGACACAAAACCTAGCTAAGAACACTTGCAGACGCTTATAGGACAACTGTGTAAATTTTCAAGAAAATCGGTTCAGCTGTTTCGGAGTCTATAGGTAATGGATACACACACACAAAGTTCCATTCATAAAAAATTTATATATATATATATATATATATAAAAATTAAATTTTTTCAAAGATGTTGAATGCACATTTCGACATGAAATCCCCGAAGGGGATAACACATCACCTCAGAGATAATTATCTCCAGTTTCGGGATAGCATTTGTTGCTGAGGTGATGTGTTATCCCCTTTGATAATGAGAGGAGAGGTGACAAGGAAGTAAAGGTTTTGGCCTTTATATACAAGTACAGTAATGCCTTTGCTGGTGTTTTAAGGTGATTTTGAAATGCTTCATATATTTGACAAACATGTAAAAGCTTGATAATATCATGACTTGAACTTTGACCTGAAATATATACATGATGTTGATTTTATCTGTGCAATAACATCCATGAAATTTTTTTTTTTTAAGTAGTGTTGTGTTGCATAAATATTTTTCTTGTCATTCAGCCACATGCCTATTGATATATCTACTTAGATAACAAGTGAAAAGAAAACAGTTACAAATATTTATTGGCAGAAAAGGGTTAACAGTGAAAAGAATGGAATCAACAAACAAGGTTCAAACAAGAGTTGGAAGGAGTTGTATTCATTTTGTATTGATGCTCTTGGCAAAGGCTTGAATTGACTTCTATCCTCTCCCAGCTCTGGTTGAAGGAAAGGTTAGTCGGAACCTCTTTAAACTTGTAAAGCACTATCTTCAGTATTTGCCTAGCTATCCAGTCTCTTAAGATTTCACTTGTTACTTAAACTGAAGTCGCAATTTAGAAATAAAAAAACAAGACAAATAGGAAATATATATATATATATATATATATATATATACATACATACACGCAACCACAATATAAACTGTTATCCATTGAACTGAAACAATTAAAAGCCACATACAATATAATAAGTAAATTTAATATTTGTAAATATTTATATATATATATATATATATATATATATATATATATGCAATTTGTTAGATATATTATTTATATATTATATATGCATGGTACTTATTTGAAATGGGTGTACAAATGTGTGTGTATATGTATATATATATATATATATGTATGTATGTATGTATGTATCTGTTATGATGACAGATTTTCCCCCACTTCCACAAAAATACACTAATATATGCAACCCTACGTATAACCAATTTTTTACATAAATTGGTCAGTTTGTCTGACAATCGAAAGAGCGTGAAACCCAGGGTTACAAACTCACACCTATCTATATGAATATATAAATATATATATTATTCTGTCAGTGGCATCACTCAGAACTTCATGTCTTACACAATCATCAGGTGCATATTACAAATTGATAAAATAGCACTGTTCATATTACATTCAGCTCTGTTTTATCAACACCTAAATAATATTTTTATATATGTGCATATATCTGAGCGTGTGTGTGTGTGTGTGTGTGTATATATATATATATGTATGTGTGTGTGTATATATATATGTGTGTGTGTGTGTGTGCACGCACATATATTTTTCCCTTACTATTTGGTAAAACTGAATTTCATGTATGTGGCAATCATCATCCACTCATTATGTGGATTATATACACACACACAGACTTGGGCAGCAACCTTTTTTCAACAATCTTTCATTGAATACAGCCAACTGGGAAGATTTAATAATTTTTATTTTATGCTATAAAAGAATGATTAAAATCTTCCTTATTGGCCATATTCAATGAAAAGTGTGTGTGTGTGTGTGTGTGTGTGTGAAAATACAACATACAACACCCAACATTGCATAGTTGTTTCCAAGTCATATAGCAAGTTTATTCAGATATTTATTATCACTTAAGGTAGACATAAAAATAAAAATTTCAAAAGATGCTATATAAAAAAAATAAACACCCAATTTCATATAATTTAAGAATAGAAACCAAACTGCCAATATGCTTTCTTGATTGGGAGGTGCCTTCTTTGAAATACTTTTAAAGGATCTTTTTAGTACCTGAAAAACGTTTAGCAAGGAAATTTATTAACAATCAAGAAATGTTAGTTTTTATTTGCTTGTGTGTGTGTGAGTGTATATATATATATATATGTTTGAACATTATTTTTTATCGATACAGGTATTTAAGTAGATATTCTGTTTTTAATTATACAGTATTGATATCTACAAATAAAATAATAAAAATTTATCATCAATAATCAGGCCAGTAGATATCAATATATAATACTGTTTAATTAAAAACAGAATATCTACTTAAATACCTGTATCGATAAAAAATAATGATCAAACAATTCATTTCAAATTGTCGGTTGTTTATAACCAAGTTTCGTTAAAATTCATATTTATATATATATATATATATATACAATTAAAGTTATTTATCAGAATGAAATAAGACCAGGAAACAATTATATAAAAAAGTGCTCCATACACAATTACAAAAAAATCAAACATGTATGGCAGTTAAATATTAAGAAATAGGAATATTAATTACATTTCCTAATGCCTTATTTGTTTATTTATATACACAAGAGAAAAGCCCACAGGAGGTGGGAGAGGTAAAGCAAGAGTAGAGAAAATTGAATGAGAAGGAGGAGTATAAACAAATTACACATACTTTCATCCTAGTTTGTACAAACCTGAAATATACATTCTAGTGTGTTTACATCCCAACAAATTCTTTTGGTCTGGATATGTTAATTTCTCTTCATGACACAAGCTGTAGATATCACTAACAATGCTGTATGGTTTGGCTATTTTCAATATACTCCAAGGGACAGGCAGCTTAGCCAGATCTTAATTTTCGAGAAAATACAAGAGTTGAAGATATAAATTTCTTAATTCAAATTTCCTGGGTTAATCTTGTGTGGTATGTGAAATTGTTTCTTATTTATGCATTTTAATTTTTTACTAAACTTTTCGGCCTTTATGCTCCATTTGGACTTTAACTAAGTAAAAACTTAGTTAACTCACCAATTGTGGAATTTTTTTTTTTTTAAATAGGAGTAGATAGATCACACTATCGCTCGGTCCATACTCCTCCCACGTCTATTGAACCGGAGTAGAGGCTTGACCCTTGTTTCCTGTTTAGGATGTGGTTTCCGGCTTTATCTTCTCTCTGCAGACCTAGGTATTGGTGCTTCCGTGATTTTCCTGCAATCTGGCCGGTTGGTGGCAACGGCTCATCACTGTGAGGGTACCGGGTTGGCAGTTTCCTGGTTGCTGTTTCTGACTGGTAGTTAGGAGCCCTAACTCTTGCGTAGCATCAAGAGCGGCTGCTCTGATCAACAATTGTATAATATCGGGGTTCTTGTAGTGCCATGTCGTGCATGGATAGGTGTCCCTGCAAGTGCTTTCGGTGGGCAACCCTGAGGCCACACCTTGTTACAGCCCTAGCCAGTTTCCTTCCCACACAGTTTGTGGATAATGACCGCCTGTATCCTCTATTCTAGGTCCCTTTCTGTAAACAAAAAAACATGATGAAACAAATCAGAAATGACCCTAAACCAGTTAAAATCAAACCACCTAAACCCATTAACCTTTCTTTCACTAATATCCGGGGCATTCGTACTAACTCTTCTAGTGTAGAAGCATTCCTGCATGAAAAGTCCCCTGACATCCTTGCGCTCTGCGAAACTAAGCTCAACTCAGCTATTCCCTCTTCGGACCTCTCCATCCCTGGTTATGTTCCCCTCTTAAGGAAGGATTCCACTGTCTACATGCATGGGCTGGGTGTCTACATCAGCGAACACCTCCCCATAGCTAGGGTGACTTCACTCGAATCTATTGACCACCAATACATATGTCTCCGCCTGTCTCTCCTCAGTTCGGTTAGTTACCTATTCATTCTTTACCGTTCTCCCTCCTCTCCTGACTGCTCCCTACTAGATAGCATTGCTGACAACATAGATAAGGCTATTTCCTATCACCCATTCGCCCACATATTTGTATTTGGAGACCTCAATGCCCATCACTCTGAGTGGCTTGAAAACACTGTTACTGATCCAGCGGGCATTCACGCCATGAACTTCGCTATTTCCCAATCTCTTACGCAAGTGGTGGACTTCCCCACTCGCTTCCCAAGCACTCCCTTGGGTCATTCCTCACTACTAGATATATGTTTCACCTCTGCGCATGACAAGTCTCGCAGCTTTGCCCTCTTGGCAACTCCGACCACGCTGTAGTCTCTCTCAGTATTTCTTTCCAATCTCACTCCCCCCAGGAGCCCCCTACCTATAGGACCTCCTACCTCTATCAAAAAGCTAACTGGGATGCCTTTCGCGATTTCCTCTGCGACGTCCCTTGGGGAAAAGTGCTCGACATATCAGTTGATGATTGTGCCTCTGAGGTCTCACCATGGTTGAAAGTTGGCATTGATGCCTTCATACCCACCAGAAAGTATTGCTTAAAACCTCATTCCTCTGCGTGGTTCTCTCCGGCCTGCTCAGCCGCCATTGCCCACAGGAACCATTACTTCCGTCTATTCCGGAGACAGTCATCTGATCACAATAGGCGCTTGTTCATATCTGCTCACAATGAGTGCAAGAGCATGGACCAAGCGATTCTTCCGGAGAGCAATACACTACGCCTCCTCGGACTTACCCTGTCCGAGGACCTTAAATGGAACCACTATATTGAATCCATAGCAAAATCTACTGCTAAGAAAGTTGGGTCACTATGTCAATCCAGGATGTTTTTTCCACCTGAATCCATCCTGCATATATACAAGTCAACCATCCATCCGTGTATGGAGTATTGCTGCCATTTATGGTCAGGTGCCCCTGCCGTTCTCCTCAGTGTTCTTGACAGGCTCCAAAGGAGAGTTTGTAATGTGATAAGTGCTGATCTGGTGGCTCGACTGCAGCCACTTCCCCACCGTTGAAATGTAGCCTCCCTATGTCTGTTCTATAAATACTTTCATGGCTTCTGCTCGGATGAACTTAAGTCACTGCTGCCTCCTCAACAGGTGTTTACTCATGCAACCAGACTGGCAACTGGGTCCCACCCATTCACAGTCAGGTTAGCCAAATGTAGATGATAATTCTACTCCTGCAGCTTCTTCTCTCGCACTTCCCGCCTGTGGAACTCGCTCCCGTATTCTTGCTTTCCTGATGGCTACAACCTCCAGAAATTTAAATGCAAAGTCAATACTCATCTACTAACCACTGACTCTAGCTCTCTCCCCACCCCCGTATAACCTTCCCTTCTCTCCCCCTATGCATCTGTTATCGCACTTGCTTTCTCAGTTTCCTATTGCTCCTTTCTAACTAGTTTGTACTCCTCACTCTTTTCTAATTAATCTTTTTACAGTTATGTAGCCCCCTGCACATCAGTGGCATTTCCGCCTTGCTCGGGGTGAAATGATTAAAAAAAAAAAAATGTTTGTGCTTTTTTTAAAAAATTCCCATTGGCCAGGCTGGTACAATTCCTGTGGTTTTCCAGTGAGAAATATTGACTTGTGATTGTATCATCTCTTCAAGAAGAGATGGTACAATCTCTTTAATGTCTTCTGCACAACCCACATATTCTTTGTTTTGGCCATTTACATCTTCAAACTTCTGTTTTACAAACTATACCTGGCGGACATTTAATTTTATCTCTACAGTTAATGTTTCAATATTAACATGATTTTTCTGTATGATAGCCTTGATTTTGATAGTAGTTCCCAAATTCCTAGTACAGCTGTAACTTATCTGTATTTCTATTGAAGATTTTGTGCAATTCAGAACACGTAGGGAAGAGCTTATTATCCAACTTGAAAAATATTTTCCTCATCATAGATTTTACTTCTAAATGAAAATTGGGTTTAAACTTTGTGATGTTTCTTTTCCTTTTATCAGATCTCATTTGTTGGTTCTTTTGAGGTTTAATTTCTATTTTAGCTTTATTTCCCTCCTTTTTTTAATACCCTTTCATATTTTTTTTTCTTCAAAAATGTTCTTACAAGAAGAATTTCTTGACAGCCTGCATTCTATCCCATTAGGGAGGTGCCTGATTATACCAGTCATTTGACTTCAGACTAAAAAATAATGAAAGAGAAGTCAGCCGGACGCACGAGATGACGGCGAGCAGAGGTACTCACGAGATGATGGCGAGCAGAGGGATGCACGAGATGACGGCGAGCAGAGGGACGCACGAGATGACGGCGAGCAGAGGGATGCACGAGATGACGGCGAGCAGAGGGACGCACGAGATGACGGCGAGCAGAGGGACGCACGAGATGACGGCGAGCAGAGGGACGCACGAGATGACGGCGAGCAGAGGGACGCACGAGATGACGGCGGGCAGAAGGACGCACGAGATGATGGCGAGCAGAAGGACGCACGAGATGACGGCGAGCAGAAGGCGGCCGGACGCACGAGATGACAGTGAGCAGAAGGCGGCCAGATGCACGAGATGACGGCGAGCAGAAGGCGACCGGACATGAGATGACATTACAAAGGTGATGAGATCAAAGATAGCAATTCTGGAAAGAACTTTGCTAATTTTTGAAAAGTAAGAGATACTGGTATAAATATCTGTGGTGTTAAAGGGAGTACTTTGCAAATGACAAAGACATCTTTGCCCAAGGTAAGTTGTTTTGATATTAAACGCAAGGATATTAAATGGTGGAATCATTTCCAGCAGAACTATCAAGTGAATCTTGAGAGAGGTATGTGAAAATTAAAGTATTTTCCATTATTACTAGTGTGATCCGAGTAGAGACAAAGAGCTTCTGTTTTTTTTAAATCATTTCACCCCAAGCAAGGTAATAATGCCACTAAGATTCAAAGGTTTATTAAGAAATAAAGAATCTGAAAAAGTCATTAAATTTCGAGGATAATAATAGGACTGAATTCAAGGAGACAAAAGTTGATGAATGACATTAAACTTAAATTTTTGAAGACCAAACTACCACAAGTCAGAAATGCATAAAAAGAAACTCTTAGCATAGAACTTTGTTAAATCTAGCAAATTCAAATGTAAAATGATGGGACCTTGCCACCAATTTAGTCAGTTAAGTGCCATATGTGAAACATGCTTAGGGTGATCATGTCTTGACAGACACATGACTGACTGGGCAGAAGATTATCCCACAGTAGGTTGCCATTGCTTTCTGCGGTTGACTGGTTGCCAGCCAAGGCTATAGAACACAATCTTTCTTGCTATTTAACTCATAAATGGAAGGAAGAGATGGATTAGTACCTTTTCAAAGGGTATTTGTGTATAAGCGAATGCAAGGAATTCAACTAGAATTTGAACTTGGCAACTTGATTTGTCGTTCCGAGTCGATATCCACTGCACTAGAAATTTATAAAGTTAACATACCAAAACTCATTAAAACAATCCTCATGAAAACATTTATAAAAAAAAGCACAGAGAAACCACATTATGACAGTGGGAAAGTGACTGAAGTTGAGATACCAAGTCAAGACCAGTAACATTGCAGATTATTCTTAGGATTTTATCAAGAATTTCTAAATATATAGCAAAAGCACCAGACCAGATGTGATAGCAAAATTCAATGTGTGGACAGGTGGTAGATTTATAAATGTGAAAAATGGATTCTGGTGAGAAACATTGTCTAGCATAGCACAGAGAACCAATTTTCCTAGCACAGACCTTTATATCAGTAGAAAGCACTAACCAGAGAAGATGCAATGAGTTGTTCTCCATGAGGTTAGCATCAGCCATGCTGATGGAAGTCCTTTATGATAATTGAAAGAGAGTGGTTTCATTTTAGAAGCATTAAAAATAATGTTGGAACCTAAAAGGTTACTGCCTGGGTAATAACACAAATGGAGGTTGAAAATAAATAGTAATATTTATAATATCATCAAATACAAGACTCGCAAGCCATGCAGTAAATAACCAATACTAGTAGAGAACTGCTAGGCACTAAGAAAACACCATAATCTCTCAATAGAGTCTAATGTATTAAATAAGGACTGGTACATACCCATTACTGTCCATAGGTATATACATAACAATTACCATGCTATTTCTTGCACCAATAAACAACAGTTTGTGGGTCATTTTTGAGAATTGCGACCAATTTGACCTTATTGAATGAATCAAATTTACCATTAAGACTGTAGATAATGGTGGCATCAACATGGATACAAAGTTGAGAAGAATAATTATAATAATAATGATAACAATAAATAATAATAATAACAAATAATAATGATAGTAAAACAATAATAATCATGATAATGATAGTAAAATAATAATAGCAATAATAATAATAATAGTAAAATTAAAGGTAAATCAGAGAATAACTCTCAGCCATTGCATCTAAGAAAAATAAAATAGAATTCTGCTTTAAAGAAAAAAATTGAAAATAAAACTGGACAGAGACAAAAAAAAAACAAAAAACAGGAATATCTTGAGGAGTTATCCAAAAGTTTAGAGAAATTAAGCTGAAAAATAACTTCCTCAAAGAAAGAATGGAAAAAAAAAAAAAGCAAAAGAAGAAAAAAAAGAATTGATATGAAACACACATCTTTTTTTCTTAGCAGACTGATTTCAACTGAAGTGTGAAATGTCCACCAAAAACATGGGAAATGCTGAGCAACTTGACAGGTGAGATGATGGATCACTCTGTTCAAATTCCATAAATTTATCACAAGCACCTTGAGGTGTGTGTGTGTGTGTGTATATATATATATATATATATATATATATATATATATGGTGAAAGTATTTTTTTAGCTGCTGAAAGGGATGCAGGTTCAGGCTCATAGATAAAAATAAATAAACAGAGCATCTACTCAAATACAAGTATCAACTAAAAGGAGTATCTGAAGTGTTATATATATATATATATATATATATATATATATATATGAGTGTTAAGTTGTGATAATATTTAGTGCTAAGGTAGTAGCTTTTTCAGTGGATTTTTAGCAAGCCGGTTTTTCATTATAACAGTATCCTCAAACTTCAAAGTTGGCATGAACCTGCTCAGTTAAAGTTATAAAGGCTTTGTGCTTATATATATATATATATATATATATCTCAAACTATAGCTCAATTATGATTCATTTGAACACATAGAAACCTTTGAAACTCCATCCACAATATACTTGTAGAAAATACAAGTCTCGTCAACATTTAAAAATAAGTCTAAATAATGGAAGTACTAATATTTAAAAAGAAAATACCAACACTCAACATTAACTATGAACACAGCCACAATGGGATGACTATGTTTAAAAAATAAGACATTCCTATAACTCGATAAATACATAAAAAGTTTATACATTCAGTTAAGATAAAAACCATCCTTGATAATGGCAAAAAGTAGAGCCAAAAGTGCTCGAATATGCAGAACATTTGGACAATTTTTACACAGTTTATGTTCAGAAAAAAAAAACACTTATATGAACATAAGAATAATCGAATAAAAAGCTTAATCGAAGTGTGTTGTCAGTTGTCTTTAATGAAACTTATATAAAAGATTGATTGCTACCTAAATACATGTGTGTGTGTGTGTATCAGTCAGTTAATTGACATATGTTATACACACTTGAGTGATCAAGTTTCTTTCAAGACATGACTGACTAGGCAGAAGATTTTCCTGCAGTAGGTTGCCAATCAAGACTATAGAACCAAATCTGTCCTGCTGTTCAACCCATAGCTGGAGGGAGAAGTGATGGATTAATACCTTTAACTGTTAGAGGAATTCAGCTCCATAACTATACCAAACAATGTAGCTTTGGTTTCACTAACACCAAATATTGACTGCTTATCAAAGCGAATTCATTCCAACTGTTTCTGTTAATCTCTAAGGAGAGAAGTCAACTTCTTTCACAAGAAAAGCAATTCAGATTGAAATGTTGAAAGCAAATATTTTTATTCTGCATTCTTGCTATGAATCTATTTTTCATCATCAGTGATAGTCTTCTCTAAAAATTAAATTTTTCTGCATCAGATAAAGAAAACAGAAAATAAATGAAGAAAAATATTTGTTTATCAATGTTACTTTTCCTCAGTTGAAATAAAACCAATTTTTCTAATTATCAAATTTTCTCCAAAGCCTGGAAACAACATACTAAAGTCGATAGTGTATTTTCTAAGCGCTAGATGTGGCATGAGGCTGAAAGTATGAGACACCCAGTGAGAATCGAACTCACAACTCAGTTGTAACTGGTTCTAGTGAGACAAGCTTGTTAGCCATTACAAAATGCCAAGGTGCCCAACAACATACTAAAGTTGATAGCATATGAAAATTTAGATGTTTCAATTGCATCTTTCAAAAGTTTCTCTAGTTCATTGGTTTTTAAATTCTGATCTCTCTTATTCTTTGTCTAAGAACGTGTGTTGTGGTACAGTGGATATCGGCTTGGAATGAGAAATTAGAGAGCCAAGTTCAAATTCCAGTTTAATTTGTTGCATTCACATATGTACAAATACCCTTTGGGAAAAGTATTAATCTGTCATTTCTCCCTCTAGCTATGGGTTAAATAAAAGAACAGATTGGGCTCTATAGCCTTGGTTAGCAACCAGTCTACTGCAGAAAGTAATGACAACTTATTGCTGGAAAATCTTCTGCTCAATCTTTTGTCGAAGTGTGTATCACATCTAGCATTTTACTGACAGGATCAGAATTTAAAATTTCTTATTCAGAACTGCACAATTCATTCCTGGCACCTGCTTGTACCTACTGCATAATAGCTCAGTTAGGTTAGGCTAATTAATTTAACAAGCTATCAATACTAGGTGAATTATTTAATGCTGAAACCAAGTCATAGAGAACAAAAGTTCCAATGAATTAGAGGAAGGCATATATCAATTTTATACCTAAATGTAAAAAAGTAGACTTTGATCAAGTTCACACTTGAGTGTGGGCAAATGGTCAAGTTGTTAGAAAGTTAGTATTCTGACCATGAAACCCAGGTTCAAATTTTACTATGGTCAATTTGTCAGGTCACTTTTTGACAATCCTGGGGAGATGACCCTAGTATCCAGCACCATTGTGTGCCTGAAAACAGATTTAACCAAAATTGGGTAGACAGAATTGTTCAGAACCTGTTGATGGTTATGTTAGCACAAAGTTACAAATCTTCATGACTGAGGGTTTGAATGCACTGGCCTTGTTCAAACTGTTGCTCTTGTCAGATTATATGCTTTCTCCCAGAATCTGTAACTAAGGTCCACTTAGCTTAGACCTCTGTGGGTCCCTGAACAAACAGAAATGTACCTGAGCAAGCACAGGTGACAGGGATGAGGTAGCCACCCAAGCAGACAGATATATCAGAAATGAGCAACCAGTCACTTAACTATTTACACTAAAAAGGATGACATAGATCTGTTTAACACTTCTTGTTTTTTTTAATTTCTCATATTTTTGTGTGTATTATACAAAAATAAATATTATGTAAATATGTACAAAATTGGAAGTATCAATTAAATAAGGAACAGAAGGGAAATCTTAATTAACCTAACATGTTTTGCTGTTTATGATTTCTGATGAAGCTAAATAAATAAGCCAAACATCTCAAATTTATTAAGATTTCTTACTTGTTCTTTAATTATATAGGCTTCTTTGTATAGAACAAGTAGTACTTTGAGTTTTTTTGTTTTTTTTTAGTCAACTCACAAAATATTATCTATATTTATATTCAATGAAATAGAAAAAGCGGACAACTGCCCAAATAAGCAATATATGCTTTGGGTGCATTTTGGACAGTAATTTTTAATTTATAACATTTTGGTTAGAGACCAATGAAAGATCTTTATGGGTTTTA
This sequence comes from Ascarosepion bandense, assembly GCA_037127315.1. Taxonomy (NCBI): domain Eukaryota; kingdom Metazoa; phylum Mollusca; class Cephalopoda; order Sepiida; family Sepiidae; genus Ascarosepion; species Ascarosepion bandense. The sequence continues at coordinate 2,942,311 of JBBBDQ010000635.1, forward strand.
TATTATGAATCATTTTTCTGGTTAAACTTACAATATAAATTGTATGAAAACATAAAAACAGAATATGTGATATTTGAAAAATGCTGAAAAAGATATAGAACAAAAAACAGAACTCTTTGATAATTGGTATTGAAAGCCGAATGTACTGCGAAATTTGTATTTAAATTTTCACTGGAAATCAGGGAAACAATACAAAATTGAGAAAATAAATATTTAACAAAGAATATCCATTGGTTTTTAAACAAACTCTCGGTCTCTCTCTCTCTCTATATATATTTTATGGAAATTAATGAACATTAACGAAACTGGTTATAACCAACAGACAATTTGAAATGATTTGTTTGAACATTATTTGTGATCAATACTCGTATTTACAAACAGTATTGTATATTTCTTTCTACCAGCCTGATTATAAACAGAATATCTACTTAAATACGAGTATCGATCAAAAATAATGTTCAAACAAATCATTTCATATATATATATATATATATATATATATAAAATCCCCCAAACTGTGGTCTTTTAAAAGAAAAAGTTAGGCTAGGTAAGAGTCTTGGGATAGCAGCTCTGATGTAAGAGAAGGAAATCTTTGATATAAAAACATCTACACTTACTCTATGTAAAATAGGCTAGACTGAACTCTTCAACTTTGCTACGTAACTTCTGTGATATACTGTTTCTATAAAAGCACTAAGTTTTTTTTTTGTTTTTTTTTTTTTAATCATCTCACCCCAAGCAAGGCATTCCACTGCCACTATTGTGCATGGGGCTACATAGGGGAAGGTAAAGAGAAGGAGTGGTTAGACATAGGGAATGTCAGGAGGAAGGTGACAGATGAGTAAGGATACCGAGGATGAGGGTTGGGCAGATGGGAAGAGTGTTTGATAGAATGGGAGCAGGTTAGTGTGTTAGTTTCCAGTCTCCTAAGTTGGTTGGTGTTTTTAAGGCATACAGCTGTAAAACTCACTATCAAGAAATTACATCCAACCCATGATAGCATGGAAATGGTTATTAAATGATTATATATCAACCCAGGCTAGGCAGTAAAACCACTAAGACACAATGGGTTATTGAGTGCAAAAGAACAAGAAAAAAGAGAAACATTATTAAAGAGTGAGAACAGTAGAAAAGTCATCAAGAGGACAGGAGATAACAAGTGACAGTGTATTGAAATTTCTGAAGATCAAAGTTGGTTGTAAAGCATTGAGATGGCAGAGAATTCCACAAGGGAGAAAATAAAATGTCAGCACAGAAATTACAGTTAGATTTAGCCAATTCAACTAAATTGATGATAGGGGCACCCAACCAGATGTGGCAACAGTATTCAAAACACGGGTGGATTTGTACAAGTGCAGGATAGATTCAGGCGGAAAGAATTTCTGGGCCCTGCACAGAGAGCCAACTTTCATAGCAGCTGTAGTTTTTGGTCATAAAAAAAATTAGATCAGTATATATTTGTATTAAAAAGTGTTCAATGCAATTATATTGTAGAACTTTTGAATATATTCCATTTGTAAATGAGTTATTATGTGATCTAGGTTTCTACCATGAGTGGTGTCTCCCTAGATTACATAACTCGTTTACAAATGGAATATATATATATATATATATATATATATATATATATATATATATAAATTATTAGTAGTAAGAACTGATAGATTGACATGCCACAGTTCGTAGAATTTATTTTTTTTTTTTTACATTGCTCCATACATAGTAGACCTATGTTTGTAGTAATATTCTTATTTTTAGAGTTTATAATAAAAACATTTTTTTTCACGACACAATAGCTGTTGCCTCATGAGGTGGTGAATATAGCACTGAAACACAACAGCTCTTGTGTAGTGAAAAAAATGTCTTTATCATAAACTCCAGTAATAAGAATATCACTACAAATGTGTGTGTGAGAGAAGGAAGAACAACACAAAAAGAAAAAGCGATTCAGACAACACATTTCACCTTTTTCTAGCTGGCGTCTTCAGGTTAGAATGAAAGAGAAACATACGCACAACTCAGATCGTTGCAAAAGCATCAGTAGCATGATGTGGGATATAGACTAAGAGAGAATAAAAAATAATATTCAGAGTGGGCTAATTTTAAATCCAGCAGAGGTTAATGGTTTCAATATGGCGGAAGTGGCGGGGGGACCTTCTGGCTGTAGTATATAATATGGACATTTATTACCTGTTCCTCAAAATTCCAATACATTTTCTTTAAACGTGAATTTGTTTCTCTCATTGCAAACTGAAGATTCCCAACAATGAGGCTAAACACAGTCTGAATAGCTTTTCACTTTGCCTCAGTATGACCACTTTTACTCAGATAATGTTTTACAACCTACTAACATGAACTTGTGCATGCGAGTGGAGAAGGTGCCTTATCTTTGTGGATAAAAGCTTTATTTCAATAAGCTGACCAATGTATACCCAGATATGCCTCACTTTTTAAAGGATTGGTATTTCCACATTATTTTGCAAAAGACCTGCATAATAACAAGTTTCTCTCACTTACCAAAATAGTGCCAAAAAATTGAATGATCATTTTCCTGAATATTTCTAAACCTAATAGTAAGTCTTATATATCTATCTGCCTCTATGTCAAAGGTTGATGTTTGTCATCTGTGATGATGACTGATTTGGAATACTTCAGACATGACAGAATATTTGATTGCTTAACACATTTTTCTATCATATAGAATGATGGAAATCTGTTTATTCTTTCTATCACCTAGTTGTTGTTGGCACTCAAAATATTCAAGCCTGCTTGAAACCTATTTGCTTTTTTTTATTAACTTGTTCTTTGTTGGCAATCAAAAACATTCTACAAGCTTTCTCAAAACCTAGTTTCTCTTTCAAAATTACATTACTTTTTTGTCAAATACACTGAAAACCTCATGCAAAGTTATTTTAGAGGTAATTCGCAGATACACTGAAATTTAATCTGCAGCCAAGCACAGGTCACTCTGCAAAACTGGGTTAAGATTAAACAGTTATGTAATAAGCAACTGGACACAAATTTGGCTAAGTCGTAAGTAACCCTAACCACTGACATTATTAATCTTGTTTAATTTTTATGGCTGTGAGTCCATGCTGATTCAATATATATATATATATATATATGGAACTTAATATTTTGACCATTATTACTCTTGTTTAACTGTTTTTTTTGTTTGTTTTTTTACACAAGAATTACTCAGTCAATCAGTTAAGTGCCATATGTGATACACGCTTGGGCGATCATGTCTCAAAAGAGTCACGACTGACTGGGCAGAAGATTATCCCGCAGTAGGTTGCCATTGCTTTCTGCAGGAGACTGGTTGCCGACCAAGGCTATAGAACCCAATCTGTCCTGTTATTTAACCCATAACTGGAAGGAATATATGGATTAATACCTTTCCCAAGGGTATTTGCATGTAAGTGAATGCAATGAATTCGACTGAAATTCGAACTCGGCTCCCCGATTTCTCATTCCGAGCCGATATAACATAACTCGACTATATTCTGTAAAAAACGGTTTAATTTCTATTTTTGTCTTCAGAAATTGAATTAAATCAACTTTACAGTGTTAGCTGCTTGTGGTAAGTCAACCGGGATTCAGTCCATTTTTCAGTCTGTTTTTGTGAAATTTCTTGGAAATTATTTTATTTATTTATTTTTTTTTTTTTTCGTCTTTTGGCCGTCTTTGTTTTTTTTTTTGTCACTTAATTTGTGTAAATAATTTTGCTATTCAAGGGTATTTTCGACTAATGATAAATAGCATCACGGTTCAATTATTTCCATTAGTTTTGTCTTGTAGAAGATTTAAATTTCTGTCTTCGAGAGATTGAATTCTTAACGGTTTGGTAAGCGAACGCAAGCAACATAACTCGACTATATTCTGTAAAAAACGGTTTAATTTCTATTTTTGTCTTCAGAAATTGAATTAAATCAACTTTACAGTGTTAGCTGCTTGTGGTAAGTCAACCGGGATTCAGTCCATTTTTCAGTCTGTTTTTGTGAAATTTCTTGGAAATTATTTTATTTATTTATTTTTTTTTTTCGTCTTTTGGCCGTCTTTGTTTTTTTTTCGTCACTTAATTTGTGTAAATAATTTTGCTATTCAAGGGTATTTTCGACTTTTACTAAGTTAAAACTTTGTAAGCCTCAGTCACTTTTTCCTTGTTTTTTTTTTTGTTTTTTTTTTAATTGGAGTAGATAGTTTCTACTATCGCCCGGTCTCACACTCCACCCCCTTCTTTTGAATGAGTTTAGAGGTGATCACCTTGTTTCTTGTTTAGGAAGGGGTTCCCGGTTCATCCCCTTTCTCTGGTCTTGGTGTTAGTTCAGCTGGAAGCTCTTTGCAGTTACGGAGTATGGTGGCAAAGTCTTTACATTCTGAGGGTACCGGGTTGGCAGTTTCCTGGTTGCTGCTTCCGACTGGTAGTTAGGAGCCCGAACTCTTGCGTAGCGTCTTGAGAGGCCGCTCTGATCAACAGTTGAATAATACCGGGGTTCTTGTAGTGCCATATCGCGCATGGACGGGCGTCCCTGCATGAACGTTCGGTGGGCAACCCCGAGGCCACATTATGTTGTAGGCCGCGCCAGTCTCCATCCTTCACAAGTTGCAAATGATTGACCGACTGATTCTATTCTAAGACCACTCCTTTAACTGAATTACTATGGAAAAAAGCAAACATAATAACAAAACTAAACCAGCTCATTTGAAAACGCCCAAACCTGTCTGCATCTCTTTCACTAACATACGCGGCATCCGCACCAACTTCCCCAGCGTAGATTCTTTCCTCCATAATAACTCACCTGATATATTAGCCCTATGTGAAACTAATCTTAACCCTTCTATCCCCTCATCTGAGTTCTGCGTTCCTGGCTACCTTCCCCTCTTCAGGAAGGACTCCAATGTTCATATGCATGGGCTTGGTGTCTATGTCAGCGAACACCTTCCCTTAGCTAGGGTGTCATCTTTTGAATCCCCAGATCATTCTTTCATGTGCTTCCGCCTCTCACTTCTCAGCTCGATTAGCTATCTCTTCTTTCTGTACCGCTCTCCTTCCTCCCCTGATTGTTCGTTACTTGACATCATTTCTGACAATATTGACAAAGCCATTTCTACCCATCCCTCTGCCCATGTATTCGTGTTTGGTGACTTTAACGCCCACCACACCAAGTGGCTGAAGAACGCTGTCACTGACCCTGCTGGTGTCCACACCATGAACTTTTCAATCACCCAATCCCTTACGCAAGTAGTGGACTTCCCCACGCGTTTCTCCGACAACCCTAACGGAAGGAACTCACTTCTAGACCTCTGCTTCACTTCCATCCCAGACTCTTGCACTACCAGACAACTCTGCCCACTTGGAAACTCTGACCACACTGTAGTGTCCGTCAATATTTCACTCCACTCCCGCCCGACCCATGAAACACAGACAAGTAGAATATCATACTGCTATCAAAGAGCAGACTGGGATTCGTTCCGAGACTTCCTCTGTGACATCCCTTGGAACAACGTCTTTAGTCTTCCCATCGAAGAATGTGCATCCGAGGTCTCCTCCTGGGTTAAGGCTGGCATTGATGCCTTCATCCCTGCTAGGAAATTCCAGCTTAAATCTCATTCGTCTCCATGGTTCTCACCCGCTTGTTCGGCTGCCATTGCCCACCGGAATCATTTCTTCCGACTTTATCGTAACTATGCGTCGGAACAAAACAGGCGCCTTTTCACTTCAGCTCGTAATAAGTGTAAAAGGGTACTTAACGAAGCTAAGATGTTGTTTGCTGCCAGAATGAAGCAACGCATAGCATGCTCTAAATTCGGCTCTAAAGACTACTGGCGACTCTGTAAAAGAGTACTTAACAAGAGCAAGTCCACAATACCCCCGCTAATCAACAAATTTGAGGTCCTCACCTCCCCAGCAGATAAGGCTGAATGTTTTGCCCGCAGATTCTCGAACAATTCGAGTCTGGACTCGTCTGGAGTTTTTACACCCGACTTCTCACCTAGAACCGAGGCACAACTGAATGATGTCCACATTACACCTTCGCTTGTCTCTAAGATAATCTTAAAACTTGACCCTCACAAAGCGAGCGGTGGTGACGGAATCCCAACCATAGTCTTAAAGAAATGTGCCCCTGAACTCTCCTCTATCCTTTCTAAGCTCTACAACCTCTGCCTATCTGCTTCCTGCTTTCCTGCCTGTTGGAAATCTTCCTCTATAGTTCCTATATTTAAAAACACTGGAGAACCCTCTGACCCTGCAAATTACCGCCCTATCAGCCTTCTTCCGATCTTTGGCAAAGTGTTCGAAGCCATTATCAACGCCGAGGTGGTTCAGCATCTCACAGCACACAGGCTCCTCTCGGACAAGCAATATGGTTTCCGCTTCACCAGGTCTACTGCTGATATGCTAACGACCATCACCGAGTACATATACCAGGCACTCGACAGGAATGGCGAAGCTCGAACCGTTGCATTGGATATATCTAAGGCGTTCGACAGAGTTTGGCATGCTGGCCTTCTATGTAAACTGCGGAGCTATGGTATAACTGGACATTTGTTTGAACTAATCCAGTCATTCCTCTCTAACCGCACAATGAAAGTGGTATTAAACGGACATGCCTCTCAGAACTACCATACAAACGCAGGTGTCCCCCAAGGCTCCATCTTAGGTCCTACACTCTTCCTGATATATATTAATGATCTGCCTGATTCCATAAGAACCCAAATAGGTTTGTACGCCGATGACACCACAGTTTACTCTCGCCTCCAACAAAAATCTGGTGTAGGCGTCAAAGCTAACCTCGCAGCCGAGATTGAAAAAGACCTCCAATCCATATTGGACTGGGGTAAGAAGTGGCTAGTAAATTTTAATGCTTCTAAAACGAAGCTACTGTCAATTAACCATCATCGACAATCTCACCTACCTCCCATTAGCATGGACCAGGCTTGCCTCCCAGAGAGTAAAACACTACGCCTCCTTGGTCTCACACTTTCAGCGGACCTCAAATGGAATGACTATATCGAATCCATTGCTAAATCCGCTGCTATGAAAGTCGGTTCTCTGTGTAGGGCCCGGAAGTTTTTTCCGTCTAAATCTATCCTGCACATTTACAAATCTACCATCCGCCCGTGCATTGAATACTGCTGCCATATCTGGTCGGGTGCCCCTGCTGTTCTCCTCGGGCTTCTCGATAAGGTTCAGAGGAGGGTCTGTAATGTGATAGATACCGACTTGGCAGACCGCCTGCAGTCTCTCTCCCACCGGCGAGACGTGGCTTCGCTGTGTCTCTTCTATAAATACTTTCACGGCTTCTGCTCCGATGAACTTAGATCACTGGTGCCCCCTAAATACGAATTTGCACGAGATACTAGATTAGCAACTAGATCCCACCCTTTTACAGTGAAATCGATAAAATGCAGCCGTAACTTCTACTCCAACAGTTTCTTTCCTCGCACTTCCCGACTGTGGAATTCTCTTCCAAACGATTGCTTCCCCGACGGCTACAATCTTCAGGAGTTTAAATGTAAGGTCAATAGACACCTCCTAACACACTAACCTGCTCCCATTCTATCAAACACTCTTCCCATCTGCCCGACACTCATCCTCGCTATCCTTACTCATCTATTACCTTTCTCCTGACATTCCCTATGTCTATCCACTCCTTCTCTTTACCTTCCCCTATGTAGCCCCATGCGCAATAGTGGCAGTGGAATGCCTTGCTTGGGGTGAGATGATTAAAAAAAAAAAAAAAAAAATATCCATTGCACCACAACGCACATCCAATTAAGAATTACTCAAGTTGCTCAAATGTTCTATGCTTTAATTGAGTGGTTCCCAAACTTTTTTCTGTCATTTCCCCCTACACCCAGTTCAACCATCCAGATTTCTCCTTTCATGTGTATGAGAGAAAAAGCAGTTAAAACACACAGACTATTTACTAATTTATTTTTCAAATGTACAAATACACTGATAAACTTACAGTTACAGATTAAAGTGGATAGAGAGCAGTTAGTAACAACTAAGCATAGCCATAGAGAGTGGTTAGTAACAAATAAAAAGGACTTTTGTTTGCTCTTCTACTTCAGAATTAAATTAGTGAGAAGGGTGATGCTGCTTCTTGTTCACCAGTGTATCAATATCAGGGTTAGTTTTGGCAAGAGTGCAACATATGAGATTTTTTTATTTGGTAGGTAGTGTAATTATTTCCCCCCTGGTAGCTTCAAATTTCTCCCCAAGGGGAAATTTCCCTCAGTTTAGGAATCACTGCTTTAATATAATAAATAGAAAAGAAATATTTCTATGTAAGTAAAATAGTAGAATTCCTGAATATAGTAAAACAAAAACAAATGTAAGAGAAAATAAGAGTTACTAAATATCTATTGTACTCAAGAATTCTATTTTATTTATACAGAAATATTTTTCTATTTATTAGAACCTTTGAGCAACTTGAGTAATTCTTGTGTAAAAATTAAACAAGATTAAAAATGGTCAAAATATAAAGTTGATTAATGGCTTAACGACCACATGCTGTCATAGGAAAAAATACTTAAATTCTTAGATCCAGATTGATATAGATCCCTCTTTACGTTTGCCTATTTCTTTCTTTCTTTCCCCTCCAATATTACTTTTAACAATTATGAATTAAATAATTTTTCTTTTCTTTTATTTCATCTTTATTTAAAATTTTAATTTTCCCTACATTTTTATGTCTTCTTCTATGTGCCTTGTCCTTTCAGGACATAGGCAATCATGGCCTTCCACGTCTCCCTATCCCTGGTGACTCTTAGCACACTTTCTCCTGTAACATCTCGCAGCCCCTGTTCTGTCATCCACCTGCTCTGGCCCTTCAAATATGTTACTCACTGCTTTCCTCTGTCTCTTTTTCCCTCTATCTACCCTGTTAGTATCAGGTTCTCCAAGTCCTCCTTCCTGATTGCATGTCCCATGAACTTCATTTGTCTCTTTCTGATGCTCAATATTAATTTCCTTCTCGTTTCCCTCATTTCCAAGACCTCATCATTGCTCACATGCTCGATCCATGATATCCACAGCATCCTTCTGTAGAACCACATTTCAGCTGCTTCAAGTTTTTCTTCATTTTTATGTATTTGAAAATTTAAATTTTTAAGACTCCTGATTTATGCCCCTTTGATTTCTTTTTCCTGCATTTCATTTTTTTTATTTTAATTTCAAATTTTTATTCCCATGTAACTATAGAATATTTAAATTTTTAATCCTGTGATTAAAAAAGCAATAACTATAAGATTTAATTCCCATGAACATCAAGGAAGCTTAAATTAAAATCTATTAAAATGTCAGTTTGAAATATGCACCAGATGATTGCATAATGCATGAAAACTCTGAGTCATGCCATAGATGTAAGATAATATATATATTTATTAATATATAATACAGCTCTGTTCATACATTGAGCACTGTTTTATTAGCACCTGAATAATAATACTATACATATGTACACCACCCTCCACATACATATTTATTAATTTACGTCACTAATATAACAGACTTCTAGAGATATTGGTTGGAATGAGATGAGAACAGACTTCTAGAGATATTGGTTGGAATGAGATGAGAACAGACTTCTAGAGATATTGGTTGGAATGAGATGAGAACAGACTTCTAGAGATATTGGTTGGAATGAGATGAGAACAGACTTCTAGAGATATTGGTTGGAATGAGATGAGAACAGACTTCTAGAGATATTGGTTGGAATGAGATGAGAACAGACTTCTAGAGATATTGGTTGGAATGAGATGAGAACAGACTTCTAGAGATATTGGTTGGAATGAGATGAGAACAGACTTCTAGAGATATTGGTTGGAATGAGATGAGAACAGACTTCTAGAGATATTGGTTGGAATGAGATGAGAACAGACTTCTAGAGATATTGGTTGGAATGAGATGAGAACAGACTTCTAGAGATATTGGTTGGAATGAGATGAGAACAGACTTCTAGAGATATTGGTTGGAATGAGATGAGAACAGACTTCTAGAGATATTGGTTGGAATGAGATGAGAACAGACTTCTAGAGATATTGGTTGGAATGGCTAATTTTCTGACTCCTGTTTCTGGATCAACTTCAAGACAGCTTCAGACAGAAAGGGAAATAGTAAAAGAGAAATGAAAATTTACCTATCTCATGTTTGATATAGTTGTGTACTTTCCCATGAATACTAATGGTAGGTGCCCAAAACCAGGTAAAATGCCAGGCCTTCAACACAGTATTATTTTACAGACTAATATTTTTCTGTTTAAAACTAAGTTAACCTTATAAAATATCAAGAGAGACAAAAAATTATTCAATGAAAAAAAGATGAAAAACTAAAAAAAAAAAAATCAAAGGAATATGATGGGAAGAAGAAGGTGGATGAGGTAAAAATAGAAAAGGTAGAAAAAAGTGGAGAGAGACAAAACAGACCAAAATGAGAGAGAGCGACGAAAGAGACCAAAATGAGAGAGACAAAAGAGACCAAAATGAGAGAGACAAAAGAGACCAAAATGAGAGACAAAAGAGACCAAAATGAAAATGAGAGATAGACATGAAAATATGAGAGAGGGAGTCTAAAGAAATGAAAATAAGAGAGATGAAAGCGATGAAAGCGATGAGAGAGATGAAAGAAATGAAAATGAGATATGAGACGAAAGAAAATGAGAGAGAGAGACGAAAGAAAATGAGAGAGAGAGACGAAAGAAAATGAGAGAGAGAGACGAAAGAAAATGAGAGAGACGAAAGAAAATGAGAGAGAGAGACGAAAGAAAATGAGAGAGAGAGACGAAAGAAAATGAGAGAGAGAGACGAAAGAAAATGAGAGAGAGAGACGAAAGAAAATGAGAGAGAGAGACGAAAGAAAATGAGAGAGAGAGACGAAAGAAAATGAGAGAGAGAGAGACGAAAGAAAATGAGAGAGAGAGAGATGAAAGAAAATGAGAGAGAGAGATGAAAGAAAATGAGAGAGAGAGAGAGAGAGACGAAAGAAAATATGAGAGAGGCGAAAGAAAATATGAGAGAGACGAAAGAAAATATGAGAGAGACGAAAGAAAATATGAGAGAGACGAAAGAAAATGAGAGACGAAAGAAAATGAGAGACGAAAGAAAATGAGAGACGAAAGAAAATGAGAGACGAAAGAAAATGAGAGACGAAAGAAAATGAGAGAGAGGCGAAAGAAAATGAGAGAGAGGCGAAAGAAAATGAGAGAGAGGCGAAAGAAAATGAGAGAGAGGCGAAAGAAAATGAGAGAGAGGCGAAAGAAAATGAGAGAGAGGCGAAAGAAAATGAGAGAGAGACGAAAGAAAATGAGAGAGAGACGAAAGAAAATGAGAGAGAGGCGAAAGAAAATGATGAGAGAGGCGAAAGAAAATGAGAGAGGCGAAAGAAAATGAGAGAGAGAGGCGAAAGAAAATGAGAGAGAGAGGCGAAAGAAAATGAGAGAGAGAGAATGAAAGAAATTAAAATGAGAGAGACGAAAGAGATTAAAATGAGAGAGACGAAAGAGATTAAAATGAGAGAGACGAAAGAGATTAAAATGAGAGAGACGAAAGAGATTAAAATGAGAGAGACGAAAGAGATTAAAATGAGAGAGACGAAAGAGATTAAAATGAGAGAGACGAAAGAGATTAAAATGAGAGAGACGAAAGAGATTAAAATGAGAGAGACGAAAGAAATTAAAATGAGAGAGATGAAAGAAATTAAAATGAGAGAGAGAGAGAGAGAGAGAGAAAGAGATGAAAAAAGAAAAGAGAGGGAAAGAAGACAGAACAGAAAGCAGAGAGAACAAAAGAAAGATGAATATCAGTTACAGTAAGAGTGAAACAATTTTTGTTCCCCCCAGGTGAAGTTGTTTGGGATGTTTATTATTCCTTTGCCTCTGTTATTTGCAGTCTCCACTTTTCTGGTGGGTGGTGCATAAGAGAAGGAACAGAGAGGCAAGATCAAACCCAAAAAGTAAAAGGGGAAAAAGAAAGATTAAAATTATCCAAAACAGAATCCTGTTAAAATGAACCATTGTCTAGCAAGCAAGACAAGACAAGTGTTAGTGGGGAAAGATGGTCTGGGATTTACTTCTAGAAAGTAGACAAGCAAGAGATTTTTAGCCAACTGTTTATTAAGCTTGCCAAGTGACTGACAAAAGCCAAGGGAGGGAAGGAGATTGATGTCCACCCCATAACAAATTTCAAAGTGGTTGTAGCTTACCTGGCACATATCAAACATCCTTTCAAAAAGCTGACTTTAAACTTAGCCAAGTCAGAAATGTAAAAGATATTTAACACAATACATGAGAGGAAATGTTCATTCAAAGTCCATAAAAATTAATTCAAAATAATAAATAACATTTTTTCTCCTTCAAAGAAAAAAAAAGAAGCATTTCTTAAAAACTCCCAACACTGGTTATCATTACATGAACACACTATCTCTCCCTGTCTTGCTACACTGGCTATCCTTGCACAGACACACAATCTCTCTCTGCCCTGCTACAATGGCTACTGTTGCATGGATACAGGATCTTTACACTGGCTATCTCTACAGACAGACACGCACACACACTCTCTCTCTCTCTACACTGTCTTGCAGTTAACTCACACACTTTACACTGTACCCTGAAAAAAATAATCTACCCTGACTCAAATCAAATTATTAGGCTGTCCAGAAAGTTCATGCGTATTTTAAAAGGAAATTAAAACACAAAACAAAATTATGCCATTGAATATTTATTCAACTAAATATGAACGATTTTGTTCTACAATCTTTCTCCATTTTTCCTTAAAGATTCTGTCTTCCCTGAATTTTGGTGGTTTCTTGACAAAGAACTCATTAAGGTGTTTTTTTTCTTTTGTTTTTTATGTCCTCCAAAGAATTAAAATTTTTACCACTAAGATTATTTTGTAAGGAACTGAATAAATCAAAATCAAAGGGGCAATGTCTGGTGAATATGGCAGGTGAGGTAACACATCCCAGCCAAGCTGCAACAATTTTTGCAGGTCATTGGTTATCATTATTTATCTCTTACTGTGTCTGATAAGATTGATGACAAGAATTAATCTTCTGTCATATAACTTTTATTCCAGTGTATTCTTATAATTAGCAACCTAAAACAATGGGCATACATGATGGAAAAAAATGCCTTAAACAAAAATGGTTTTATCATCGAAATCTTTGTTATTATTAAATGGAAAGATCAAAGAATTTGTTGATTATTAAATTACATTTTTTGATCATTATTAGAGCTTTCAGAAATTTGGTTATAATTTTCTTTTTCTTGCATCAGTGGGCAATCATAAATTAGTAGAGGACATTTTAACTTCTTCCTGTGGTGAAAAACATTGATTTGGTAATTCTTGCAAAAAATCAAATTTTTAGCTTTCAATGAAACTTTCAGGATGTATTAAAAGATGAATGAAATTATTTTAGAAAGGTTTTGTTTTTATAAAATCTTGGTAAAACTATTTTTTTTTATATTTGTTACCCATACTTCTATAATTTTATGAAATTTCAAGAAATTATGGTAACTATCTTTATATTAGTTGCAATCATAAATCCTTGGAGAACCCACACTTACAAATCTGCTCTGAATTATAAAATAAAAAAATACAATTAAACTAAGACAGAAATTAGAAAAGCTTTTAATTGCCTTTATGAATAAGATACATCATGGACACTATTGTTTTGAGAAAAAATTTCTTTTTAATAAATAATCAAATTTTAGAAGAATTATTTTCATTATTTTTTAAATTCAATTACAATAATTTATAATTTTAAATAATTCAAATTCAGTATTAATTTGTGGAGGTTAAGTGATATTGTCATCAGCTGAAAACTATATTTATTAAACATAAACTGGAAAACTTTGCTACAATTCAACAAACCCAGTATTTTAAAGAGAATTTTAAATTTGTTTTATCTGTGTTTAAATGCACCAATTTTTCATAAATACAGATGTTCACACACAACATTATCAGAAAATAAAAGATGTAACTGTAATTAATATGAAATTTATTGGTAATTTTTTTAGCACTTCCTCAACAAGTATCTTCATAAGTAAGACTATAAAGCCAAAGTACCTAAAATTTAAAATAGTTGTTTACTTAGATTATTTTTATAATCTTTTAAGATTCCCGAGTTGAAAACTTACATAAAAAAGACACTCACATCATATTTGTCAAGTAATTATTGCAGGTCTTAGCTAAAATTCTGAAATATGTATCTTGAGAAAATTGTCAACACCTCATAAAAACGCCCACATCAGTGTTAAAAAATATTTTTCTGCAATAATTTAAATATCTGTTTCAAAACAGATTAATTTTTAAATCAGCTAATATTCTTCAAATTGTTTCAGAAAAATATTTTATTTTTGAAAAATTTATTTGATAAAGAGAATGACATTGTGATGATAAATTCACTAAAATAGCTTTAATTTTACTAATTTTAACAACCACAAAAAAAATTCCAATCAATTTAAATTTAGTTTGAAATAGAGCAAAATATTTTACTTATTGAAAATATTAAATTTAATGTATCGGCTTGGATTTAAAACTAAATAAAAAGCTTCTAGAAAGAATTTTCATTTAAATAAATGCATTTTAAACTTTAGGTATTGCTTTTCTTTTCTTTGTAGATATTTATAATTGGTTGTATTTTATTATAACATTTTTTATCAAGCTCTTATTGTGCCTAATAAGGTCTTTGGTAAGAATGATTCTTCTATTTTTCACAATTTTTATTCCAGTATATTGTTATAATTGAATGTACCTAATTTATGAATTAAACGTGTGTGTGTGTGTGTGTGTAAATATACTTAGATATAATCCATAGAGAGAAACAGTACAACTAAAAATGAGATGAGGAAAACTATATTTTGTTTTCATACAAGTTTTTTGTCTTGAGAAAGTTTGTCAGTGGATGAAACATTAGCTAAAAAAAAATATAGTTTTCCTCTTGTCTCTTTTTAGTCACATATATACATATATATATTTTCCATTTCTAAACAAGTTATTATGCGACCTAGATTTCTACCATGAGTGGTGTTTTCAAGCGATTATTGCAAATTGCCTAAAGACACCGCTCATGGTAGAAATCTAGATCGCATAATAACTTGTTTACAAATGGAAAATATTCAAAAGTTCTACAATATAACTGTATTGAACACTTTTAATACAAATGTGCACTGGTCTAATCTTATTATGACCAGAAACTAAGGAATTAAACAACCATATATATATATATATATATATATATATATATAAAAATAAAACAAAAATTTCAATATTTAAATCTGTTGGATAGCCATTTCTATGAGGAATTTCTCGCTTCTTCAGCAATGCCTGAAACCAAAACTTTATTTACTCAAATTCAAATGTGTTAAAAGATTCTTTTGTGTTAAAATATATATATATATATATATATATTTTTTAAAACTGGTAAATCCCAAGGAAGAAGGGCTGGACCCTGTAGTTAGTTGGAGATTGATAGGTTCAGCCCGAATTCCAAGGAATTTTAGTGATATGTGCGATCTGTGTCTGCAAGAAAAAAAATACTAAGATTAAAGTACCCAAACCAGTACCTACTCTTGAATTTAAGAAAAGAATTCATTAGTAAGTGCTGCCATAAGGCGAAATTTGTAAACATTTAATATTTAAGTTCTAAATTCAGTTTTTAAGAGAGAAAATATAAATTAAAATTTTTTTTTATTGATTGATCAATTAAATTTTTAATAGTAAATTTTGAACCCCTCTACCTTCTGCTTCCTTTCTCCTATTAATATCTACCTTTTAAGAAATAAGGATACTTAGACTAACTTAACCCCCAATTTTTTCTGCATGCATATATATATATATACACACCCCCCCCCCCCCCGCACCTAAAATTAAAAAAAAATTTTTTAAAATAAATTTTATAATTTTTTACAAATTTTATTTTAATTTAAATCTAGGTTTAAAATTAAATTAAAATTTAAATAAATTATATGTCAGCTTTTCCCCCCCCCAAATAATTTTTTTTTCTAAAAATCTTTTCCTAATAATTTCATATACATTTAAAAACGTTAGTTTTCTTAACACATCACTAGCGTCTCTACATGTCTGAAATTTTTCTTTTCTTTATCTTTTTTCTTTTTTTCCTTTTTCTTTCCATTTTATTTTAGCTAACTTCTCTGTCAAACAACACTTCCTGGACTTCCCTTTACCCCTTTTTAGAGCTAGACAAAGCCAAATTTTTGAATTTTTCACTTACAACTCAATCTAAAAGTAATGTTGTTCAAAATCTAAAAATAGACATTGATTGCTACCTACTTATTAATACTACCTATCTATTTTTTTTCTGTGACGTAAATTTCTGAACTTCCGCCGGTAATTCTTATTTTATTTTGAGTATAAGTTGCCAATGATACCTGAAATCTCTCTTAGGGATTTCATGTAGAAATGATCATACAACGGTTTTGAACTTCAAAATTTATTTTATTTATTTATATTGTCATCTGCAGACAGATCTGTTTTGCTGTATCACAGCTCATCAGTATGGTTAGACTCTGATTATAAAAAATAAAATAAGTTTTCAATGTTCAAAATTATTGTTGTATGATCATTTCAACATGAAATCCCTAAGATATATATATATATATATATATATATATATATATATATATATATAATCTATCTAAACTTATTTATAAATGGAAATTTGTGAGTGTCCGTTACCTATAGACTTTGAAACGGCTGAACTGATTTTCTTGAAAATTTTCACAGTTGTACTATAAGTGTCTGCAAGTGTTCTTAGCTAGGTTTTGTGTCGAGGTACCCCTGATAAATATCAAAAATTGATAATTGAAAAAAGTGGGTTATAGAAGGAATGGTCCGATTTTAATCAAATTTCATACACTTATAGACAAAGACATAAGAAATTATATTCATTAATTTTAAGGTTACACTTCTTACAATAGTGTAGAAAATCAATAATATAAGGCAAGATGTTTGTGTGTGTCTGTTTATCTGCCTGTATGTCTGCATTTTTTTTTAGCCCTTTTATTTTAGTTTTTGCTTCGGGTTTGGCTCTAAGTAGGTATAATTGTAGTTCTTAGTCTCAGCCATGATACCATCTACTCAGAGGACTTATTTAGCCTTCACAATTCAGTTTATGATGAAAAAAAACTTATTTGATATCGATACCAGGAAATCAAAATTTGACTTACATCCATTCATTTTTCTTTCAGTCTACAGTTTTGCTTTAACTGGAAACAACTATTGCTTTTTAGTCTTTTGTGCCAATGTCCAAAGAGTCTGAGCTCCAGGACCATGGATTAGTTTTAAAGCTTTCATCACACTTGGGCTATACTGCTAGTACATATATTAAAGAATGAAATGTTCAACACTTACTTGCTATGCAGGTTTCAACCATACTGGTCTCATAAGGCAGTAATGGCCGTGTGTATGAGAAGTGTCAAGAAATGGAGTTTATCCTTACTGCCCAATGAGACCAGTATGGTTGAAACCTAGACAGCAGTAAGTGGTGAACATTTTGTTCACTAATATATTGTTGGCTCTGCATAATCAGTTCTGTTGATTGTGCATTGAGCACTATTTTTTTAAAAAATCGTTTAGTGAGTACCTATTTTACTAATATTAAATTTTTTAGTACCATACACAGTGGTGATTGTAGAACTTTGAAAGTAGGGGGATGAGGCAACTGAGGGGCCAGCCAAAATTTGGGGGTGGAGGATCGGCTCTCTCCCTCTGTAGATTCACCATTGACCACAACATGATAAAACAATTTTAAGATAAGGATCATGATTTAATGTTTAATGATTAAAATCAACTAAAATAAATATAACCTAAGGACCTCTTTTGACCCACACTTTGTCAGAAGTCAATTATTGGTATTAAAATACTACTGAAGGGATGATTTTAGAATAGTATTTTAAAATTGGAAAGAAGTTACAGAGGGACAAAGAAAAAATATTTTCATCCAGATTGAGCCAATGACCCCACCGAACAGATTCATTAGAGTTTTGATAAAGTTAATCTTTCAGGATTTGGGGGGGCAAAGATCTTTCAGGATTTGGGGGCAAAGATCTTTCAGGATTTGGGGGCAAAGATCTTTCAGGATTTGGGGGCAAAGATCTTTCAGGATTTGGGGGCAAAGATCTTTCAGGATTTGGGGGCAAAGAAATCTCAATTCAGATATAACCATGCATCTGTATATACTTGTGACGAAAGATGTGAATGTCTAAAAAAGAAAACATTATTTTCACCTTTTGTTGTAAATTCTAAAGAGGTGTGGAGATAGTTGAAAGATTTTTCAACATTTGAACTGACTATATGATATAAAAAACGCAAAGGTATTATTGACATTACATACATAAAAGTATGGTTTGGGAACCTCAAACAATTGTTTCTCCTGAAACCCTATGAAAATATTAGCCATAAGATGACCCCGAGGGCTACACATCAATATTCAGTCAACCTGCAAATATATAATGTTATTGAAATTATAAGAGACAGACTTACTCATCTCCGTCAGATCAATAAAGACATTCTCAGAAAATGAAGGAGATTTTCAAGGACTCTGAAATAAATAGTTGGCACAAATGCTAATAGTTTTATCTAAGGATATATTAGTGAAGTAGGTATCTCCACTTTTTCACTGAATAACAGGATAGCATGATGAAAAAAAGCACTAAACTTAATAATAAAACAAAGTTTTATTGTCAAAATGTTTGTGTTAAGAGAAAAGACCAAAGTATGTTCTTTACATTTTTTTTAATTATTTCTAGAATGTTCAAAATTTTGGTTAAAGATCTTATTTTTTTTTCGTTTTGCATCAGCAGGAGACCAAAGCTGAAATTAGATTACAGAGAATATTTCCAGCATTTTTAAGATTACCGAGTACTTAAAAATTATATAAGAAAGCATTCATCAGTCATCTTTTTAAATTGTTTTCACAGATAAAGTCTCCATAGGACAGAAACATGTAAACATCTTGACAAGTGCTTGTTGAAAGATATGTAAATCACTGCTACTTTTAAAATCAATTTTTCTGTTTTTAACTTAAATAGTATTTGTTTCAAATCACATTAATTATACTTTAAATCAGCTAATATTCCTCAAATGAAGTTTCAGAAAAGTATATTTTATTTCGAAAGATTTTTTTTAATGAAGAAAATTACATTGCAATGAAAGATGACTAAAAAATGTGCTAATCTGCTATCTTTATACTGTACTTTTAAAAACTATAAATTGTAAATGTATAAATTGTTTTAATCATATTCCAAAGTTTTCCCTTCTCATTCATCGACAATGTATGTAACAAACAATTGTTTTTCTCGGAACCTTATGAAAATATTAACCATAAGAAGCCCCAGAGGACTATCCATCAACCTGCCATACATATTATTGAAACTGAAAATGAGACAGACATGGTGGCCATCTCCATAGCTCAACAGGCATTCTTAGGAAACAAAAGAGGTTTTAAAGGGGCTTTAATATAGATAGACGGCACAAATGGCAATAGCTTCATCTAAGGGCATTATTGATGAATAAACTAGAAATATCAAATGACACAAGAACAATGTAATTTGCGTATATATGGCTTAAATTAAAAGGAGTCTGAAATTCATGGGTCTGAATAAAACTTCAGAACAAGATCTGGAATTTCAAAAAGCCACCTTGCCAATTCATGCTTGACAGAACCAACCATGGACAAAATGGGTCTTAGAGAGATGTATTCAATTTATAAATTTTAGGTAGACCATACATCCTAGGATGTTGGGAACCCCCAGATGGCATTCTATCAGATACCTGTTTATAAAAAAAGATTCTCTTGTGAGATTCAAAAAGCCTTTTTTGAAACAGTTACCATTTTCAAGGTGTCATCAAATGAGATATCATCTAACTTGTGTGTGTGTGGATATATTCTAAATTATATTTTAGAACATGTACAATTTTTTTTTATATTTATATATATTTTTTTTTTTTATATGTTCTAAAATATAATTTAGAATAAATATTCTCAGCTCTATATTTTTTATATATCGAGCACTGTTTTAAATTAAGGTTTTGGACGTTGTAAAAAAGTTTTTTTTCTTTGTTCCTTATTCACTTGGATATATATATATATATATATATATAGTGATTTTCTAAGTGTACCTTAGATGTGACACAAAGCTGAAAGTATAGATCATTCACCCACAAAGCACTGCCCAGGTGTCCCAAACTGAATTCACTACTCAGTTGTAATTGAACTAGCAACACTAGCTTTCTAATCATCAAACCATGCTGAGGTCATGATTGAAACCAATGGTGATTTTATTTAATAAATTTACTTTTTAGTAGTTCAAGATATTTTTGTGGAATTTTGGTAAATATATGTTAAAATGAGATGTCAGTGTTATTTTCTTTTTTTGCGTTATGCAGATGACACTTTAACCATTACACACCCTTTCTTTATATATACATATATATTTTCTCTCTCGCTATATATATATATATATATATATATAGTGTATCGAGGCAGCAAATAATTTTCTAAACATATACTGTTAAATATAAGAGACGATGAATGTCTTATGTTTAATCATGAGTCGGTCTAAACGTCGTATTATTTTGGCTTTAATTTCAGTTAAAAATAAAGACAAAAATTCTCCAACATTTGGATAAGTTTTTATTAATTTGCTTCTAAGCTTTTGGCTCACATGAGCCATCTTCAGAGAGGTTATTTAGATGGTAATACAATAACATCTACCATCACCGACGATTTTATTTTGTGTTGACATAAAACTCCACTAGGCAACGGCAATAGTTACCAAAAATAATAAACACAGTTCTCAAATTTGCAATGTGATTCAATGACGTCACACAACGTGATAGCGTGAAATGACAACAAAACCATGCATTCAAATGCAATGTAATGTGTTATGTTCGGATTTAAAGGTGAATTTATTAAGTGTTGGTTGTTTAGATTTGATGTACATGGCCTCCAATATCTGAATATTAATTTTTTATACTTAACAGTGTGCATGTGTATATATATATATATATATATATAACTACATATTTTTTTTAAAAGATGACTGACAAGGTACTGTGATTAGGCTTTGAATTTGATTTTTCTTGTTTTTATACAAGTGCTTTCTTTTCTGAACACAAGGTGTGTAAAAACTTCATTAAAAAAATATTAAACCCAAGAAGTTAATAAAAATGTTTTCTTGATAATGATTAACAGAATAGTAGTAGCGTCTCGGATACACATAACTTTTGGACAGTTTTTACATACTGTGACTGGAAAAAAAACCCCAAAAAATCACTTGTATGAACACAAGAAAAATTAAACTAAAAGCTTTATTGCAATACCTTGTCAGTTGTCTTTAACCAAAAGAAGGATTGCTGCCCAGTTACTCAATTATGCATGCGTGTGTGTATTTGCTTGTCAATTTTAACATGAAAATGCAAAAGTTTCAAGCCAGAATTAAACCAAGTGATTCCCCACCCCAAGTACCACTCAGAGAATTTGATCAGGTAGAACCAGGTAGAGTTTTTTTAAAGGAGTGATAAAGAAAAAGCTCGATAGTGTTCCACATATATCCAAACAGCCCTACCCAATGTTAAATCTCTTCTGAAATAATGACAAATAATGGCAATATTTGTACTTACAAAGAAGCTTTCTTGAAAAGACTTGATATGAATTCAGAGCTTTACTTCTGCTAGACTGGTTACAACTCAAGGCAAGTGAAGAAAATGGCTTCATGCCTTTCCCAATGGTGTCAAGGCGAAAGAATGAAACAGAATTAGATGAAATTTGGATTTGATTCAGCAATTCCACTTTCAGAGACATTAACTATTTCCCGATCTGTACATGTATAGAAAGTTTAGTTTTATCTTTGGTTTCCATTAAGCTTTGGGTTAAACTGCTGGACAGACTGGGATCTTCAGCCTTGGTTGGCAACCAATCTAGGAGAAGAACAATTCAAAACCAGTTGGACATAGAACTAGCAAATCCATCCTGTAAAACCCTATTTGCTACAGAAGCAACAGTAATAATGCCTAACATGTTCCTAAGGCTCTAAGCACCACAAATGAGTTTATAAGGAAAGAAAGAGAATAGGGTTTAAAATAATCCTTGAGAGTGATGAAATATATAAGGGACTAACATACATAAAACATTTAGACAAGTAAAAAAAACCTGAATGACATCAAAAATTTTTCATCCTTAAATTATCAGTTGTGATTATATTCATATACATTAGAAATTAAACTAAGTAGAAAAGAAGCAAATGTTTACAAGATAGTGAGGGTCACAAAGCACTGCCCAGGTGCCCCCAATCAGGTTCCTCCTAGTTTGGGGCTGGGGGATTTGGTCAGAAATAGTATGTTTCAGTGGCAGGCCCTGGTCTGATATATATATATATATATATATATATATATATATATAGGAAAGAATATTAAAAAGTTTTGAATTTAAGAATGTACTTTTTTTGGACAGTATTTGTTTATTTTTATTATTGTATTTTATATTTCAGACCGCCCTCGGTCCTTCAGGATAAAAGGGAAAGTTATCTTGTTGAAATAATGTCTTCTTTAGTATTACTTTCATACAACAGGCATGGAGACAACATTGATAATTCTAAACCTTTTAATGGACTAGCAAGGTTACCTAATAAAGATCAGTGAATAGTTGATAAATCCATTAAAGATTTGCATGTTTGTACACATACTTGTTGCATGGTTGATTATATATATGTATATGTTTTTTTTGTTGTTAATGTGAATTTAGCTTCCTACTGCACAGTGGGAGTGGGGTAGGGGATGCAAAGAAAAAGGAAATGACACAAACGGCCCTTTCCCCACATTCCTTTCATTCTTGCATGAAGAGTGGAGTGAAAAGGGGAGAAAACTGCAGTAAAAACAGTGTTGAAATTTGAAAAGTGCTATTTTCATCAAAGAAAAGAAAAAAAACAAAGTGGTTGTTGGAATGAAGGAAGAATGCAGGGTAGGACAAGAAAGACTGTGAGAGGTCCATGAGAAGGGAAGGAAGCAAAAGGAAAACTTTGCTGACCTTAAAGGGTGGGTAAAGGTAAGGAGAATGTACCCATGGAAATGTTTTGGCCTGTATAGCACCTTCATTTTTACTAGTCTCTCCTCACCAAAAACACAAACACCAAAACCCACCCACCCACATGGGGACAGTCAAGTGGAAATATCCATCATTTTGACAGAACAAAGATGGTTATTAGTTATAGAGAGTAAAAGTGAAAGAAAACAAAAGGAAAGGGTGGTGAGAAAGGGAGCTGTAAGGGGAGGTGATAAACTGAAATGCAAAAAAAAAAAAAGGATGTTTTTAAAAAAAATTATAAAAAAATCACATGTAACAATGGAGGAGAGAGGGAGATAGAGAGAAACAAAGAGAAAAATGGAAAACATACAGAGAGGGATAGAGCAAATGTGAATAAGCATGGTGGGGAGAGTGTAGAGGTGGGGATGAAAGAATATATGGAGCAGAATGAGAGATTTGTGAAAGAAAGTATGAGAGGAAGTAAGAGACAGTTAAAGAAAACACGAAGAGAGAGATAGTGAAAGAATAGATGGCGACAGAGAAACCTTGAAAGAATAGAGGGAGGAAGAGAGAGATGATGTAGGGACACAGGCAGGGAGAGAGAGAGAGAGAGACAGATGGTGTAAGGACACAAGGGAGGGAGAGAGAGACAGTGTATGGAGACAAAGGAGGGAGAGAGAGAGAGAGACATTTAAAGATACAAGGAAAGAAATGAGAGAGACGAAATGAGAGAGACGGTGTGAGAAAACAGGTGGGAGAAAGAGTGGGTGAAAGAATATGGACAGAGAGAGAGAGATTATATGTGGGAGAGAGAGAGAGACTATGAAAGAAATTGGGGAGAGAAGAAAGAAAAATGAAAGAATACAGGGAAGGAAGAAAAGACAAAAGGGGGCAAAAAACAGTGATGAGAAAGAAGCGGGGTGAAAATGTGAAAAGGAATAAGGCGACAAAAGAAAGGTTGTTGAGAAAAGTGGGAGGCATGCACAGAAAGTCTGGTGAAAAAAAAACGTGGGCGAAAGACTGCGCGGAGGGCAAACGGTGGGCGAAAGACTGCGCGGAGGGCAAACGGTGGGCGAAAGACTGCGCGGAGGGCAAACGGTGGGCGAAAGACTGCGCGGAGGGCAAACGGTGGGCGAAAGACTGCGCGGAGGGCAAACGGTGGGCGAAAGACTGCGCGGAGGGCAAACGGTGGGCGAAAGACTGCGCGGAGGGCAAACGGTGGGCGAAAGACTGCGCGGAGGGCAAACGGTGGGCGAAAGACTGCGCGGAGGGCAAACGGTGGGCGAAAGACTGCGCGGAGGGCAAACGGTGGGCGAAAGACTGCGCGGAGGGCAAACGGTGGGCGAAAGACTGCGCGGAGGGCAAACGGTGGGCGAAAGACTGCGCGGAGGGCAAACGGTGGGCGAAAGGCAGAGCGGAGGGCAAACGGTGGGCGAAAGGCAGAGCGGAGGGCAAACGGTGGGCGAAAGGCAGAGCGGAGGGCAAACGGTGGGCGAAAGGCAGAGCGGAGGGCAAACGGTGGGCGAAAGGCAGAACGGAGGGCAAACGGTGGGCGAAAGGCAGAACGGAGGGCAAACGGTGGGCGAAAAGCAGAACGGAGGGCAAAAGGCAGAACGGTGGGCAAACGGTGGGCGAAAGAAAGTGTGGAGTGCAAGAGAGGATGAAAAAACTCAGTGATAGACTGAAAGAAAGCATTAAAACGAATATTGAATATGTAAATTTCATAGAAACAAGCAATTAGAGAAATATATTAACCACATCCAGTCTTTTTCTTTTCTGAGTCTTTTTTTCTTTCTGTAATTTGTTTGAACAGAGAAAGAAATTAAGAGAAATACTGTCTTTGATTTATTCTGTTACAAAGTCAAAAATTATTTTCAGTCGTCAAGAATTTAGTTCAGAATATTTCCATTCAAAAAATAAAAAACAAATTAGTGATTTTAAAACTGAAATATTAGTAAACCTTGTCATAGAAGAGCTAAATTTAGGTATAAATAAGTTTATAAATGTAACTACAGTCATTGGAGCACTAGGAGAACAAAAAAAAAAAAAAGAAAAAAATTGATTTTATACAAACTTGAAGCAGATTAAATACTTAGAAATGTACTGGAGCTTTGAGGCCACAACCTCTTTTGCTACCAAATTGGTTGATTGAATTGCTATTTATGGATTATCAATCATTTGTGGGCTATTAATGCATGTAAAAAAATTCTTGCATTGAATTTATCGACTTTGAAAGTTTACCACTTCAGTCATAACAAATTGTAATAGCAACCCCATCTATTATAAACTTGTAGTACTCCTTTACCACAATTCAAACAAGTAATGTTAATTGAAAAGTCTATACTTATGGACTTTTCAACTGCTGACATGTTATAAAGGAAATGGCTTTACTGTTTTCCTGTGTATAGCCTAAATAAATATTTAAAAATATGATTGATATAAATCATATTCATAAATTAAAAAACACAAATTGCCGCTAATTTAAACTAATATAAGGCTTCGACATTTTAAACCTCAACTCAACACACGTCTTTTTAAAATCAATGTTTTTGATGTATAAGAAAAAAAATGGAAGGCTAGCTTTATAATTTCCAACTAAATCATGAGTTTTATCTTAAAGTTTTTACTTCACCTCACTTCTATTTTTATTTTTTTTAAACTAAATATAACATTTGGGTGTTTAAAAATTCCCCTTGTCATATATTTTCATGCTAAATCAAACATTGCTTCATATTTTTAAGCACTAAAAGCATTGATTTAGTTTTAAAATGTGAAGCAGGTAAGTTTTTTTTTTTTAAATTAAAACTCAATTTACTTATTTACATTGTTTGGACTGTTGTCCTCATCTTTATTGCCATTTTAATATTTACAACAGGTCAACCATTGTATGCTCTGGCCTTCTTCAAGTAACTAGAATTTTAAAATGAACCTTCTCAATCCACAAATTCTCAAGGTCACATGGCACAGTGGATAAAAGTGTTGGTTAGATCCAGTGACTTGACCTAAAAAGTTGTGAGTTCAGTACCTGGCTACAGCAGTGGACAACTTAAAGAGTTGAGCTAAAGGGAGATAACCAAGAGATCTGGAAGTGGCATGGCTCATGGAATGAGAACAATATACCCCAGTGATTGAAACAAAGGGTTTGGTTCGAAATTCCAATCACCTGAAGTAGGCTGGAGAATTGACAATGGTCAAAAGGTTGTAAATATGAATATGCCAATAAAGATGAGGACAACAGTCTGAATACTATAAATGATGCAAATATTACCTCATCTCAGAATATAGACAAATATTCATAATTTAGCATAGAATTCTTTGATGAGATATCCTGAAAATCAGAAAGAGAGAAATTGTTAGTGGTCAGGAATTAAGGAAAGTAATTGATAGTGTTATGGTACCCTTCTACAAAAAAATGAACTCTTCCTCTCACTATATATAATTACCGGTGTGGCTTCTGGTAGGCAGTTAAAGATGACAGCTAGTACGCAGTAAAGCCAGCTACTAAGCAGCGTAACTTACTGTTTGGACGGACTTATTTCTATTTACTTATTACTAACACGTCCTTTGTACATATGTTCTTGTTATACTAATACAACTGTTTTGAACCTACCTTCTGTGTTCCGTGTCTTACTTTCAACCAAACTGGTCACTACAACTTTGCAGCGAAGTTTCACTACAACAATTCCACATCAGATAGTATAAATATATTTATATAATGATTAGTTTGTGTAAAATAATGGAAGTTTGTAATTAAAAATAGTTTCGATTTTCTTACACGATATAAAAAACCGAGGGGGTTTGCTATGAATGATGGGCCAAAAGAATACCAGATAAAAATCCTGCCAACAAGGGATATACTTAGAATGGGGAAGAGGGGGCCACTAGTCAGGTGGAAACAGGTGTCAGCTGTGCATTAGAAAAAAAAAAAAGGCAACTTAATTCCAGATACTCTAAGACTTCCTTTCTGCATCTTCTCTCAATGCAGAACCTACAACAATCTTCCAAGACCCAATGAAGAAAAAGAAGATTTATTGCTATAATGCAGCCAGATTTGGATCTCCATACTTTTGTGCCAACAGAAAGAAATGTTGACTTCATTAAAAAAATAGAAAAAGAAAAAAAATGATAATAAAAATGTGCAATCAGATGGTTGGTTAAGGTTATCTTCATTTAGGAAGACCAAAGTCAAGCAGAAGGCAACAATTCAAGAGCTCCCAGTGTGATGACTTAGACAAGTATGCTTACCAATGCACAAGTAGCTATTTCTAAGAAAATAACACTGCAGATTCTTCTTTGGAATGTCTAAATATATAGAGGAACCACTAGACCATACATGGCAGCAATATTCAATGCATGAACAAATGGTAGACTTCTAAATGTGTAAAATAGATTCTTGTGAAAAAATTGTCTAGCATGACACAGTGAACCAACTTTTCTAGCAAAATACGAACACACAAGTTTGCGTAGTTCATTTTCAGTAACTTAAGATGCAATGGCAAAAATGTCATTTGGCTAAATTAAGCAGCTGTTGACATTATACTATTCATGTTTTTGAAACAGAAAATCATGTAAGATATATAATCAATTTTACACAATAAAAAAAAGAATAAAACATAATAAACAAAGATAAAATTCAATAAATAAACAAAATTTTCAAATATTTAATATTTCCTGTATTAGAGATATATAGGGTGATTTAAAAGTAATTCCCTATTTTATATCTAAGTGGCCAGCAAGGAATCTTGACTTAACACCTTGGGTCTTTTTACTTTGGGGTTGGTTAAAGGAGAAAGACTACTATACCAAACCAAGATTTTAGAAAAACTCAAAGGGCCAGTACAAGAAGTTATGTCTTCCATACCACAAGAGTTCCTGGTGAAATAAGTTGACAGGATTCCTGAGTGACTTGAGAAACTGGTATCAAAATCTGGTGCCTATATCGAATTTTTAAAATACCACAAGTTAAACCCTTTCCTCTCATATTCATTTGTTAGAAAAATTTTAGTATTTTAAAATTGGAAGTTACTTTTCAATCACCTAGTACATAATAACCACAAAAAACTTAAATTCTACAGATGCTTCATTGAGCATTATCAATCCCCTCTTGCCATTGTCTTTTTAAGATGAGCTTGAGTTCTGTTTAATGGCATATCAACCTCTGTGGGTTATTTTATGCCAAAAAGGTAGAGTTTAAAGATATATTTTTTTTAATGTTCAGTTATAATAAGAAGGTTGACTTAGATTTTGAGAAAATTTTTTTTTTTATTTCAGAAAACTGAATTTGTATTCAAAAATGTATGATAGCAACCACTTTTTTTTCTTCAAAAATGCGTAATGGTAATAATTTTTTTTTTAAAGATGTATTATTGGTAATATTTTTCATTCAAAAATGTATATTTTTCTATAAAAGTCTATTTTTATACTTTTATAATGTTTTGACCCCAGTTTGGGAGTTAACTATTTACTAATAGCTGGGACCCTAACAGGTGCTACCACTCTGGGTCAGGGAAGACCTGGGAACAACAGCAATTAAGAGGTGGTTCCATGCTCCTCACAACCTCCCACTCAAAGGCCTTGCTGTTGGATGCAGTTTACTGTTTTAAAATGAGATTTGATGGAAACAACAGAACTATTGTAATGACAAGCAAGAAGGTTTTAGATTTGGACTCATTCTGTTAAGTAATGGCTTGATTTTTTATTCTATTTTATAGTCTATCAACATCTTTCAGGTCATTTAATGCTGAATTATGCTATTTTCATAGACGACACTGGTTAACACAATTTTTCTGGTGCATGAAATTCCAATGAATTTTACCTAATTCTGGGGTGTTCTCTAGTTAGTACATCAGCAATTTTAGTGAAAATAAATTGAACTAAAATTGTGTTGTGCTGTAGTGGATATCGACTGGGAATGAGAAACCTGAGAGACAAGTTTGAATTTCAGTTGAGTTCATTGCATTTACTCACACACAAATACTCTTAGGAAAGAAATGTGGTGCAATGGATAACAGCTGGGAAGGAAAAATCAGAGAGCTGACTTTGGATTCCAGTTAAATTTGCAGCATTCACAGACATGCAAATACCCTTCCTCCAGCTATGGGTTAAATAGCAAGACAGAATCCATCATACAGCCTTGGTTGGCAACCAGTCTACTGCAGAAAGTAATGGTAACCTGCTGTACCAAAAATCTTCTGCTCAGTTAGTCATGTCTTGAAAGAGACATGATCACCTAACCGTGTATCAGGTATGGCAATTAACTGACTGAATCCAAATATGGCATTGTTGTTGCCTATCTTGTCAGGTTTTTGAGAAATAAAATCTCACATTTTTGCAGGATATGAAGATTGTACACATAATTAACAAACAGAAAATAATTAATAAATTGTTAATAAGTTACAAGAGCAAATGTAATGTGCATAAATATGTAAGAATTTAGTTTGAGAAGAAAATATGTACAAAAAGTTTATTTATTTCAGCAGCTACTCTGTGACATAAATTTCTTTCTCTTTGATGAACTTTGATGTACAACTTCAGGAATATTTCTCGTCAAGGCACAGCAATAATCTGCCATCATGCTTGAGTCCCATCTACCTTGGTAGGTAACATTCTTCCATTATTTTAATGTCTTGAAAGCATTCACCTTAATTTTCACTCACATCATTCAGGTTCTATATCTAAGTGTTTGCAAACTCAATAGTAGCTCCTTTATAATATCTTGGTACTTGTCAGCTTTCCTGTTCCAATGAAAATTAAGCACCACATCAGAAAATGCATTCCAAACTCAAGCTTCTTCCATATTCATTGCTGCAACAAAATGTGGAACCTAAGAAATGTTCTTATTTGAAGTTTATCAAATATTGCTGTATTTTTCTTTTCATCACTGAGAGAAGGAAAACCTGAGCATATATAGTTGTAGCAATTGCCGCTGTGATCAAGAACTTTGACAAATTCATTACACCAAGTTTTATAAGCAGTGAGGGAAAGACAATATTTTTCCTACCAACCAGAGGCTCATTAATGCTTTCATCATCAGGCATCAAACTGTTTTCTGGTGGCCATTTCTTCTTTATCCACTGTAGCCCTACCATCTCAGTAGCACAAGAAACAGGGGTACTTTGTTTAACCACCCTGCTGACCAAGAAGAAAATTCATTATTTTCAAATCTACATGTTGGTGTAAAAAAATTAAAAAAAAGAAAAGAAAAAGAAACTGTTGACTTATAGTAGCAACAAACGTCTGCAATAGATTTCTTTTTTCTCTCAACCAAAACACTTGTAGCCAAATCACAGTGCAAACTGAGAGTTCGTTGTAACAGTTCAACAGGACACCTTCACTTCTAACCAGCGGAAATGTGTTGTTGACCAAGCTCAGAAAATCCAATAAGTGAAAAACGACTTTTATTCACCAAAAGATCTTTCTGATTGGTCACACCATTCAGTGGAAGGGAAGAAGATTAGCATAGATTCTAATCCTCAAAGTAGATTTTTGCTAACTACTTTTTGGCAATTTTTCTTCAGCAGATCACAGACAAAACACAAACACTTTTTTGAGGTAGCTGATGATTATCTCTCCCACTGTACAAATTACCCATTCATGAACATCGTATTCCAGCCTCTCCAGGAAAATCTTGATGTTAGCATACTCTTCTTTTATTTTTGCAGAATGTACTATTGAGATTGAGTCATACTTATTTCTATTATGAAGTAAAACACATTTCAGGCTTCTTTTAGAACTGTCAATAACCACTCACTTGAATCATATGCAGGCAGTTCCAAAATGAGAAGTCCTTTAACATCATTACAATAAACAAGTTGACCATCTGAATGGAAATATTTCTGGAGTTCTGAATCTGTTACGATAAAAGATGACAACTGTACCTGGTTTCAGCAGTTTTTTCTCTTGTAACTTAGAAGCCAAGAATTCATGAGACTCCTTTGGCAAATATAAATCTCTGACCAGTTCATTTGATTCAAGCTGACTAAACAAAAATGGTTTATCACACTCTGCATAAGATGGCTTAAAAATATCAGTCTGATTATTTTCATCTGAAGAAGGCAAATTGAAGGATTCAAGATCAATCTCTGGCAGCTCAGTAAATACAGGCACAGGTATTTCCTCAGTGTGCCACTGATCAAATGGCAGATGAGATATTTGGGTATTCCAAATGTTGTTTAGTTTTCATATAAAAACCTTTTACACTGACAATGCAGAAGTACCAGTTATCCAAATGGTTTGTTCTCCTCTCCTAAACATTAGCATACCAAACTTGAGCTTAGCATTCTTCCTTTGAGATCATGATTGCAAACTTTCTACACTAGTTTTGCCCACTTTATGAGAGGCCCAGCTTTTATCCTGATCTTAAAGTGGTACGTGGTAGGCAATATACACCTTGACAAAGTCATTAATGTTATGTCTTTGATCCTGAAAACTGAATTTTCCAGATATACCAAAAGATATCTAGATGATTTTTTTTTTTTTTTTTAAAATCATCTCACCCCAAGCAAGGCATTCCACTGCCACTATTGCGCATGGGGCTACATAGGGGAAGGTAAAGAGAAGGAGTGGTTAGACATAGGGAATGTCAGGAGGAAGGTGACAGATGAGTAAGGATACCGAGGATGAGGGTTGGGCAGATGGGAAGAGTGTTTGATAGAATGGGAGCAGGTTAGTGTGTTAGGAGGTGTCTATTGACCTTACATTTAAACTCCTGGAGATTGTAGCCGTCGGGGAAGCAATCGTGTGGAAGAGAATTCCACGGTCGGGAAGTGCGAGGAAAGAAACTGTTGGAGTATAAGTTACGACTGCATTTTATCGGTTTCACTGTAAAAGGGTGGGATCTAGTTGCTAATCTAGTATCTTGTTCAAATTCGTATTTAGGGGGCATCAGTGATCTAAGTTCATCGGAGCAGAAGCCGTGAAAGTATTTATAGAAGAGACACAGGGAAGCCACGCCGCGCCGGTGGGAGAGAGACTGCAGGTGGTCTGCCAAGTCGGTACCTATCACAGCATTTCCTTCTTTGAGATGTTGTAGACACAGCTACGAGACCTCAGAGCTTGTACATTGTAATGTTTGAACAAGCAACAGCAAATCAGTACTAGAATTAGGATGGGGGTTTTTATAGGCAATTTGTATACAATTCTGATTGGCTGTTAATTAGGAAGTAAACTCAAATTATTACCTGTTTAAAATCAGGAAGTAATGCTTAATTGACTTGCTGGTAATGCCTAATTGACTTCCTGGTTAGAATCAGAAAGTAATGTCAATACAAAAAAATAAAAAAACTCTTAATAAGTACTCTTGGTTATTTTATAGTCTACAAAATGAATGCACAAATGAATTTGATATGTAACACATCTCAAAATTCTGCATATACTACATTATCTGTACAGTATCTTACTTGATTAGCTGATTTTTCTGTGAATCAATTGCTTGTTAGTATTCATTTACTGAAGCTTGTCATTATAATCTGACCTATCTAGCCAATCACAAATAAATGAGAGATCCTACAATATACAATGTATTTTATTTCAAGAAATGTATTCAACCTATTAAAAACTTATCACCCTACTTATAACAATGTACAGCCAAAAAGTCTTCAAACTGTGCTGAAAATTATTATTTTCTGCAAAATGCATGAAAATATGATACACTAATATCACAAAAATGTGATGTGATAGAGCCAATCTGAGACCAGATTTGAATTCAGCACCCCAAAATCAACACTAACTCTTCATGCCAGAAAAAAAATTGGATTGTTGATCAGTGAAATCGAGGTGAGACCATGAGACCAAGATTCAAGTCTCGCCATGGTCAATTTGCCAGAAAAGTGACTTCTTGATATTGACCTGGGGAAACATTCCTGTGTGTGGAACCTTTATAAAATCCCTGAAAACCATGGGTTGACCCAGGGCTGGTTAGTGAAATTGGGTAAATGGAACTATCTGGGAGTTGTTGATCTTTAGGCTAACAAAAAGATTGATTTATTATTTGTTTTACCAGCATGACAACCCCTGTGGGTCACTTAATGCTGAAATTGAATTTTTTATTCAGGTATATTTCAAAACATTTCAAATAGTTGTGAGGTCTTTTAAAATTGTTTTCAAAATATCACACATTATATAGTTTTGGAGTATTTCAAAATGTAAGTTTTATGGTTCAAAGTCCAAGCTCTATTTTCTATACAAGTCAGAAGTATCTTATTTTCTTCAGATATCATTTGGGTAGGAAGTACATTTTTGAAGAGCATGTTAAGATTTTATGCTTGGTAATAGTTGCAACATTTTTTTTTTGTGCTTCTTGCATTCTACCAAGATATGCCTGATGGTGAGAAATTGATTGCAGTGGATTAACTGAAGTGTAGTTTCTACCTTGAGCATGTCAGGTGAGTGTGTTCAGTTCTTATTTTCTTGGGTACTATGTCTTGTCTGTGGTCAAGCAATAGCTCTATATTCTCCTTTCTTATTGTCAGCTGATATTCCTACAGTTTATTGTTTGAGAACATGTACCAAATTGCTTGTCTTTTTTATTGGATGTGTTGTGTAATTTTGTTTTTGCAATTTGTATATGGAGGTTTAATGTTGGTTATTTTCATTTTCATTGCCTTCTGTGTGTTGGCTTCATGATTTCTCTTGATGCCTATATGGCTATGACGAAGCCAATATTATTGTTTGGTGCTTTATCAACTGATGACAAGTTTCTAGGATTTCTTAAATATAGAGAAGATTTGTGTTCTTTTCTTTAATTGCTGTTGAATGAGATAGGAAGTTTATAATATTCTTACACTCCCTATCTTTTGAATTTTGTATCATTTTAACTACCATTTTTATGGCTTGTATTATTCTTTATTGTTTGAAGATAATGTAAGATTTTTTCATTCCATAATGTTTTTATATTTTTAAAATTTGGGAGTGCAGTGATTTGTTGAGGAGTTTCTTTGAAGTTCTGTTGTTATTAGGTTAGCCATTTCTTTTTTTCAGTGCCTTTATCACTATTTGTTTTGGTTAAGTGGATTGCTGCAGTTTGTGATGTTTTACCATTAATTTTCCTTATTATTTCCCAGGTTTTAGTTATTGAGGTTTTGTTGTTTAGTTTGGAAACATAGTTTTGGCAAGATTCTCTTTTGGATTTTTTAATCATACTTTTGCTTGAGCTTGCTTGTAGTTTTGCAGGTTGTTTGTGATTTGGTTGTCAACTAGCCTACTGCAGAAAGAAATGGCAACCTACTGCAGGAAAATCTTCAGTTATTAATCAAAAGAGACATGATTGCCCAAGTGTGTATCATGTATAAAAATTAACTGAGTAAGGAAAAGAAAAAATAATCTATGATTGTTTGAAGATTATGACAAAAAACTGTATATTAGGTACACTACAGCTGTAGCCTGATGGTTGCAGCTGAGGATTATAAGTTGAAGATTCTGAGATTTCTCTCTGGTTCCAAGCATCAATTAAATCTTTAATAAATAAATTTAAAAATAAGCAGTTTTCAGTCAAAACAAATACAGATTGAGAATTTATTCATTAACATTATGTAAAATAAAAATTATATTTTACCATTATTTTCTTTTATCAACTTAACCAATCCCCATAACTGTCCATTTTGAACCTTAATAGTCACTTAGTCATAATACCAGTACATTTGGAAGCAGTATAATATTTGAATAAAATTTAATTTGAAGTCTCTTCTTGTATGCCATCAAATAAAGTAAGGATAACCATTCCAACAAATATTAACTAAAATGAGTAGCACATCTAGAAGGCAAAATGACGATCTAATCAAAATCTTGGGTTTCCACACAACATTAAACCAAAGGTTAAAAAGGAAACATCCATCAATAGTATATAGAGTGCTAATCAATTTGAAAAGTTTATTTCCCCAAAAAACCATTTCAAGAAAGATTTTATAAATTTTGCAATCAGAACAAATATGAATAATGTGAAAAGTGAAATTCAAATGATTTAAGGATTTTCTATACTGGGATAACGCTCAACATCATCTCAACACAACTCAGAATGTAAATTCAAAACACTTCCGCCATTCATTATCACATACTATTTTTTGGTCAAATTATCTAACAATGGATTCATACCTTACCAAGGACATTAGCAGTAAATGAACATGAGTAACTCCAGCTGAAATGGTGTACAAGATTTTACTTTCCAGGTTTGATAATATTACTACCTTTTAATTTTGTAAACAGTAATTAAGAATTTCCCACAGCTGTTAAGTTTTGCGACAGTTAGAAGTAGGTTAACATAGGTATAAAATATACACACTAAAATTTGATGTCTTCACACACCAATAATACATATATGGTTAGATTTATGTTAAATGTAAAGGCATAAACTTTTTAAGTAAACCTAAAACTTCTTAATTTAAAATTCAGGTTGAAGCGGATACTTGTCTTAGAAATTAACTTCACTTTTTATAATGGTAATTAATATCAACTGGCCTAGCACTTAATTGTTCATTGCAAGAAGACAGAAGGTATGGTTGTCAGTAAAAGAGAAGGTCAGCCCAAGGTAAGAGCTATGAATTAGTGACACCAGAATCAGCCAGGTAACAACAGTTAATTGTGTCAGTGTTATAGCAGACAATGAAATGTGTGTCACAGAAATCAAAAGGAATATTAGAATAGCAAAAGAGGTCACCTAGAAACTAAAACACTAAATTCTGGACAATTTCCTCACAGATGAAGAGGAATTTGAGTTTTGTTTAATGGCACATTAACCTCAGTGGGTTATTAGGATACTTTTGTTTTTTTTTAAATGTTTGGTTATAGTAAGAAGGTTGATTTAGTCTGATTTTCACAATTTTGTTTAAATTTCAAAATATTTGGTTTTGTATTCTTCAAAATACAAAGACGGATGTGCGTTGTGGTGCAGTGGATATCAGCTCGGAATGAGAAATCGAGGAGCCGAGTTCGAATTCCAGTTGAATTCATTGCATTCACTTATGTGCAAATACCCTTGGGAAAGGTATTAATCCGTCTCTTCCTTCCAGTTATGGGTTAAATAACAGGATAGATTGGGTTCTATAGCCTTGGCTGGCAACCAGTCTACCGCAGAAAGCAATGGCAACCTACTGCGGGATAATCTTCTGCCCAGTCAGACATGTCTCTTTTGAGACTTGATTGTCCAAGCGTGTTTCACGTATGGCACTTAACTGACTGATTCTTCAAAAGCAGTCTGTAGATCAGGTTTTTTTTACATATTTTTGTGAAGAGGGTTTTGCTGAGAGTCAGATGTATTGCTGGTGTATTTTGTTTCAAAAAGGAGTAATAATTTTCCTTCGATTTTCTTTCATAATGTATTAGTGGTAATATTTTCTTCCTCAAAAGTATTGCTGGACTTTTTACGATAAAAGTATGTTTTTATACATTGGGGGCTTAACTATTTGCCCATAGTTGGGACCCTAACAGGTGCTACCACCCTGGTTCAAGATAGACCTGGCAATAACAGCAATTTAGAGGTGGTTCCACACTCCTCAAAAGGTCTTAATCAGAGGCCTTGCTGCTAGATGCAGTATATCATTATACCCAAGACCTGGATATAGTTTATTATCATACAGAGGACAGTTCAAATCTGGGATCAACTGTTATCTTCCCCTCCTATCCATATAAATTATTCAGCAAAGTAACTTGCTACCTTGAGTAGCCCTTAGGCCTTGTATAGACTAAATCATATTATAAAGAATAAAATAAAAATAAGCAGTTTTTTTCTTTTTACTGATTTGTATTTCAGAAGAAATGGCACTTTATACATACTTACTTGCAAGGCCAAAATTTCAGTGATTACCCACAATTTTCCCCAGTGTTTCACATAAAAATTAAAAAATCAGGCAAAC
This sequence comes from Ascarosepion bandense, assembly GCA_037127315.1. Lineage (NCBI taxonomy): Eukaryota > Metazoa > Mollusca > Cephalopoda > Sepiida > Sepiidae > Ascarosepion > Ascarosepion bandense. Next base: position 2,979,208 of record JBBBDQ010000635.1, read on the forward strand.
CTGAAGCAGACTACCACCACGTTTAATTTCATTGTTTTTCTTTTTTTTTTTTTTTACTTTTTTCAGTGCACTCCTATCGATTACCCCCTTAGCTTTACACTAGACAAAAAGTTTTTTTAAAATTTCAATGTTTAAACATTTTCGGGGGGTGGAGGAGAGATCAACTTCTCATACAACGTTATAGTAAATCAAGCCTCCATTTTGAAACCAGTCACGAGTACGACATTACCGCCACCTGTAAATTTGTTCATTATCAAATTTTTGGGACTTTTTTCAGTGCAATATTATTTTTTAAACTTTACAAATGGCAAAAAAAATGTGAACTGAAAATGGAGGATCGATTTACTTTAATGTTGTATGAGAAACTGACCCCCTCACAAATTTGTTTAAATATTGTAATTTTTCAAAATTTTTTTTTGAAAATCGGGAAGTTTAAGTAACAATTGATAGAACTGTGCTGAAAAAAGTAAAAATAAATGAAAAACAACGAAATTAACATAAACAAAGCAACCCCAACGTGAGTGGATTGAAAATGGAGGATCAATTTACTAAAACTTTGTATGAGAAACTGACCCCCACCCCAAAGTGGTTTAAATATTGTAATTTTCCCAAATTTTTTAGGATAATCGGAAAGTTTAAGTAACAACCGATAGGAATGCGCTGAAAAAAGTAAAAAAAAAAAGAAAAGAAAAACAACGGAATTAAACGTGGTGCTAGTCTGCCAAAAATCAAAATAAGATAATAAAATAAATAAAAAATACACAAACCATGATTCAATGCTGTATCAGGGTTGCGTGTGTGTGTGTGGGGGGGGAGGTGATGGGACGGGCCTAAAACTCAATCACATTTTAGCATTTTATGAGAAGGTGCTAAAAACTTCATGGCTCAACTCACCTTCTAAAGTCATTTTAATGATCTAACATGAGTGCGTGGATTTTCAGAAGTGGGCCAAGTCGAGGACTTTTCAACACACACTCGAAGTGTGTTGTATTAATATTTTGCATTGTATTTCAAATCAGAATAAAAGCAGCAATAAATTTTGGTTTCTGATATGTTTCTCAAGAGCCAATTAATATAATGTCAACAAATTTTATTCATGTTTCAGCAAGCCAAAGTATTAAACAGAAAAATAAATCTATAGAAATAAATAATTCTAATTTATGTATAAAGTTAGGGTTATTGGCACATACATCTTAATTTGTGGGACAGGTTCAAATTCCAGTCTGGTTGACTGTTTCCAAAATGGTAATGTTAGCTGTTTCCTTAAGGAAACATTTGGAATCAGTTGATTGAGTGACTACTGCTACTTTAGTTAAACTTTTCTTCACTCCATTGCAATTCAACTGGGATCAAAGTGTAGTATCTACACTCAGACAGACAATCTACATTTTCATCTCTAAAATGTGTTTTTGTCTTTGGGGAAAGTGCAATTCAACAGTGTCTTTGCTTTCAGGCAAAAAGCAATTGAAAAAATATTAAGAGATGCCTGATCTTGGAACAGATGCTCATAGCAGTACTTACTTCATTGAACTAAATGAGGAGGAGATTGTTAGTAATACTGATGCCAGTACAACTGACAGTTGCAGCAGCTGGGCCATTTTTGGACATGGCCCAGAAGCACATTTGGTGGACTCTCCACATCAAACAAGACTGTGTCACATTATCTGAGTGTCGGGTGGCAAGTAAATATGAAGTGCAGTGTGTCTTCAAGCCTCAATGCACCAAAGAGAGAGGGTCAGTGGAATATTGACTCCAGTGTGATGTTGGTTGTGGGAAACAAGCAATTTTGGGGTTTAGTCCATGTGCATGAATTTTGGGTCCCTTCTTTAAACCGGCCTTGTGCCTTAGCTCATCACCAGGGATGGACTAGTAATACCATGTGTAGCATATGTTCTCATCTCTAATGATGATAATGATGACGTTTCCATCAATGGAAACATTCGATATTCATTCACTGAGCAGCCAGTGCTGTTTGAGTTATGCTTTTCTTTACTACATGATCATTGGTCTGGGATCAAAGTGCAGCATCTGTTCTCATCTCTAATGGTAATTTGACACTCATGGGACATACATCAGTTTAAATTTATGAAATTTTCCTATTCAAATTATTTTGTAGCAAAATAGGTTTTTCAAGTTCAATGTTATTGCTCTTTCTATTACTGGTAGGTGTTTCCTTCCTAGCCTTTTATTTGAAGTAGTGTGAAACATTGACATGTTGATCCTGTCAATATTTATTCTTCAAATTGCATGATATACATCTTATTTTTTGTTGAAAATGTTCATATTGTTTTTCTTATTTGGCACAGCTTTTGCTTGTGATTCACAAGGCTCCAGTCCACGAGGTTCAAAGAAGGATAGTTCTATCACTAAGGTTCTGTGATGGCTTACAAAAAGATTTGAATTCATTTCTTTTACCCCCAGCCATATTTAGACTATATAATGGTCTAATAGTATGTTAGACTGGGCACCCTTGTCTTGGATGGCAACTAGTCTAATTGAAAGACGACTATGGCTTCAAAATTTTGAAGAAAGAAGAATCGACCATCTTTCTAAAGAAATCAGGAATTCAGTGATAATAAATAAAAAAGAACCTGTAAATAGTGATGTCTGCTTAGATCCTGAAGGGGTACAATGTTTAAAAAGATTACAATTTAATAATTAAAAGTAGGCAATGAAGATTAATCATTGCAAGAAAATCTGCAACAGTTTTGTGGTCTTCCTGCTGAGCAATATACAATAAGTAAAGATGTTTTTTATTTAAATAAGGTTTTCATAAATAAATGTTTAAGTTAAGATTAATGATCAGACACCACGAAGAAGAAATTCTGCCACCTTTCTGTTTTTATTAGTATTTTTTATTTGTAAAACTCATGAGTCATAAATCAGTACGTTCATTTTAGCTTGCATTAAAAGTTGGCTGTTGGAATTCTGATGCCTGCTGTCAGTAAAAACTATTAAAATAAAAAATGTCATGATGGTTCAAACAAAATATTTCAGTCAGTATCAGCAAAATGCAATATAAACTCACACAGGCACATGAGAGAAAAGATAGAAAAGCTAACAGATTTCTATAGAGTTTCAAAAATACTCACTAGAGTAAAAGAATTGAGTAGGGACAAGAAATTTTCAACTCTTCCTTGTATGGAAATATGAAACTTCACACTGCGTGCAAAAATGAAACACTGGTCCAAGATGCAAGTGCTTGTGGAGCGGCTGACGCCTGAGGCAGCGAGCGGCTGGGGAGCGCCTGAGGCACGCCCTGGGGAGGCAGGCTGACGCCCTGGGGAGGCACGAGGCCCTGACGGCCTGACGCCTGAGGCACGAGCCCTGGGGAGCGGCTGACGCCTGAGGCACGAGCGCTGGGGAGCGGCTGACGCCTGAGGCACGAGCGCCGGGGAGCGGCTGACGCCGTGGCCCGAGGCACGAGCGCCGGGGAGCGGCTGACGCCGTGGCCAGAGGCACGAGCGCCGGGGAGCGGCTGACGCCGTGGCCAGAGGCACGAGCGCTGGGGAGCGGCTGACACCGTGGCCAGAGGCACGAGCGCCGGGGAGCGGCTGACACCGTGGCCAGAGGCACGAGCGCCGGGGAGCGGCTGACACCGTGGCCAGAGGCACGAGCGCCGGGGAGCGGCTGACACCGTGGCCAGAGGCACGAGCGCCGGGGAGCGGCTGACACCGTGGCCAGAGGCACGAGCGCCGGGGAGCGGCTGACACCGTGGCCAGAGGCACGAGCGCCGGGGAGCAGCTGACACCGTGGCTCGAGGCACGAGCGCTGGGGAGTGGTGAGCAATATAGCCTGAGGCACAAGTGCTGGGGAGCTTCTGATAAAATACTCTAAAGTGTAAGCATTGAAGAGAAGCTAAAACTCTGGTCATTGTGTAGTGGTAGGTAAATAATTATTCATAAAAACCTTGTTGAAATTTCCTCTTGACTTGCTGAGTACAAGAGAAAATAAAGCAAAGTAACAGAAGTAAAAATAAATAGTTTAAGATGGAAAATGTGACACTGAAATCTGTCAGCACATTGGAGTAGCAAAAAAAAAAAGTCTTTGAAAAGACCAACAAAGTATTAAATGTTATATCTTTGACAAGGGTAAAGTTTAACAAAGTGTAAATCTGAGTTGAAAGATTATCAAGCCAGGTGGAATAGAAGAAGAGGTTTATTCAGCATGAGAATTATTACAGATGAGAATAGTACTACAAGGTTCTAGTCCGTAAGCAAAACTCACCAGTGAAAATGCACTTGCTCATTTATTCATGATAGACTTAGTCCACCATAATATTCAACAGGGTTGCTGGGATATTCCATTATAACAATTAATCCCAGTCAGACAGCTTTTTCTCCAAAAAACAAACTCCTGCATTGATGCTTATTTGAACACCACAATCTTAACCTCTTATCGTCAAGGGTCAATTATAATCTATCCTCCTTATCCTCATGATCTTCACTCCCTGTTGCTCCTCTTTCATTCAGTAATCTACTACTTTCAGTGATTCTTGGGCCTTTTATTTTTGAAGCAGATTCAGGATTCTATCCTCCTATAACTTGGTATCTTTCTGGGTGGTGGTTGTATCTTGGCCAAGGGTACAATTTAACAAAGTGTAAATCTGAGTGGAAATATTACCAAGCCAGGCTTAATAGAATAAAAAGTTTATTCAGCATGAGAATTATTACAGACAAGAAGAGTACTATAAGGTTCTAATCCATAAGCAAGATTCACCAGTGAAAATGCACTTGCTCATTTATTCATGATAGTCCACCATAATGTTCAACAGGGTTGCTGGGATATTCCATTATAACAATTAGGAAACAGGAAAATTTCATTAGCAACAAAGCAAAGAGTGATGAGCTGCAGTGTAATATCAGTGCACCTATATAGCAGTGAATGCTGGATGATTTCCTTACAGACAAAAAGGAAACGAGGCATTGGAAGAATGCTGAGAATACTATAGAGAAAGCATGTGATAAATAAGGAAGAAAAATGGAAAAAAAAACCCAGAAAGTTTTAGGACACAAAATGAGGAGGTGCCTTGTAGTATAATGGATATTGGCTCGGAATGAGAAATCAGAGAGCTGAGTTCAAATTCCAGTGAAATTTGTTGCATTCACTTACACACAACAAACACCATTGGGAAAGGGTATTAATCCATTTCTTCTTCCTCCAGCTATGAAGTGAATAGCAAGACAGACTGTGTTCTATCGCCTTGGTTGGCAACCAGTCTACTGAAGAAAGAAATGGCAACCTACTGCGGGAAAATCTTCTGCCTAGTCAGTCATAGATTGAAAGAGACATGATTGCCCAAGTGTGTATCATGTATGACACTTCACTGACTAAATGATGAAATAAAGATTGGAGAATTTGACGCTCACAGGAAATGCTGAAAGCAAGGGGGACAGTGGGAATTAGGGAATAATGTACCTAACAAGATTATGTGAATAGATAGGAGAATACGAAGTGGGAAAGATAATAAAAAAAAACAAAAAAAAAAACAAGTATAACTAAGAGATACAATGGATTACAACTTGTAGCAAGCCATAGTGAAGAGACACACAACACATAAGACGACATTAAAAATAAACCTAAAGTGTTCTCATGGCTGGTAAATGAAAAACAAATATTTAATAAAACTTTATTTTTTCTATCTTTCCTTCATTAACCATGTAGATGTTAACATTGGCTATAAAAACCATAAACTTTGACAATAAGTTGGAATACCAAAGACCAAGGAAATACACCCAATTTCCTACATATCACACAGACCCATATATATTTTCAAGTCTATCAAAAGTCACTGGTGCTTTTGCAACAGGTGTTTACTCATGCAACCAGATTGGCAACTGGGTCTCACTCATTCACAGTTAGATCAACCAAATGCAGACGACAATTTTACTCCTGCAACTTCTTTTCTCGCACTACCCACCTGTGGAACTTGCTTTCCTGACAGCTACAACCTCCAGGAATTTAAATGCAATGTCAATAGCCATCTCTTAACCACTTGACTCTAGTTCTTTCTTCACCACCCTGTATATCCTTTCCTTTCTCTCCACCTTTGCAACTGTCATCACACCTGTATTCCCATCCTTCTCTTGCTCCTTTCTAACTGGTTCGGCTTTCTTTTCACTCTCTTCTACTTCATCTTTTTACTCTTATGTAGCCCCCTGCACATCAGTGGCATTACTGCCTTGCTCGGGGTGATACAAAAAAAAAGAAATCTATAGATAAAATAAGAGAAAAGGGTGTGTGATGAGAATGGTCCGCCATAAACTGGTAGTTCTTTTTGTAGTGGTGACCAAAAACAAGTTATCTTTTTTGCATTTATGTCTAAATAAAGATTAATTTTGTAATAATTTGCATGTTATTTAATTTACGAAATCTTCATACCACAATCCTTAGCACCTTAACAAATGGGAAAGGTTTTACTTAAGTGGAAGGTAACCGTATCTACTTCTGGAATAGCAGAAAACTGCTCCTTTCATTATAAAACAGAAGTGGTGGAAAAATTGATTCGTCAGATTGTGATCTTTCATATAAATAAAAGCAGACCAACTGATCTGAAAATGAAAATTGATCGGTAAAAATAATGAACAGTACATTTCATAATTTGTATTGAAATGAATTTCAAATAAAGCCAATTCAATCAATGAACAAATAATTTATGAGGGGTGTTGGGGTTAGTGTAGCATTAAGTAAGTAGAGATGTAGGAAAGAAAAAACATTTGCCTGTCCATAGAGATTATAATAATTTTTTTTCAAAGGTAAAAGTCAAAAATAAGAACCAGATATACAGGCACAAAATAATATTATAAACTTCCTAAAGTCAAAAGACAACATATTTTGGTTTTAGGAAGGTCAACTTTATGATGGGATTCAAGGTGTTTGGGCAAATTGTTTGCTAAAATTATGCAAATTTGTAGACCTGATTCTGAAATCAACTTGGCCTTCATGTACAACAAAAATTTCCAGATGTTAAAAAAAAAGAAGAGATAGAGAGAGAGAAAAAGAAAAAAACAATTTTTTAAGTCAAAATTTAAGTTGTAACAGAGAAGAACCCATTTGTTTTAAAAAAAAAAAAAATTTCCACGATGAGATCAACTCAGATTTTCCCCTTTTTATTATGGGTTTGAAGGAGGGACTATATTCCTTCAGGACTTATCATCACTCTCCTGATTGCTTTTAATACTGTTATTATTGAATTACCATGGCTTCTTGAGAAATATTGTTGATTAAATTCAACCCTTATATATTAAAAAAAAACAAACAAAAAAAAAACACCAATTCTGTCTAAATTTCTTGGATGAACTATTGTCCTCATTGTAAAAAAAATAAAAATAAAAATTTAAAAAAACTACAAATTCTATGTAAATTTATGGAATGAACTATTGTCCTCATCTTTGCTGTAAAAAATATCTGTAATTTTAATAAAATACTAAAATATAATATAAAACTTATATATAAAAAAGAACCTTTTAATGTACACTGTTTATTCAGATATTAATTATAAAAACTAAAATACAAATCATTTTTAAGATTCATTATTTAAAAAAAAAATTAATTACATTTATAAGGAAAAATAATACGGTTTCAGATCTTTTTTTCTCCAAGATAATTAAATGCAAACATCAACTTTAAACCTGAGAACAATTTTCCTGAAAGAATTTCAAAAACCATTGTCTTTAACTTTTCCATTCTTATAAACACCCTCTACCATATTTAAGGCCTAAAGCTATATCGTGTTGAATACACCGGTTCCCGTCCGATCACCAAAGTTAAGCAACATTGAGCCTGGTCAGTACTTAAATGGGTGACCATTTGGGAATACCAGGTGCTGTACTTACCCCATAAAAAAACAGTTTGTTACAGAAACAGCAACAAAAAGTTGCTGCCCTATGCACTATCTGGGTGTGAGAGATAAATGACGATGACCATATTTAAGAATGCTATTCTCTTTATCAAGATTGATTAACTCAAAACATGGTATAGCTACTCATTCCCACCCCTGCCTGGAAAAAAAAAAAATTGTAGCCCTCACCTATATAAAGATCTGTAGGCATGCACATTCTATTAAATGTTAACCTATAAGAAATGCCATGATGTTACACAAGTTGTGTCAACATATGTCATTTATTGACAATACATTACAGTTCAGTCTTTGTCTATATTTCTGAGATGAGGTAGTATTTACACTATTTACATTATTTGGACAATTGTCCTCACCTTGGTTGCCATTTGTACAGCGTTTCAGCTGTTGTACACTACAGCCTTCTTCAAGTGCTAGAAATTTTGAACCAAACCCTTTATTACAATCAATAGGCTTTGTGCAAAGCCTCCTTTTGTAGTTATCTCCCTCTAACCCAACTCTTGTTCACTACTGATGTAGCCTGGTATTGAACTCACAACTCCTGGGTCAAGTCACTGGAATTAACCAACATCTATATCCACATGTCCTTAAGCATTGTTAGTTCAATACCAGGCTACGATAGTGGTGAACAAGTAACTTAGAGAGTTGGATTAGAGGGCGATATCTCATGATTACCAAAAGAGGTTTCACACAAGAAATGAGAATGATATACCCCAGTGATCGTAGTAAAGAATATGATTTGAAATTTCTAGCACCTGAAGAAGGCCAGAGCATACAACAGCTGAAACATTGTAAACATGGCAGTAAAGATGAGGACAATAGTCTAAATAATGTAAATAGTGTAATTACAGTATAGATTGGGCACTCCAACATGGTGTTATGGTTAATGAACTTGTCTTACTAGATCAATTATGACTGAATAAGGAATTCGATCCTCACTAGGTGCCTCCATACTCTTGCTTTTGTGCAACATCTAAGCTACACTTTGAAATTACCATTACTGTCTGGATAACCTGTTTTATGACCTTACTTTGCTTTAATGTATTGAAGAAAACATTTTTTTTTTCTCACTGCAAATATATAAATATGTGAGTTGGCACTGAAAAGTTTTGATTAAAATTTCGATGTCCAGATAGTGTAATGGTTATCAATGCAGATAGGGGAATTGAATTAGGGTTAGTCTGCTGCATTCACTTTCACACAAATACACTCAGAAAAACATTAATTTGTCTCTTCCCCACCTAGTTACAGGTTCAAGCAGCAGTTTTGGGGTGGTGGTTAGTCTAAGATAACTAATACGCAGAGAAGGTAGCAAGAAGTCATTCCATGAAATTTCCCAAGGAGACATGACAAATTCTCAGATTATAAAGAAGAAGAAATTTGGGGAGAGTCATAATCATCTCAGTTCTGAAGGTATGTTGTGTGAATTATGTGTACAAGTATTGTTAATTATAATGTTACAAAATATTAATTAAATGTGACTGATCAGTATTTAGTTAATTAAAAAACAACTTGTCATATTAGAATTATAAATTAAATGTAGATTTTTTCCAAACCAAAGTTGTGGCTTTTTTTAGTAATTTTTTTTCTCCCAATTATGAAGGCAAATAGGCATAATAAATTGCTAGTGTTAACCAGGTAAAAATATTGTTTGAAAAACGTGTGCGGAGGAAATGGCAGGTTGGAATAAGAATGGGGCTTTCTATAAAAAACTACCTCTTTGAGGAGAAAGGAAAGAGATGATATTTGTTGTGAAAATTTCAAAGGTAGGTGTAACCTAATTGGTGATAGGTGTGAACTTTTGCAAAGCAGGCAAGGTTGGTGAAAGTTGAGGAGGGTGAGATGGTGTAGGAATAAAATCAGTCTTAGGAGAATGAAAAAAAAAACCATTCCTCCATTCCAAAAATGTATAAGAAGTTAAAAAAGTAGGAGCAGAAGAGAAAGATAGAAATTGAGAAAGCATAAACAGAATGAAAATCAAAGATTTAATAAAAAGAATGAAAGTAAAAAGAAAAAGAAGTCCATGAAAGACTAAAATGCCACAAACGAATAAACAAAAGACAAAAATGTTATACAAGAACAAATGAAGTAAAAAAAGTAAGAAAGTGTTAATTTTTGGGTAGTTAAGAAAAACTATTCGATGTCCGCGATATATTCTTCAAGTAACTGCTACAGTTATATTCCCAAACAAATATCTGGAGAAGGTTGTCAATGCCACATAAAACACCCATCTCCATGTCAAAAAATGCTTTTCTGCGATATTTTAATTTAAATCTAAGTAATATTTCTTTAAAATTGAATTAATTAAGCTTTAAATCAGCTAATCTTCCTCAAATAAATTTTCCAAACATTCATGAAAGATATTTTGATAAAGAGAATTAGATTGTGTTGACAGATTGTGATTACAAAATCACAAAGAACTATCCTAAATAAGTGAAATTCCATCACTTGAGGACTACCAACAGCAGCAACAACTAAAATGGATAACATTTTTTAACTTGAAGAGACAATAATGACATAATCAAGATGTTGATTATGTTCACACTATTTCAAATATAAAGTTAAAGAAATTCCCATCAATAGTAGAAAGCACGATAACAGCTACTGGACTTGAGATAACTATTTTCTTGAAAATTTGTTTTAAATGAAAGATTTCATAAATTTCAACTGAAAACAGTAGTGGATGTTTAGTCAATGAATACCAAATGTTTACTTAGAAGGAAATGGCAAAAATTACCATTGCCATTCTTGCCACTACACTCAGTCAGTCAGTTAAGTGACATATGTCAAACACGCTTGGGTGATCATGTCTTTTTCGAGACATGACTGACAAGGCAGAACATTATCCTGCAGTAGGTTGCCATTGCTTTCTGCGGTACATTGGTTGCCAGCCAAGGCTATAGAACCCAATCTGTCCTGCTATTTAACCCATAGCTGGAGGGAAGAGATGGATTAACACCTTTCCCAAGGATATTTGTGCATAAGTGAATGCAATGGATTTAACTGGAATTCGAACTTGGCTCCCCGGTTTCTCATTCCGAGCTGATAACCACTGCACCACAATGTATATCCTGATGTTTAGTAATACAAGTCTGATTAACCCATAGCAGAGTTATCTTTGCATAAGTGAATATAACAAACACAATGGTAACTGGAACTCAGCTCTGGTTAAAAAATCAGAGCCATTATTCATTATGCCAACCACTTATCCAAGCATACAACAACTAGTATTTCCAAGCAGTCACCCATCTAGGTATTGACCAGACTTGATGCTGCTTAACTTCGATAATCATTTGGGAAGCTGTATTTTAATGTGAAGTGGCTGTAACCAGCAATTCATTTATATTTTTACAATAAAGTTTCAGCTGTAAAAAGACTCAAGTTGATTTTTTGCAGATGTTTCTTCATAACAAACTGTCTTATCCTTTGAAATGTTTCTTGATATAAGTGAAGTTCATCCATTTACCAAATGTCAAGATTCAGTTTACAGGAGAAAAGGAAATTTAAAGCCTGTTAAATTTGGTAAGCAGTCATTTACTGTCTGTTGTCAAGGCATCTTTTGATACATAATATCAATGAATATGCTGGTGAATACTAGACAATTTGCTTTCATGTTAATACAAACTCAAAAGGTTTTTGAATTTACTGAAACTGTTACATAACACTGTTGGAAAACAATGATCATCCTGACAGACAATGAAGAGCGCATGTATATAAAAATATAGACTTATATCAGTGTAACCCTGATATAAGAGAGTTGTCGGGACTGGATAAAAGTTATCTTATATCCAGGTTTGGTCTATTTTATATACATTGCCACAGGCTCTAATTTGGGACCAGAGAAAATCTATTTTATATCAGGGTTTCTCTTATATCCGGGTTATATTTTCAGATAACCTGATAATTGTGTATTCGGGTAGCAATCCTTCTTTTATATAAGTTTCATTAAAGACGAATGAAAAGGTACTACAATTAAACTTTTCGTTTAATGTTTTTCATATGAGTTTTCTTTTCTGGACATAAAGTGTGTAAAAATTGTGTAAATATTCTCTGACCACAGCTCAATTAGGGCTTTTATTCTTTGTTGGTGACAGTTGAGAGGAGTAGGAGGGTAGCCAGGAGAGATCGTGCACAAGCAGAGATTTGTTGTAGGGAATCGTTAGCCATTTTCTGATTCTTCAGCTAGCTGTGATCTCTCTTCTCTCTTTGGACAGGAATCCCAGATTCATATAATCCCAAAATTCCTACTCACTTTTGCTCTTTGATTTATGGCAAGGTGCTTCTAACAGCAGAATACTGAACAATTTCCTCAAAGACGAAAATGAAAGCAACAGAAATATTATAGAGGAGGATGCTGTGAATGCCATGGAGGGAGCATGTAAGCAACAAGAATGTTTTAAGAAAAATGGCAACAAAAATGACATAGTTAGGATCAGAAAAAAAAGGTATTTGAAGTTTCTGGGACACATAATGAGGAAAGAAGGCTTAGAGAGTTTGATGCTTGCAGAACATGTTGAAGACTAGAGAGACAAAGGAAAATTGCCAGTCATGAACCTAACAAAAGGTGTGTAAATGAATAGCTGGGAAGGGAGGGGAAGGGAGAGTAGAAAGGCTAGGAAGTTGTGGGTCCTGAAGGAATAGGATGCATTAAAAGAAAGAAGATAAGCCTTTGTGTCAGTCAGTTAAGTGCCATACCTGATACACGCTTGGGCGATCATGTCCCAAAAGACTGGGCAGAAGATTATCTTGCAGTAGGTTGCCAGTGCTTTCTGCAGTAGACTGGTTGCCGACTCAGGCTACAGAACCCAATCTGTCATATTATTTAACCCATAAGTGGAGGAAAGAGATGGATTAATACCTTTCTCAAGGGTATCTGTGCGTAAGTGAAAGCAAGAAATTCAACTGGAATTTGAACTCGGCTCCACCGATTTGTCGTTCTGAGTCGATATCCATTGCTCCACAACGTGTACATCTACAAATTTCTAATCTTGTTTGAGTCTTATTTTGGGCAGCTTTTTCTTTGAGCCTGTTGTTTTGTGTTATGTTGATCATGGACGGTAGATTTTGATAAATTTAGTGTTTCTGCTAATTCTCATGTTGTGTAAAATGGATTATTCTCAAACAATGTCTTTATTTGATCATCATCTAGAGTGGGAGTTGGGGTCGACATGAGCATTCTTCATCAGTAAGGCTACAACCACCAAATCTAAACCTGGCAAACTGCTTCTGTACAGTTCTGTCAGCTAAAGAACCTTGATTGTATACAGAACATATCATTTTTTTGTTACTTGTGAGGCATTTTGCCATTATGATAACAGTAAAGCCTAAAGTGTGTAAAATGCACCTTATAATCTTACATTTTTATAGGGATGCAAAAATAACATGATTTAAGTTATTTTAAACTTTCTTTCTCAAAAAGATATCAGTAATGTGATAGATTCCAACTTGGCGGCTCGACTACAGCCACTTTCCCACCAACAAGATGTGGCCTCTCTTTGTTTTATAAATACTTTCATGGCTTCTGCTCCAACGAACTTAAGTCACTGGTGCATCTGTAACAAGTGTTTCCTCGTGCAACCAGATTGGCAACTGGGTCTCACCCATTCACAGGTAGATTAACCAAATGCAGACGACAATTCTACTTCTGCAGCTTCTTCTCTTGCACTTCCTGCCTGTGGAACTCGCTTCCATATTCTTGCTTTCCTGACGGCTACAACCTCCAGGAATTTAAATGCAATGTCAATAGCCATCTCTTAACCACTTGAGTCTAGTTCTTTCTTCACCACACTGTATATTCTTTCCCTTCTCTCCACCTTTGCAACTGTCATCACACCTGTATTCCCATCCTTCTCTTGCTCCTTTTTAACTGGTTCGTCTTTCTCTTCACTCTCTTCTACTTAATCTTTTTACTCTTATGTAGCCCCCTGCACATCAGTGGTGTTATCGCCTTGCTCAGGGTGATACGATTAAAAAAAAAAGAAGATATTCTGAAGTATGCTCTAATCAGTAATCTAATCATATTATATCTGTAAAAGGTGGTGAACACAGACAACTGGAGTGGGATAAAAAGAGGATTTATTATACACGTGCGTACAGTTCGCGCTCTCTCGTTCGAAAGTCCCGTACACCGTTTTTCGGTGGTAAAACTAACTCCCTTTTGTGAAGAGTGTCCAAGGGAGACAACTTGGTAAAGTTAACAATTCTTCCCCCTTTTTCTTATCTTTTAGATGGCGACTGAAAAAGAAAGAAAAAAAAATATTGTTTTAAATATCAGTTTCTTTAGGTTCAGATACAAACTCAAGTATCTTAAATGAAGGGACTCCCTTCTTGGTTAAACAGTCAGCTACTTGTTTATTTGTGGGTACCCAAGAGAACTCTGCTACTTCTTTTCTTTCCAGCATTTCTCTTAGAATAGCCATCTCGATGCGAAGCCTTTTGTCTAATATTTGTGTGGAGGAATGTACAGAGTCATAGAGGCAGGAATTATCTGTTTTGCAGATTATTTTGATGTTTTCAGGTTCATCCTTCAACTGGAGAACTTCCAATAGTAGTTTCCTGTAAAATAGACAGGCCTCCGACATGTCAACCATGGCTAGGGTTTCAGCAGCAAGTGTACTTTTGACCACTCTTCTGATGCGTTTGGACTGCCATGTTATGGGCGTATATTTGTGGTTATCCCCAACCAAAAAGATTATATAACCACCTTGAGATCCTCCATCTGTCAGGTTAGCGAATGAAGCATCACTATAGGCAACAATCTTGAGATGGTTAAGATTTCCTAAGTCAGGAATGTCTATCTGGGATTTTTCTTTCTTGGCTTTCTTAACAACTCTATTGGCATGTTTTATACATTCCACATTGCTTCGTTTGAGGATAGAACTTAATGCACTGACATCGTAGCTGAGATCAGGTCTGGTCTGGGTAGCCAGCCAGTTAAGTTGGCCGATAACTTGCCTGATTTCAGTAATTTCTGCTGTTGATATTTTGTCGTTAATATTCCTGCCTGTTTCTACTGGGATATATTTCAATTTCTTTACATACTCATTTTGTCCGAGTTTGATATTTTTACCATTCTGTTTGATGTCTAACCCTATGTACTGAAACTCTGCAATTTCTTCAGATTTAACTGCAAATACTTGACGGATTTCGTTGATAACTTTTCTGTGAAAAATTTCTGACCCTGCAAAGCAAAAATCATCCACATGGGTAGCAATTATACCTTGCAGTTTGTTTTCGAAATGCCATGTAAATATAGCCTGATCATATTTTGAAGCTATTGCTCCTGATTTCATTAATTCCTCCCTGAGTGTTAGATACCAGGACCTAGAGGCATCGGTCAAGCCATATACACATTTGGAGAGTTTCCAGATATAGCCCTGGGGTACATTGGCTTCTTTGGGAGGATCCAGATAGACTAGTCGATCCAATTTCTTGCTTTGTAGAAATGCTGTTTTAATATCCATGGATTTACATACCCAATGGTTAGATGCCATTATGGCTAATGCTAGGCGTAAACCTTCTTTGGAGCATGTGGGAGAATCATTTCTTAGGTTCTCAGCATCTTTATCTTGAAAACCTCGGGCAACGAGTCTGGCCTTGTATGTTTGCTTGTCATCAGAAATTTTGTTTGTGTAAATCCATCTGGTGGAAATTTTTGCTTGGCCTTGATCAGGTACTTGGATATAAACTTTATTTTTAATCCAGCTCTGAAGTTCCTTTTTTCTTGCTTCCTCTAGTTCCAGGTTATCATTGGCAGAGGTGATCATTACTTTTTCTTCGTTACAAGAATTGTGGTCCTCTTTGTTTTCTTCTGCCTCATTGGTTTGCCATTCGGATACCCCATGTTCAAAGTCCAACCAAAAAGGTTCACCCTGTTCCATAACTACATTCATTAAATGTTTATTTTTACCAGTGGCTTTGCCTGCTCTACTTATGACATTTAACTTCCTCCAGTCTGATTCTGTGTCATTGGCAAGCTTGCATTTGATGATTTGTCCAGGTTTGGGAAGCCTGACTTTCCTGGTGGAGGTGTCCTGCTTATTTGTTATGTCTTGAGTTTCCACAGTGTAGCGTTGTTCGGCGTTGATGTCTGGAACTTCCAAATCTTCATCTAAAATATTCTCTTCGAGGTTTGACATCCTTGAAAATTCTTCAGACTCTTCTTGTGGGATGCCCGATTCCTTGTTGTTACCCTCATTGTGATTCTGGTAAGTTCCAGGGTAGGAAACTAAACGAGACGGATGTACTCTTACATAGGTGCCACCGTGTTTAACAAGCACTTGTTTGTTCTCCCATCCTATGACAGTTCCAGGCCCAAGCCATCTATCACACAAATTTCTTTTGTAGAGAACAGCATCTCCATTTTTATAAGATTGTGTGATACCTGTTCTAACTTGGTGGCGAAGTGCTCGTCTTAGCTTCTCTGAAGATTCACTTGCTATGAAGTGTTTCCTGGCAGCATGCATAGCGTTGAGGTTATTTGCAACGATTTCACTGGTGGAAACACCTTCTAGTGCAGGGAGTTTGTCATTGAGAAAACCAGGTAGGTTAGGATTTCTGCCGAAAACGAGTTGATTGGGACTATATCCATGGACACTCTGAAGTGTATTCTTGGCACTTACTGCCCATGCGAGGGCCACCTCAAAACTGCAATTGGTTTCTTCAAGGGTTTTCTTCACCATTTCCCCTAATATCCCATTGTGTCTTTCATTTAGCCCATTACTCCATGGGCTTTCAGCAGCAGTAGTACGAACCACAATGTTCATATTTTGTGCCATGTCTCTAAACGACTGGTTGTTGAATTCTCTGCCATTGTCAGTGAGGATAAATCCAGGAGTACCAAAATAAGTAATCCAATTTTTAAAAATAGCACTAATAATATCGGAGCTCTCTTTACCAGGAATTTTTACTGCAGCACTGTATCTAGTACCATGGTCAATAAGGTGTAGTACCTTGTTTCCATTAATTTCTTTAATGTCCATAGCAATGCTTTCATTAAAGTACGTTCCCAGTGAAAACCCCACAACAGGTTTGGGTTCAACCCTTTTGTACCTCAAGCAAATTTCACAAGAATTGGGAATTTCCTTGAGTATTTTAATGAATTGCGGGTCTTTCACTCCGGCGCTCCTGACTAAGTCACATAGCTTTTTGCCACTAGGATGACTGAATTGCCTATGAAGTTTGGTGGCGATTTTTATTTTTTCTTGCCTATTTTTGTGGAAAATTTCTTTGGTAAACAAAATGTGTTTGAACTTACCTCGATCTGGTGGAGGTCTTGTTATGGGAATATGATAGTGACCTGAAGAAGTACACTGCAGTGGGATTTTTTTTCCAAACATGGTGACACTGTCATTCTCAAAATTGAGGCATGTGCTGGCTCTTTTCATTGACTTTTTGCTTAGCAAAAGCGGTATGTCAGCGTCCACAATGTCAGTGACAATACCGATTTCAATGCCAGCAATGACACATGGTAAAGTTGCTGTGTGGGTGGATTTAATGGTGTTCCCATCACCAAACTTGTAGCTCTTTCCTCCATCTCGAATTTTTATTTTTTGTTTTTCTGGTAGGGTTTCCAGAAAACACTCGTACCATTTTTTTCCACAAACTGTCCCAGACGCGCCGCTATCCAAGACAGCGGATCCGAGTGTCTCTCCTAAAAACGTGCTGATGCCGCCATATTGTTCTCGCTCGTTCATGAGAACGATGTTGGAGACGAGTAAATGGCCTCCCTTTTCACTGTTGTCAGTTTCGTCATACGGACAGTCGCGAATCCAGTGGTATTTACATCCACACTTGAAACAACTCCTGCTGTTGTCACTTTCAAACTTAGGTTTTGAATTTCTTTTGGTGTTGTAGTGTGTTGAGTTCTGGTTACGACCCCGTCTGCCAGTACCTTGACTGGTGAGACTAGAATTTTTATCACCGTGGCGTCGACCACGACTGGTGTAGTAGGTTTCCTCACTCGTCGTGAAAATAATGTCAGATTCGGTTTTTACCGCAACCGGAGAAGTTTTTGGTGAGGAATGAGCTTGAAAGTCATTGAGTATTTTTTTTAATTGTTTAGACATTTCTCCAAGTGTCAGTTCTCGAACAGTAGCTTTTATTAACCGTTCGTTTTCTGGGGTGAGGTTTGCGCTTTTAAGAGCTCTGTACGCCAGGACCGGCTCGGGCAGAATTACATTGAATTCTTTTAATTTAGCAATATGACGTTCGAATTCAATTAAAAAGGTATCTATCGCCATGCCGCTTTGTCTTCTGTGACTTTCGAACGCCTCGTAAGCCTTAAATGCTGCCTGGTTTGCGTCTTCTAAAAAGAGTGTATCCAGTTTTTGGTATATCATCTCCATTCCATTTTCGGCATTTAGTGAGGTAATATCCAATTCCAGCAGCGCTTCTCTCGCTTTTCCTTCCAAGGACAAAAGTACGACAGGGGCCCGTTTTCTTTCATCTAAACTTGTGGCTAATTCCCAAATTCGCATTTCCTTTTTCCAGGAATTGTATTTGTCCGTGTTTAATGTTGGTGGGGCAATGTATCTAGAAGCCATTGTTTTTACGCTCTGCTACCAATGTAAAAGGTGGTGAACACAGACAACTGGAGTGGGATAAAAAGAGGATTTATTATACACGTGCGTACAGTTCGCGCTCTCTCGTTCGAAAGTCCCGTACACCGTTTTTCGGTGGTAAAACTAACTCCCTTTTGTGAAGAGTGTCCAAGGGAGACAACTTGGTAAAGTTAACAATATCTATTGATAAATTTGATACGTTGTAACATGAATGACTAAAAATTGTCATGATCTTTCCAGATAACCTAATAATTGTGTATTTGGATAGCAATCCTTCTTTTAGATAAGTTTTATTAAAGATGAATGAAAAGTTTACAATTAAACTTTTCATTTAATGTTTTTCATATGTTCATATGAGTTTCCTTTTCTGGACATAAAGTGTGTAAAAATTGTGTAAATATTCTCTGACCACAGCTCAATTAGGGCTCATTAAAACATATAGAAACTTACCAAACTATCTGTAACATAATTGTAGAAAAAACAAGTTTAATAGCCTCATCTAGATATAAAAAAAAACTAAAAATAATGGAAACACTAATAAGGAAAAAGAAAAAAACCAACACTCAATATCAACTATGAACACAGGCATAATATGCTGACTCAGCTCGAAACCAATTTTAAAATCAGTTAAAATTGGTTTTCATATGAGGATCACCAAAGCTGAAACCCATTTTCCAAAAACAATTTTTATCTTTGCAGTTTCCACTTTTCAGGAAGCATTTCTTTGAAGAAATATTGTTGTAACTGCAGTCAGTCAGCCTTTAGCTAACTGACTGCTGTCTGTTTCATTGAAACAGATTGCAACATATCAATACTCACTACCTTCTCAGGACACCTTAGATCAGTACTTTGTCATTTCCTTCCCTAACCTCTTATTGACTCCTAGAATTTGAAGGTTACAGAATTTATTTATAACAGGCCAAGGGAATGCAGTTAGTGTTAAGTCAGGTGATATTTCCTGTTGAGTATATGAAATCACCAGTTCCAGATTTATTCTAAGGAAGCAACACTAACTAAATTTTCTATTTTACTATCGCTTTTGTTTTTATTCTCTCACATAATAAAAAGAAAATCAACTGAGTGGAATTTTTTGTTCAGAAAAACAAAGATGAAGCTCAATGCACAAAGAATGAGAAGACCATGAAGTCTACTGGGCGATCTGCCACATCTCTGGTCTTGCATTTAAAGAAAATTCATCAAATCAACATAAATCAAAATGCAAACTAGCTTCCTGTGAAAATGGCAAGAACAGAAGTTTTTCTTTTTTATTGGGGGTTGAGGTGGGGCCCAAAACCTGTTTTTAACTGGTTTTGAGAATGACTAACACTTAAACTCAGTTTTGAGAACTATTTTTTGCAAGCCCTATTGTTGACCCTGTTTAGAAAAAAAAAAAAAAAAAAAAAAGAAACATTTCTAACACTCTAATAAAATTTTTTTCAAAAAATTCATGCATTCAGTTAAAAATAAATGGCTAAAAGAATAGCTGAAAGTGCTTGGATAGAAGATATGGACAATTTTTTACACTTCATGTCCAGAAAAGAAAACTTGTGCAAACACAAGAAAAATTAAATAAAATGAATAATCAGTATCATATAATGTAATATGACATAGAATTCTCTTTAATGTTATTTGATTTTTATTAAATGTTTTTGGGACATCAGACACTGCCAGAAAAAAAATGCTGACAAAACTGACTTCTGTCTTGGAAAAAGGAAAATATTTTTATTTCATTGACAGAATTAATATATTCTATTAAAGAATTTGTTTAAATGAATCTTAAAATAATATTTTAATAAATGTTGGTAAAATCAATTTATAATTAATTTTATTATGATACAGAAACATCAATTTCATTTTGAGAGTGAAATATGACAAATTTTATTGTAATATTAAATTATTATTGTGCAAATTATCGCCTGGTTCACACTCCACCCACGTCTTTTGAACAGGTGAAGAGGTCATCCCTTGTTTCCTGTTTAGGATGTGGTTCCCCGCTTTCTTTTTTCCAATCATTCTACTCTTAAGTAGCCCCATGCGCATCAGTGGTGTCACCGCCTTGCTTGGGGTGATATGATTAAAAAAAAAACAAATTAAGGACAATATTTTTTGTGTCTTTCTTTTCTGATCCAGTATCTGAATCCCTGAAATTTTTCACCAAAATCATGACATTGTTTTTAGTCAGTTCATCTCTTTCTTTAACTGCTTAATACATATTAAATACAATATGTTGATTAGAAGTAATAACTAGTACAACTAGTATTCTTTAATCCATTCTTTGTAATCCATAGATATCCTTATAAATAGTCATAGTAGTAGTAGTAGTAGTAGTAGCAAAAGTCAAAGACATTTCCAATAGAAAAAAAATAGTAAAAAAAAAAAAAAAAAAAAAAGCATTGGGCCCAACAACATTGGACATTCTAGCTTTAGGTTGAGGGGGCAAGTGAGAATGAGTAGTTAACACTGAGGTAGGTAAATATGTGGGTCTAATGTCTCACCACTTAGACTTCTAGAAACAAGGTAAGAAGCTGTCAAGATTATGTTGACCCAGTCTCTTTGGCAAGTACCTGTCACCTGGCTTGGAGCTGTGGAGATGGTATGCAGCCCACAGTTACAGGTGATAGAGACGGTTAAGGGTGGGAAAGGAAATTTCATGGCTTTCAAGTAACATAAGACATATGAAAAGTTTTTTCAGCAACCTTTTTACCATGTTGGTATTTACAGTATCAAAAATTACAGTGTGCACATACAAATTAAGGTTAAACTGGGCCCCATTTCATTGATGAGTTTAATTGTGGTAACAAATGTTTTGAAATTTCATTGTCAAACATTTCTCAATAAAGAAC
Source organism: Ascarosepion bandense (assembly GCA_037127315.1). Taxonomy (NCBI): domain Eukaryota; kingdom Metazoa; phylum Mollusca; class Cephalopoda; order Sepiida; family Sepiidae; genus Ascarosepion; species Ascarosepion bandense. Next base: position 3,000,471 of record JBBBDQ010000635.1, read on the forward strand.
ACCAATCCAGAATTGTCTAGTAATTTAAAATCCTAAACAATAAATGAAAATAAGTTTCTAAAAAAAAATCACCAGGGAATTTTTTTACTACAGAATATTTTATTAGAAAAAGGTATTAAAAACATTTAAAAATATATATCCTCGTTTTATTTTTGGATTCATGGGATAATTTTATGAAACTTAAAATGAAATTTTCAAATTGATTCCATTTCTGTGGAGTCTGATCTTTAAAACCATAAAAATTCAAATGTTTTAAGATTTCAAAAAACTAAAGGTTGGCTACAATTGGCTTGAAATTTCTGGAAATTTTTCTCAGAAAAATCCCCTTGACATAAATGAATACCATATAAAATTATAATGAAGATGCTGAAAGTGTTAGAGAATTTCACTGGTCATAAAATGAAATGTAATATATGACAATGGTGAGACACTGGAAGAGCTAAACATAAATTTTCATAGCACTGCCTAAGAAACCAGGTGTAAATGAATGTCAACTCCATCAAACAGCCTAATGTGTACATAAAACTTAACTGAATTCTGATGACTAGAGTGCACAATAGAATTAGACCAGAAATAGAGCAAAAAACAGTGCAGGTCTGTTAAAGACACTAGTGTAAAGCATGCAGTGTTTATGTTCAGAATAACATCAGAAAAAGCAATACAAAAACAAAATGACATACCTAGGTTTTATAGATGATGCAAAGCATTTGATAATATACCCAAAAAACTGTTTGAACTGCTATGTAATCTTAATTTGGGAAGGATATTAGAGAACTTATACTGGGAGCAAACTGTCTGTATATGGATAGAAAATAAATTCTAGTGTATATGCAAAAATAGAAAGGGACATAAGACAAGGATGTTCTCACCAGACTTATTCAACCTTTACAGTTAAGTAATCCTGAGAGAATTCCAAGTCTTAACAGGATTCATTATTGGCAGTCACATTAAAATCCTCAAGAACAAAAAAAAAAAAAAATGTATAAATTCACTTGTATCATATGTTCAGGTTTTACAATTCTAATCATCCCTTAAAAAAAAAAAACATATAAAGAGTGAAGGTAGTTAAAAATAAAAACAGTGTCATGGGAAAAACAGTCATTTTGATACTCAACTTACTTTTTTGGTGAGCACAAAGGTCCATATTTGCTAAAATTTTGTATCCGTGAGAAAAAGATTTGCCATGCAGCCAAAATCACTGGTCGATTTCTTCACCCAGAAAAAAGAAAATCTACCAAAGTACCATTAAATACCTTCTGTAATACTACACAATCACAGTGGATTCAGGTTTCAGCAATTTGTAACAAATATTTCCCTTTTAATTTCAAATAAACACAAGAAATGTTTCCCACAGAATTTGTTTATGTTGACTGTTCTCTCAGTTCATAGAAGTACATTCTAATTTTCTGTTGACACCATCTTGTTTCTATTTTAGATGTCAATACATGACGACATTATTAGTTTTATTCCATTTATTATTGTTGGTTTTTATCTCAACATTCTAGCTTCATACACACTTCATTATTCAGCCAGTTAAGTGCTATACATGAAACACGCTTGGGCAATCATGTCTCGAAAGAGACATGACTGACTGGGCAAAAGATTATACCGTAGTAGGTTGCTATTACTTTCTGCAGTAGACTGGTTGCCAGCCAAGGCTATAGAACCCAATCTGTCCACTTATTTAACCCATAACTGGAAAGAAGAGACGGATTAATACCTTTCCAAAGGGTATTTGTGCGTAAGTGAATACAATGAATTCAGCTGGAATTCGAATTCGGTTCCCCGAAGCACATCCGCTTCACTTCATTATTACTACTATTTTATTACTAGTTTGATTCCATCTTGTTATTGTTGCCTTTTATCCCTGTACTCTGGCTCAATACATTCTACATTATTACTTTTATTTTATGAGTGGGTCTGTACCATAAAAAAATGACAGCAAAATATTTATATTGATATGCTGTCTAAAATGACGGCAGTATATATATTGATGTACCTACTATTGAGTATCTTACATTAAGATATAAAAAAAAAAATAATAATAATCGTCCAAACACTTGAGAGTGACAAGAGGGAAATATATATTACATATAAATAAATACACAACAAACTTTATTATAATAAAGAGGATGTTTTTATAATTTTCATTACTTCATGATATAATTATTGCAAAAAAATAAAATACTGTTAAAGAGCAGACACACGGCAAGAGCTTTCATAACTGGTCGTAAAGAGAATGATCTGAGCTGACACTGCCCCACTATTGACTGTGTCTTCATGAATGTGACATCAGGGAAGTGTGTGTGTGTGTGTGTGTATATATATATATATATATATATATATATATATATATACACACACACACACACACACACAACAACACACATACACCCACACAAACAAACAGCCTTTGAGATTTGAAAAAGAAATCACTTGACTGGTGGTTGAGAGTGAGGAAAAATTTACTTGCCCCAGAATCATTTTACTCGACCAACTCCATTTTCTTAATAGTCACCTTATGCAAACAGTGTGAATCACTAACGGAAAACAAAAAATGAAATTTTAATTAAAATTTCAAACGTGTTAGAAAGGATTTAAAAAATTAAAAAAAAATAACACCAAAATTTGATCTTTCCTCTTAATAATCGCATAAACATTTTGATGATAAAACTTTGTTTTTATTAAGTTTGAGCCCTTTTAACATCATGATATGCTGTTTTTTTTGGGGTTTTTTTGGCAATTGAGTGGAGGTACCTAAATTCACAGTTTCTTTCTTCTGTTTGACTACAACCTCCATCTTATAGACGATAAAAAATAAATCTGATTTTCTTAACAATTTTCTATAAAGAATTACTTGTATACTTTGTTTTTTGGTGCATGGTTGAAAGAAGTATGCATATTTTTTCTTTCTCTCAAATGTTTGTTTTTACTTTTCATAGAAATATAGATGTTGAGTTAAGGATAATATTTTTTCAAATGAATTTCTAAAAATATGTGATCATCTTTAATCTGAGCGAGAGAGACATTTTTGCTCCACTCTGGAAGCATTAATTAAACAAATGTTTACACTGAACAGGACGATAAAAGCGAGACAAAGTACAATAATGTCATTGTAGGTCATTCTAAGTAAAATAGTGAATCTTTAATGGCATACTTCTGGGTTGTAAAAGGAATCGACTGCAGGGGAGGAAAGCAATAAATTTGAATTGCCCAATTAAGTTTTTAATCAACTGAGTTGATTGGGCAAGTAAAATTCAAAGGCTGCACATAAGTACACAACTGTCTTTATTATAGTAGAGATGATTACTGAGTTTATTCCATCTTCTTATTGTTGCTTTTTATCCTAACACTCTGGATGGATAAAAAAAAAAAAAAAGCTTATGGTCATATCACATTGAATATAATGGTTCTCGTTCGATCACCGAAGTTAAGCAACGTTGAGCATGGTCAGTACTTAGATGGGTAAACGCAAGTGTTTATTGACGAATGTGCATTGTGGTGCAGTGGATATCAGCTTGGAAAGAGAATATGGTGAACCGATTTTGAATTCCAGTTGAATGCCCTCCATTCAGTTAAACGCTAGTATCATTGGGAAAGGTATTAATCCATCTCCTCCCTCCTGTTATGGGTTAAATAACAGGATAGGACTTGGGACCCTGCCCTTAAACAAATCCCAATGAGACTTTCTCCATCGGGGAGGAAGCCGGCTCAACCCACCTAGGGTGCATGCAGATTGCATACTTATACTTAAAAAGCTAAAATTTCATGCATATTATTTAAACTGTCCAAGTCACAGAAGTTGAGAAGAATAAATATGGAAAACGTGTGGCGCCACACTTTTCTGATTCTTCATGTCATTTTTCTTTTACTACTAAATGTTTTTTTTAACAAAACAAAACAAAAAATGGTGAAAGTCTTTCTTGTGTCAGTTTCATAAAGAAAAGAAATGCAAATGATCTGATGAAATCAGAAATCTTCAGCCTGCTACACTGAATGCCAAAATATGGTTTGGAATCTTTGCATTTAAGAGATTTTCAGGCAGAAGAAGATCTCTTTATTGATTTCTCCGCCAACTTGACGTGCAGTCGAGTGCACTGTGGCATCTTGGGAATTCAGTGGGGTCTGAACAGCAAAGGGAGTTGCCAAGCTGGCTGATCATCCACACGTATGGCTGTCTGTTAGGGTTCTTAATCTATGAATCTTCTGACTGAAGAAATTGTGTTTTGACACTGAAAATTGTGAATATGTATTTGGATTGATTTGAATTGAGTAAAGTAAATATACGTTAAAGCAGGAAACACACTGGCCAGCAGGAAAGAAAGAGAAAGAGAGAGAGACAAAGACATACAGGCAAATGTGAACAATAGAAATGCATACAAAGAAAGAGAGAGAGAGTAATAAACCAGGGAGAGAAATAAATAAACTTAAGAAAGAGAGAGAGAAAGAAATCAACCAGAAGGGAGAGAAGCCAGAGAGATCAGAGAGAAATAAAAAACAGAGAGAGAGAGAGAGAGAGAGAGAGAAAATAAACCAGAGAGAAGGAGAGAGAAAAACCAGAGAGAGAGAGAGAGAGAGAGAGAGAAAAATAAACCAGAGAGAGAGAGAGAGAAAAAAGAAAAAACTGGAGTGAGAGAAAAAATAAACCAGAGAGAGAGAGAGAGAGAGAGAGAGAGAAATACAACTCAGAGAGAAAAGCAAACAAACATCAGAGAGTGAGTGAGAAAGAAGTTTGGACAGAGAGACAAGACAGACACATCAGAGAGAGAGAGAGAAAGAGAGAAAATGATAAATTTTGAACAGCTAGATAGAAGTATATAGTTAAGTTTCAAAGTGACAGATAAATGAAGCTTAGAGAGAGAGAGAGAGGAAGAATGGCAGGATTGAGAGAAAGGGCAACCAAGATTATATATATAGATATATATATATATATACATATACATACACACACACAAAGTCTCTCATTTTAACTGAGCAGGTTCTTGCCAAATTCAATGTTTCGTGAGGGCATGTACTCACTCATCAGGACTGGTTTGCTGACAAGTGAGAACATCATAACAGTGTTGGCATGAACCTGCTCAGTTAAAGTGACCAACTGTTTGTGCTCATCAATGCTCTATCACCACCTCGATATCGAGCACTTTACAATAAAAAAACCTGCTTGCCAAAATACATCTTATCAGTAAAGCCACTGAAAAAACAACCTTGGCACTAAATATTATCACAACTCAACACTGTATGTGTGCACCTAAGCAGGGTGGGATTTTTGAGATGAAAACAGGGGAAAACTAGTTACAACAAGACGTGTATCATCCCTTGAATGAGATAAATGTAAGGGAATTGAGGACCGTACAACAGATACTGATGCTCACCAGCAGAAATTGGTAAAATCTGAAACTCAATTCTGTGCATGAAATTAAAAAAAATAATCCTGTAAACATTCATTTTAGTTTTATTAGTACCTGGTGTTTAGAGGTTTTTAAAGTAACCAGAGACAGGATAGCTAACTAACGATACAAAAATCAAGACACACCCACTTTGACATTTCATCCAGCCTGATGAAGACATCAAAGATGCAATTATTTTAAATTATTAATTTTTTCCTTTAATATTATTTTCTATTAAATAAGGAAAAAAAAAACTATTTTAAACCAGCTTAAAAGTTTGAGCCAATTGGAAACAGATAAAAACTGATGCATCTTTCATAAAAAGTAAACTGGACAAAACTTTAAAATGAAATGTTTGCAAATGTTAGTTGGTATGTTGAATTGATTAAAAAAACAAAACATTTTTCTTCATTTTTTTTTTTCCCCCTTATAATTTAAGTACGCAATTATCTGGAATTTTGAATTATCTGAACATATATTTTCAAACCCTGTCCCAAGGTGTCCAGATAATTAAGAAAGAAATTCATGTGCAAACTTTTATATAGAATAATGTAACAAAGGATGTGCATGGGTGGTGCAGTGGATATAAGCTTGGAATGAGAAATCAGGGATCCGAGTTCGAATTCCAGTTGAATTCATTGCATTCACTTATGCACAAATACCCTTGGGAAAGGTATTAATCCATCTCTTCCCTCCAGTTATGGGTTAAATAACAGAACAAATGGTGTTCTATCGCCTTGGCTGGCAACCAGTTTAGAAAGCAGTGACAACCTACCGCGGAATTATCTTCTGCCCAGTCAGTCATGTCTCTTTTGAGACATGATAGCCCAAGCATGTTTCACGTATGGCACTTAACTGACTGACTGAATATAACAAAAACTTACTAAATTTCACAAAATATTATTAATGATTGCTTCAGGGAAAAAGACTATCGGATAATATAAAGGAGACAAGATTCCACAGACAAGTTTTTGACAAAAATAGAGAAACAAACAAGGCTTTGATAAAGAAAGACAGAGAAGTTGATAAACCATAGAGAGAAAAATGACGAGAGCAAAGTTCAACTGTCAGCCTGCTGCTTATTAAATTGAAATAAAAAAATTAAGACTGAAAATGCTTCATTTATTAACAAATAAATTATAAAATACCTGAATGATAGTTTCCCTTCTATATTTTATTTTTAAGAGACAATGCAACTGAAACTGTTAAAATCTTAATGAGTAGTTAAAATTCATTAAGGAACAGTGGTTACATAATTAACTGTCACTGTCCCTATCTGAACACATGCACTTGAATCACACATGCTCTTAATTAACCTCTATACTTCTACCTCGACCTAAACTCTCCAATTTAATTTATGAATTGTTTTTTTTTTTTAAGGTTTGCCTATAGTCTGGTTCACACACCTGATTTTATTAAACAGGAGTAGTGGTTTATTCCTTGCTTCCTGTTTAGGATTGGATTTCTTGTTCCTTCAACTGTCCTTTTAATGTCTACCTGAAATCTGAAATTATGTTCATTAATTTTTTTTACTCTTCAAATGAGAGCAGATAAGTTCATCCATTATCCAGTTCACACTCTTCCCAGTTCTTTTGAACAGAAATAGATGTTCATTCCTTGCTTCCTGTTTAAGATTAGTTTTCCATTTCCTTCTAAAGTCTACTTCAAATCTGAACTCCTAATGTTTTCACCTGAAGACATTTTATTTGCCAATTAAATCTTGACTCCAAGTTCAGAATTAGCTGTCTATCCCGTTATTTTTCCCTTATGCTAATACAACTTCACACAGTAATCTTCTACCTTGAGTGGTCCTTGGGCCTTTGTATTGGGCAAACATTATTAAAAAAAAAAAAAAAAAAAAAAAAAAAAAAAACTCACCATACTCATTTTTTGAACACGAGTAGACATTTATCCCTCGTTTTCTGTTTAGGATTAAGTTTCTCATTTTTTTCTTTGTCTCCATATTCTTTCACTTTCAGTAACCCCTTGCATCTTAGTGGCGTTGTTGCCTTGCTTGGGAAGAAAGGTCTAATAAAAAGTTTAGCATAGCACAGGCAATACAGAGCAGGGGATACAATCAAGGTAGACATGCCTTGAAAACAAGATGCTAATATTTTTTTCTTGTCTTGTGGCTGGAATAACTGACTTTCAAGATTTGCATATCTACATTAATAAACTCAACTTCTAGTTTGTTTTTTTTACCCATGCAAAATCAGAACAATGGCAGTCAAGACAATAGAGTCACTGTGTGCTACATTATCCCCTTCGATGGAGTATAGTATGTGTTTTATCAGGGCTATATACAATTTATAATTCAAAGTTATCCTTCTCCTAGACTAGTTGTTAAACATGGCAAGAATAACAATCCCCTCAACATTACATATAGAAAAAGTTATGGTCTTCCTATTTAAATTTTCTGATATGCCTTAATTCTTAAATTAATAATTGAGTAAGCTCATGGTCAGTTCTATGACATCACATCATGAAATATTTTAGCATTAACAACAAAATATTGTAATAGCAATCAAATATGAAGGCTACATTAAATAAAAGGTTAAATTAAAAATTAATTGGAAGTTAAGCAGATCAATAGGTACCTGATGAAGGCAGGAAGGCAAAATGGTTGAAACATGATTTCTAAAATTTCAAACTGAACTTGGAAATTTTATTTACTCATTTTTTTTTTCCTCAGTGGTAGTAGATAGGTTCACTTATCTGGTTCATATTCTTCCCTGGTCTTTTGAACAGGTTGAGAGGTTGATCTCTCGTTCCCTGTTTGGTACTGAGTTTTTAGTTCCTTCCAAAGTCATTCCAGAATGTTTCCCTCCTAGTAGCCTCTTGCAGCTTAATAGCATTAGTGTTTTGCTTAAGAGAAGTAGTAATGACTAGACTCCAAATAGGCCACATCGCTGTCACCCATTCACACCTACTAAAAGGTGAGGAGGCACCAATTTGCATTCCATGTCAAGAGCCTGTGGTGATACCACCAACTGAGCAAAAGCGAGCAAACCGGATGTAGGCTCTATGCCGACCAAAAAGTTAATGAATAAAAACTCGTCGTGCAGATGTTCTGGTTGAAAAATAAAAATTAATCAAATATCAAATTACCATTTTTATTAATCACCCAATGAGAAGTCCGGAACCAAGTACAAAGATGAAATTCGAAACGACCAGTGTTTTGAGCCAGAAGGAAAATATAAAAGCCGTGACAAAAGGCACCCAGACAGACAGGCACAGACAGAGGAGAAGAGTGTAATTAGTTTCTTCCTTGACCTAGGTCAAGCGGCTACTATGTTCGCCTCTTTTTTCCTCCCCTGTTCTCGAAGTACTAACAGACCTTTTCTAAGACATTCCACAAACCAACTTGCTGACCTACTGACCTTAGAAACGGCAACTTGATAATGAACATTAATTATACTACCAAGCTTTTACCTTTCAGCATTATATCTTCAATGAACATTCTTTTATCTCTTTCAGCTCATTATTATCTGCCATGAATTCTCTCTAACTTCGTTGGACCTTTATTCCAAGTATCGTTTTAATTGTAAAACATTAATTGAAATGTATATATGTATAAATGTTATTTTACACTCAAAATTGCCTTTCTTGAATTTATAATCATTTTATGAATTATAGTGGGCTATCTTCCCACAAGGCCAAATTCCGTTAACAGGCTATGGAATCCTACTACCCCTCACTACAAATGAAATAAGAGAAGAGATACCCGCTATAAGCTCTACACAGTGAAACATATACTAACAAGCTGCTTAGATCTTGAACAAATGCAATTAAGATACTATCAAGAAAACAATCTGAAAGACATCTTCAACAAAGATAACCCAAATGTGCTTTTAGAATTTCTAAAAGCAACAAAATTATATAACAAAATATAATTGCAAAAAAATATAGCATGTAACCATCACACATCAAATCACAACATCTCTAGTTATATCTTGATAGCAATAGACTCACAAAATATCAACAGGCAGTAAACAAAAACTAAACAAATTCTTCAGCATTAAATGATTCAAAAGGGTAGATATGCTGGTAAAACAAACAATTAAACTTAGGGTAAATTGATTTAAAAATAAATAAAAATAAAGACGAGGAAGTTAATCTATTTGTAAATAGTCAAATGACTAGTTCACCTGGTGGATATAAATGTCTTTTGTTTAACTGTTGAGATTGTATCACAGAAAGCGGATGTGATAAAGGAAGAATATTTAAAAATAAAAACTTTAAAAGAAACTGTTGTTAATTAAAAATGGAAACAAAGAGAAAAGAAGGCTTGAAGAAATTAACACTAACAGAATAGCATCAAATGCAAAGGGCCATAAAGAAGCAGGTTTTGTTGAAAGTCATGAAGAGAACTTTGGCAAACCATGATTGCACTCAAAGAAACATACAAAATAGAGAGATTTGTATATAAATAGTTGCAAAAAATGTGAGAAAAATATGAAGTGGCAGATTCATTTGTCGGTTTAATTTTAAGTATAAAGGCTAAAAATTAAAGCAGCTTGTCTTGTGATCAGTTTCAATATTAAAAGATTTTCACAGGTAAGAACCTTTTTTGACAGATGCCAATAGGAATTGTGATTTTTTTCTCTTCCTGCTCAGAAATCTAAATTCTAAAAGAATTGATTCTCATGTCTGCATGTGACTTTGTAGCCAGTTGTGATATTTAATGGACACACACATAAATTTGACCAAGTTGAAAATAAAACATTGGAATAATGCAATATCTCTCCCACTCAGTCTGAATGACACCTTCCCCTAGGCTGAACATTAATGCTGTAGACAAAAAAGATAGAAAAAAAAAAAACCCAACTTTTTTTTAAAACTCTAAAAAACAGTTAATTACAAAATTTCATTAAACATTTTGGAAATTATTTAACAAAATAATTTTTTTTATCTTGGAATATTTTTAAAACTGTCATTAAATTAAACCATACATATGCACACACTAAGGTGCATATATACATGCACACATTTTGAACAAAATTGAAATGAACATCAGAGTCATGATGGCTAATTTCTTTCTGTTTTCCAACTGAATATATTTTTAATAAGTGTACTATTTTAACACTCTGCATTATTAATATTACTTCCCTTTCCACTGCATTCTTTTTTCAAGGACACTCAATTGTAGTATCCTTATTGTTTATTTCACTCCAAATTGTTTTCTGTTGCCATAGCAGGATATGACAAGACAACTATGAAATTCAAACAAATCCAATGATCTGGGCCACCTTCAGTTGAGGGATAAAATTTCTGCACACCAAATGAAGTTACATACAGAGAGATAAGGATTAAATGGACAGGCAATTTAAATTTGAAATTTCATCTTATTGCCTTCATAAGTGACAAACTAGCAGTTTATTAATAATAAAAAAAAACTTTACCTTATAGGAGAGCTTTCAATCTCTACTGTTTCTGATTTCCCAGAACTGTAGGTGACTACAATGGCCTCAATATGACTTATGTCTGGAATGCCCTGAAAAAAACAAAACAGGAGTAAATTTAAAAGAAAAAAAAAGAAAAAAAGAAACAAAATGAAAAGAAAAAAATGAAAAAAAGTGATGAAAAAAAGTGATGAAAAAAAGAACCGAGTAAATTTTTCAAATATTTATTTTCAGTGTAACAACTAAGAAAAAAAAAAATTATAAAATTGTTTCACTTCCTCATTTAAGTAATTCCATCAAAATCTTTTCAGTCCATCTAGCCAACTCCAATTCCAGATAAAGCAATAAAGTTTGGCATGGGGCTAAAATTTAATCTTTAAAACCTGGCTCATGAAAGTGTAGCAGCATCAACCAAGCAACAACATTTCATTTATGAGACATCAAATTATATCATTTAGTATTCTCTATAGTTTACCTTTAAGCAATATCGAGCATGGTCAGCACTTAGATGGGGGACTGTTTGGGAATACCAGGTGCTGTAAACGTAAGAACCAAGAATGGTTCACCGGTCCTCCAAGTTTGGGGGTTGGGTGCAGGGCTAACAACTCTGCCCCATAAAAAACAGTTTGTTACGGAAACAGTAACAGAAAGTTACTGCTCTACACACCATTGGGTGTATAAGGGTGAGATGATGATGATGATGATGATGATGATAGTTTACCTTAACTTACACAGTTAATTTTAAGAATATTTTAAAGCATTCTCAAATTCAAAATTTTGAAATGGTAACAATATTTTCCTCTACTCTACACTATTATTTATAAATTCATGTTGCAAAATAAAATATTTATATTTACCTTGATAAAGACCCTCAGGAGACAAAATGCATTGACAAAGAAAGTGTGTGTGTGTGTGTGTGTGTATGTGTATATATATAATGTACAGTTATGTACATTGTTGAAAAATCTGGGGTTGATGACAGAGATTGAATTTAACCTGAAAAGAGTTGAATACCTGGAGGTTGAGTCGAACCTAGACACAGGTTTAATCAGGCCAAACAGGAAGTAAAACGGCTAACTATGCTATGTCAACAAAAGATCAAGCCACTCTAGAAACATGACCCAACAAATTTCAACAGGGAGAGAGTAGATTGTCAACAAATTCATTGAACATTGAAATGTTTAAGGGAATTAAAAAGGACTATGAAACACAAGAAAAGAGGGATAGAAGACATCCCTTGTATTCAGGTGGGGGGGGATTGAAAAGAAAAGGAATATTTTCTTATTTTTACCACTATTTAATATAACAAGAAAAATCAGGATTGGAAGACTATTTTCTAAACTGTAATCTAAACTTAGTAATCAGAATTGGTAAAAATCTTATTTTTCTTTGAACAGTTTAACATTTTACAGGTTATTTCTATATCTAAAAATATATTTTTAGATAGTAAGAAATTTTTTTGAGATAATGATTTACTGATCAGTCAGTCAGTTAATTACCATATGTGATACATGCTTTGGTGATCATGTCTCAAAATACACATGACTGATTAAGCAGAAGATTTTTCTGCAGTAGGTTGCCATTACTTTCTGGTGACCAACCAAGGCTATAGAACCAATCTGTTTTGCTATTCGACCCATTGCTAGAGGGATATGGATTAATACCTTTCCCAAGAATATTTGCATGTAAATGATGAGACTGGAATTCAAACTTAGTTCTGCCAATTTCTCCTGGGGTAGGGAGAATAAGTGGATTAGTATCTTTCCCAAGGGTATTTGTGCATAATAAACCCAAATGGAATTCGAACTTGGCAATCCAATATCAAATTCTGAGCCACTATCCATTGCATCACTTGCACATTCAAGCTTGTAGGACCTGGTATTCCCAAGCAATCATCCATCTAGATACTAACCAAATTCATCGTTGCTTAATTTTGGTCACTGCATGAGAACTTTAACAGACAAATCCCCTAACATAATAAACAGCATTTTCCTTCAAAAATGTATAGTTTTCTATAAAAGTCTGTTTTTATGAATATATTTCTATAAAAGTGTATTTTTATACTTTCATAGTGTTTTGACCCCAGTTTAGGGGTTAGCTATTTGCCCATAGCTGGGACCCTAACAGGTACTATCACTCTGTGGACCTGAGAACACCAGCAATTAAGAGGTGGTTCCATGCTCCTCACAACCTCCTAATCAGTAGCCTTGCTGCCAAATACAGTTTACCGTCATGCCCAAGACTGGGATTTCAGTGATAGTTAAAATATGGATAAGAAACCAGAACACAGCTGTTAACACTAGAGTCAAAAAGAATCATACATCTGAACAAAAATATGATGAGAACAGAATTTCAATCTGGAAATATCTTAATAAATACATGTTTTCTATTAAATTATCAAAATGGTTTAATTCTTTTTGATATTATAAAGGGGTTTGTTTCTATTCTCAGATTGAAAAGAAAATAAGCAGAAGAGGTTCTTAAAAGTTACCTGCATTTATGGAAGAGTTTCCTAAAAATTTCAGATGCCATAACAAACAAGTCCCCCTTTCCCATTGAGCTCAGTCAGAGAAAAGTCCTACCTATACAGTCATTATACAGAATGGATAAATTATTGCCATTTTTATATTTTTAACTCCATGCATATGCATTGTTGTTTTTCATTTTGTTGACTACACAGTATAGTAGGGTCAGTTGGGCACAATCTGTGAGAAAAAGAATACCTAGACGCAATCCACTCTGCCAGAGATTTGGAAAAGGTATGCTGTACTGCTTGCCATTTGCGCAGGAAGCACAATATGAACATTTCAGAGTGTTTACATGTCAATTTGAGGACAGTACAGAGGATCTGGAAAGTATTGGAGGAGTCTAAAGGTGAAAACTCACTGATTGTTCTGATAAGAAAAGAACTCCCAACCTCTATCAAGTGCTTTGAGGAGATAGTGCCACCCTGGATCAAAAATGTGGCTGCTGAAAGACAGGACACTGCACCATGCCACACAAGTAGGAGAACCCGGTCATGGCCGTCAGACCATTTCTACAATCATATCACCCCTTACATCTGGCCACCTAACTCCCCAGATGGCTTATGTGTAGGGTGTAGTTAAGCTAGAGACAAACAAAATTTCTTATAGGACCAAAGATAAACTGAAGGCAAGGATAACAGGAGACCATCCAGAAGAGATGTAGGATATTCCAAAGCCATTTGGAAACTGCTGTTGAAGCCAATGGAAATTTTATTGAATAAATTTACTCTTTTGCATGACAAGATATTTTTGTATAATTTCAGTGAATATATCTGTTAAAATGAGATGTCAATAGTATTTTCATTTTTGTCTAATTTAGATGGCAACAGGAATATAACTTGTTTGTTTCTTTCATATTAAGATATTCTATTAGTTAGCAAATCAAAAGTTTAGGAGTAAAATAAGTTCTACCAAATTGTTTAATGTTTTTGCAATGATTGGTTTTATAATACAATTTAAGGTATAATACAATTTAATATTAATGTTTAATAAAAAATAAAATATTTTATTTAATAATAAAAAGTAAAAATATTTAATTTAATAAATAAAATATTTAATTTAATATTTAATTTTTATTTAATTTAATTTAATTTTTTAATGCTTAAATTTAATGCTTTAAATTTAAAGCATTAAATAATTTAATTCATAATTTAATGCTTTTAATTTAATTCATTTAAGTCATAAATTCATAATTTAATTCATTTAAATTAAATATTTAAATTAATAAATAAAATTAAATTAAGAAATTAATTCATTTAAATTAATTCATAATTAATAATTCATTTAAATTAAAATTCCTGGCATAATTTAATTCATAATTTAAAGCTTTAAATTTAAAGCATTAAATAATTTAATTCATAATTTAATGCTTTAAATTTAATGCTTTTAATTTCAACTTATATTTCTTTTTAATTTAATTTTTTAATTTTAATTTAATTTTAGTATTTTATTTAATAAAAAGTAAAAATATTTAATTTTTAATATTTATGTTTTATAATACAATTTAAGATTTAATAATAAATAACTGAACACAGAAAGATTTCAGAAACATGTAAAAAAGCCACAAAACTTCAATATAAACAATACTCTAGCATCTGTCTATATTCTGAGGTGAGGTATTGGAATTATTTATACTAAACTCAGTTGATAAAAACATTGGTTGAGTGTTCCAAAAGTAGCTTGGCTCAAAGAGATATAAGTTCAATACCTAGCCACAGCAGAGAGAACAAAATCTTGGAGAATTGAGTTACCAAGAAGAACTAACTGAGACTGAGATATCCAAAGGCATGGCATGTGGAATTAGAACAAACTACCCCTGTGAGCTAAATAAAGGGTTTGGTTTGAAATTCCATTCACCTGAAGAAGGTCGGAGTGTGCAATGGCTGACAGTCATGAATATGGCAATAAAGAGGAGGGCAACTGTCCAAACAATGTAAATAGAAACAATACTCTTGTGTGCTAAATACAAGTGTTGGCACAAATGTCTTTTAATCCCCTACCCCCGCCAGCAATACTTATTTTTCAAATAATTTTCTCTGTTGCATGATATTGTTTCATGAATTAAAATTTACAAACTTTTATTTGAATTGGTAAGCTTAAAAATTCCCACCAATATTGACTACTGCAGCAATTATTGCTCTCTGGCACAAATGAATGTGCGAAATAAATAAGAGAGTTAAGATATAAAATTTGCAACAGGTTGTAGTCAGTCAAAATAAATAAGAGAGTTAAGATAAAAAAATAAATAAGAGAGTTAAGATATAAAATTTGCAACAGGTTGTAGTCAGTCAAAATAAATAAGAGAGTTAAGATAAAAAAATAAATAAGAGAGTTAAGATATAAAATTTGCAACAGGTTGTAGTCAGTCAAAATAAATAAGAGAGTTAAGATAAAAAAATAAATAAGAGAGTTAAGATAAAAAAATAAATAAGAGAGTTAAGATATAAAATTTGCAACAGGTTGTAGTCAGTCAAAATAAATAAGAGAGTTAAGATAAAAAAATAAATAAGAGAGTTAAGATATAAAATTTGCAACAGGTTGTAGTCAGTCAAAATAAATAAGAGAGTTAAGATAAAAAAATAAATAAGAGAGTTAAGATATAAAATTTGCAGACAGAGAAAAAGGAGTTAAAAAAAAAAAATTGTAAGACAAACTATTTTTAACCAATTACCTATGATCTCGGTCAATTCACAAACCTTCATTTTCATTTTCAATTTAAAAACAAATACAAAACTTTGCAAGAGGTTGTAGTCAGTCAAAAATATATATGCTTCTCTGCATCAAATAACTCACTACAGCAAATCAACATGGTGGAAAATCAAGACTCATATAGGAAGCCTCTTTAATCTGCTTGTATTTGCTGTTCTCCTGTAAACTGGGAGTAATAACTTATTAAAATATTCCAAGTTTCTCCTTATCATTTCAAATAATCAGAACATTTACAATAAAAAATCAGCACAAAACTTTGTTGAAAGACAAAAATGTAATAAAATTGCTGTTTGCAATAATACCAATAATAAAGCTTTCTTTAAAATATTAATGACTATGAAAAATTAACTTAAAAAAAAAAATTAATGTTTTTTTTTACTATTTTTCACCTAATGTAAAGCCAAAGAATCACTAAAGGTTATTAAATGATATTATAAAGTCATACAGTTGTAGTGATTTGGGAAGAATCCTCTCAGGAGTTAATTCCACAATAAACTGAGGAAGAAGCTGACCAATGGCATACAAAGGGATTGAGTAGGAGTCAACTTGGTATACAGAGCAAGGCTGGTCTAAAATGTGAAGGTCTGAACTGGCACAACCAGGGACTGTAGTTCACCTGAATATTTGCCATGAAAACACCAATAGAGTAGTGAGGGGAAAGCAATGTTTTGTTTGTGGGGAAAGAGGTTGTATGATGGAAAACAAATTATCTCATTAGTTCTCATCCTTACTTTGAACCTGTGAATATTTTCATTATAACCCCAAGTGCAGAGCTAACCTTGAAGTTTACCCTTGAGTTAATAAGGAACTAATTCAAAACAGTTCGTGAATTACACTGAAAAAGCTTCAGGCTTCCAGAAGGAAGTCAATCCATTAATAAATCCTTTTTATCTTTAAAACAACTTCCATTTTTTATTACCCTTTCTCTACTCTTAAGTTTTTGTGTTCATTAATTACTATGCTGGCCACTCCTGAAATATGCTAAGATCTTGATTGATAGAAAACTAACTTAATGCCTTACCAATGAATAATTAAACAAGCCCCCTCCCCACAAAAATAAATAAATAAAAATAGATATTTAAAAAAATGCTTAGAGAAATTAAGAATAATTCTAATGTTTTATTGAATTTTTTAACAATGGGTAGAAAATGGATGTTTAAAATCCTATTTCAAAAATAGAACAGTGGGCTTAAACATTAACAAACCTAATAGACTAAAATATTTAGAAACAAGCACTACTACTATTATTATTATTATTATTATTATGACTGTGTTTTATTGAAAGTAAATGTCAGGATAGAAATATGAAGGTGCAAAATTGTGTTCCCACATGACATCCAATTTCCCTGAAATCTCAATTAAGTACAGGTGTGCATTCTTGTATATGAAATGACTACTATTCCTAAGCAACACAGGAGGAAACAAAAAACAAATATACTGGCAACAAAAATGACTCCCCTCCCTTTGAAAGTGGCTGAAATATTAGCCCGAAGCCCTGAGGACAATAATCACCATGGACAGTTTCTATACACTCTTGTCATAAAACAAAAACAGTAAGGATACTGAAAAAAATAATTAAAAATTAACATTTATTTTCTTTTCCACCATATTCAAGAAAAATAAGATTTCTACCCAAATATAACCATATATTTTATTTTTTACAGTCAAAGCCTAAGGGCTGCTCAAGATAAATTACTTTGTGGAATTATATCAGTGTACAAAAAGAAAAAGCATTATGAGCATAAAGCTGCGATAGATTTTACAAGGAATCAGAAACGCAATCTGAAACAGGAAACAAGGGATAAACTTCTACTCCTGTTTAAAATGCCAAAGAAGAATGTGAACCAGACAATATTTTTAATCATTTCACCCCAAGCAAGGTAATAATGCTACTAAGTAAGATGCAAGACGGTTACTGAGAGTAAAAGAAAATTAGATAGTGTGAGTAAGCAGATAAGATAATAAAAGAACTGGCTTCAGGAAGATTACAAGATGGCAATTGATGATTGAAGATAGCATAGAAGCAAGAAACTGATAAAGAGATTTACAACAAGTGGAGAAAAGAAACAATTAAACGAAATGATTAGAATAAAACTTAGTTATGTCCAGCTAATTCAACAATAAAAAGATAAAACCTAGTTGCTAAGCTAGTAAAATTCTTAAAATCAAGTGGTCAAGATACGAACAAAGAAAGCTCATTAAAACAACTGACATGAAAATACTTGTAGAAAAGACAGAGGGAAGTCACATCACAATGGTGGGAAAGTGACAGAAATCAAGATGCCACGTCAGGACCAATAACATTACAAACTCTTTGGATTTTCTTCAGATATTTAAACTGGTTGGCCAGACCAGATATGGCAGCAGTATTCAATGTATGAAGAAATAGTAGATTTATGTCTAAGATGGATCCTGACAAGAAAAATTGTCTTGCATGAGGCAGTGAACAAAAATTCCTAGTAGCAGACCTAGTAATTATATCAAAAGAATCACTCTACTTCATGCCAGTGTAAAACGTAAGATTCTGTAGGCACAATAAGTTGCTCTCCTGTAAGTCAGCATAACTCAAAAATAGCTCTCTACAATGATCAAAATAAATTTAGTCTTGGAAGTTTAAAGATTTACAAGCCATTTCTTGCCCCAGATAGCAATTGGTTAGAGCTCATTTTTCAAATCAGCTGCTAATTTTACTTTATCAAAACTGTCAAACTCGCTATTAAGACAGTAGTAAATAGCTGTGGATTAACATGTACCAAGTTAGAAACTGATGTTATCAAGTAGGTTGTTGAAGATATGAAACAATATAGATCTAAAGATAGTGCCCTGGGGGACCCCACGTTAATGTGAAAGGGTTTAGAAAACTGATTATTCAACATGACACGTATTACATGATTAGTTAAAAAAGATTGGATAAAGTCAAATATTTGGCCAGAGACACCATAGTCCTTTAGTTTGTCAATAAGGGCAGCATGCCAAATCCTCACAAACACATTCATGGTATCGAAAGCCGCAGCCCAAGTCTCACCATTCCCACCTAAAGCCTGATAAACAAATTCAACAATAACCATTAGAACATTGGCAACTGACCTCGAGAAGTGAAAACCATATTGTTTATCTGAAAGCAGGTTTTTTTTTTTTTTTACGGTATGGTTCATCCTGTACAAGGCCTATGAGTGACTTGAGGTAGGAGATTATGTTAAGGGGTAGTTCATATAGATAGGAAGGGAAGATAACAGTTGATTCTAGACTTAAACAGGTCAAGCTTGTAGCGATTGGGGAAGCATCCTCTTAGGAGTTTGTTCTATAGGAATGTGGTCTGTGGTAAGAAAAGAACTTACTTCTTGCCAATGGAATATGGAGAGAGTGTGGATGATTTGCTACTATGTAAGTAGCAAGGCAGATCCTAGCCATGAAGGTCAGACCTGGTGGAACCAGGTGGTTTAGTTCATCTGAGCACTTTCCATGGTAGTAGTGATAGAACAGAGAAAAACTAATGATATCCCACCTGTGAGAGAGGGATTGCAGTGTGAAAAATAATTTTTCTGAACAAGGCCTCAGAGATGTTTTTTAACTCTATCAAGACAGAAAAGTGATGTCTGGGTAACTATGGCAACAGTAGTCCATTTTCAGCCTGATCTGGCTCTTATAAAGGTAAAGGATAGTCTGAGGTGTCAGGTGCTTACTGCGACAGTAGTGGGAGCTGATCATTTTATCTGCATCTTCAGCAATGGATAAACAAAATGGATAAGATCTGGAAATCTAATCTTGATCGTAAGATCAAA
This sequence comes from Ascarosepion bandense, assembly GCA_037127315.1. Taxonomy (NCBI): domain Eukaryota; kingdom Metazoa; phylum Mollusca; class Cephalopoda; order Sepiida; family Sepiidae; genus Ascarosepion; species Ascarosepion bandense. The sequence continues at coordinate 3,020,276 of JBBBDQ010000635.1, forward strand.
ATCCAAGTTTTTCGTGCACTTATTGAACCAATCTTACTCTATGGATCTGAAACTTGGACTCTTTCAGCAAAACAACAGTGATGTTTTAAATGGATGTTATACTCGTCTTCTCAGAAGAGTACTTGATCTTTCATGGCGAAACCACCCAACTCTAGAAATGATATCTGGAGACCTTACCAAGAGTATCAACTTTAGTTCAAAAGAGACATGTCCAGTTCAGTTTGCTAGGCATTGTGCACATGCCACAGATGAACTTGTTTCATCGTTTCTATTATGGAGGCACTCATCATCTCACCATCGATCTCGTAAGTTAACCTTTCCAGAGAGGAAACAGTGAAACAATAACGTGAGGAAGCACCCAGAGAAACACCAAGCAAAGAAAACCTGATCACAGATCTAACAAAGTCTTTAATGAAGAAGAACTGATACTACTGGCCAAAGGACCCAAATCAAGGAAAACAAAGTTGACCACACCAACATCCAGGCTAGCTTCTGCAAGCTCACATAACAAATCAAATAGAAAGAACAGATCAATACAGTGGAATCTAACGAAACAACCAAATGCTTCACGAAACTATATGAAGCAAGATACTTTGGATTACCACCCAAAGCCAACAATGGAAAAGAAGCAAACTACAAAAGATCATTATTTGAGAAAGGGGGGAAAAAAACGTATCCCTTGCAATGTAAACAAAAACAAAACAGTTAAAAGGAGACGCACTGTGAAACAAAGACGCATCATAGCTAACCAGCAGAAAGGGCAAAATATCACTCGAGAACTTCGGTCATTAACCTGACAAGGGTGTAGAGCGCCGAAAATTTGTTCATAAATTCACTGACAGCTAAAGGCTCGACAAAAATCAACAAATAATAAAATAATTTTGTTAGAATCTGGGATAATTCTGAGTTGATATTCTTAAGGACAACCACTGGAACTTTATCCAGACCAGTGGCTTTTTTAGGGTAAAAATCTTTGACAAATCTTGAGACTTCTTTTACCAAAATGAGTGAATTACTTACTGTGCTCAGTGAGATGTGGGAAGTTAAGGAGGGGATGCCTATAGAAAATAAGAAGCTTAACCAATTTAGACTGGATTAGAGCCTCTAGTACCTTACCAAAAAGAAGTAAAAGACCAGTAGGATGATAATTCAAGAGACCAGAAGGTAAACTGATTACCAATAATTATTCTATTTTATTCTCCCTATTTTTTTTTAAAAAATTGTATCACCCCGAGAAAGGCGGTAACGCCACTGATGTGCAGGGGGCTACGTAATAGTGAAAAGATTGGAAAAGAGAAAGCTAGAAACCACATCCTAAACAGGGAACAAGGGATGAGCCTCTTAACTTGTTCAATAGACATGGGTGGAGTGTGAACCGGGTGAAAGATAGATCTATCTACTCCAATTACTACATAGATAAGATTTCAACAATAAAGACATTTATTATGAAGAAATTCTTTCTAAGGACAAAACACCATAGAATTTTTCCCATTTTGTCATAAAAAGAACCAAGATATATATATATATATATATATATATATACACACACATACATACACAGTTTTAAGATAGGCGATACCTATAGGCAGAAGTGGTCAATGTCAGGGATACAGAATGTGTAAATATTGAGGCACACACTGAAGTCAACATCAAACAGTCTGTTTGATGCTTGAACCCAAACTTCATGACCAGAAGATTACGTTCAATCATGAACAGACTGTCACTGCTTGGTGCTGAATATAATATAAAAATCAAAGAACCAAACACACCACTTACTTGCTACCTAAGTTTCAAATATGCTGGTCTCTTCTTCACCTGAAGAGACCAGTATGGTTGAGACCTAGGTAGCAAGTAAGTGGTGTGTGTTCAATTCTTTGAAATACTGTTAGCTCTGCATATTGTGTTCATTTAATTTGATTGTGTATTGAGTACTTTTTTCTTTTTCGAATTACCATCTCCTGGTCCAACCAGCCACTATTTTACTTATATATATATATATATATACATATGACTGTTTAATTACTTTGTGGTCATAAGATTAGACCAATGCACATTTGTATTAAAAAGTGTTCAATACAATTATATTGCAGAACTTGAATATTTTACAAATGGAATATGTATGTATATATATATATATATATATACACACACACATACACAAATGGAAAATATATATATATTTCTAAACAATGAATGTCCATTATGTTTAATCATGAGCCGTTCTAAAAGTCATATTTTGGCTTTAATTTCAGTTGAAAATAAAGATAAAAATTCTCCAACATTTGGATAATTTTTATTAAGTTGGCTCTAAGCTTTTGGCTCACATGAGCCATCTTCAGAGAGGTTATTAAGATGGTAACACAATAACATCCACCATCAGCGATTATTTTATCTTGTGTTGACATAAAACTCCGCTAGGCAACGGTCACCAAAAATAACAAATGCAGTTTGCAAATTTGCAATGCAGTTCTATGATGTCACACTGCATGATAGCGCGAAATGACAACAGAACCATGTATTCAAATGCAATGTAATGTAATTTCTAAGATGGATTCCTGTTGAGTGGTCATTTTTATGGTTAGCTATTGTTTAATTGATTGATGTCTGCTGTTAGTGGACCTAATTCATGTATTTCCTTTGATCTTGTGTCTAGGTTTTCACTTTGGGGTTTCTTAGATAGATGTGATAGGGGTGGGGTGTTTTTTCTTTCGAATTTTGATTTTTTCAGTATGGAATACTTTTTTATATTATAAGGTTTTTTTTAAAAGTGTTTTTTTTTCATATATTTTATAGTCAAGTTTGGAGTATTATTGTATTTAGGCAAAGTTATTTCAAGAAATCTAAATTTGTATTCTTTAGGAAGTAAATGCAAATTAGTGTTTTTTATCAGTTTTATAGAAGAAATTATGTACATGTGCTAAAACATAATTTATAATATTATATATATATATATATATATATATATATATATATATATATAATACTGGAGCTTTTCACAAATTTTTGTGTTGGTGGCACACTTTTTAAAAAAAGTATTTTCCAAGATGAATTTTTGTAAACCACCTCAAATATTTACTTAAAATTGTAGACAAGAACAAATAATTCAATTAAAAAGGCTGTTAATAATTAAAGAAAAACAGCTGAGTAATTATTTTGGTTTTGGGACACACCAGTTAAGAAAACTGTGACATATGCAGTCACACAAACATATACTTATATTCCCACAGGTTCAAATATTATCCCCATGCATACACTCACTCACTATTATAGACACACATCTAAATGGTTTCATCCCCGCATATGGCTGTCAGAGTATAAATATTCACATTTCAGAAAGTTGAAATATTTTTTCTACTTAGACTTTCATCTTTTCAATTCTTGTCTCAATCTCAGTTTTAGAAAACATCCCATTTTCTTTATATTTTATTGTTTCATAACCTGCATATCATCTTATAGATTTTATTGTTTTTAGCAGCTAATCAAAAAAAAAAAAAAAAGGTGCTGCCAGCCACCCCGACCTATTCACATATATTGACAAGTTACTTTGGTGTGAATTAAAAACTTTTTTCACTCTCTGTGTTGTATCAACAAATCTGTCTGAAGAAAACATCTAGTCACGACTCTGACAGTTAATTTCTCCCGGTGTCTGTCAGTAATTGTTTATTTAAAAGAGATGGACAACAAAATTAGTCATGGCAGGGGGTTGAGGTAGGGACTAAAACAACTTGGTGGTGGTGGTGAATGAATTGTGCTGGTGACGGAATGGTGGGGGAATTCATAATTACTGGGAGGTAAAATTAAGCAAGACTGAACTTGCTGAGCTAAAATGACATCTAAGATGAAAGTTGATTATACAAGACAAAATGTTCAGGTTGGCCAGAAAAATATGATACATATGCATGGATATCAATAAACATATATATGAATATAGACGTAAATACACACAAGCATATATAAATATTTTTCTGGTGTTAATAACGTAGTACCTGACATAATATAACAGAGCTATGAAGTATATATTAATAAATATACATATTCATGCAAAATGCAATCATCAGGTGCATGTTATGAAATGACTATTTATAACCGAGTTCTCCTAGTGACTGGCGTGTGTATACACCACATATAACATGCTAAAATTTTTCTTCTCTCATTCCATGCACCTATGGATTAGGGACTCTGACTGACACCAAATCAGTCGAGTTTTGATCCTGGCTGGAAGCAAGTAGATGTGTCAAGCCACACTGATGAGCTGGGATACAGCAAAACAGGCTTGTATGTGGATGACTTATATATATATATACACACATCTATATCTAAATCTAAACTTATTTATAAATGGAACTGTGTGTGTGTCCGTTACCTATAGACTCTGAAATGGCTGAACCGATTTTCTTTAAAATTTACACAGTTGTATGATAAGCGTCTGTGAGTGTTCTTAGCTAGGTTTTATGCTGAGGTACACCCAATAAATATCGAAAACTAATAATTGAAAAAATCGGGTTATAGAAGGAGTGGTCCGATTTTAATCAAATTTGATACACTCATAGACAAAGACATAAGAAATGATATTCAGAAGTCTCAAGGTTGCAGTTCTTTTAATAGTGCAGAAAACTGGTAATAAATATACATATATATATACATATATATATATATAAAAGGCAAGATGTTTGTGTGTGTGTCTGTTTATCTGCCTGTATGTCTGTATTTTTTCAGCCCTTTTATTTTAGTTTTTGCTTCTGGTTTGGCTCTAAGTAGGTATAATTGTAGTTCTTAGTCTCAGCCATGATACCATTTACTCAGAGGACTTATTTAGCCTTCAAAATTCAATTTACAACGAAAAAAACTTATTTGATATCGATACCAGAAAAAGAAAATTTGACTTACATCCATTCATTTTTTTTTCAAGCTACGGTTTCGCTTTAACTGGAAACAATTATTGCTTTTTAGTCTTTCGCGCCAACGTCCAAAGAGTCTGAGCTCCAGGACCATGGCTTAGTTTTGAAGCTTTTATTACACCAGAGCAACATCGGGCTATACTGCTAGTGTATATATATATATATAGATAGATAGATAGATATAGTTTTCAAAAATACATAACAAATTACATTACAGCCAAAATGTGAGGATAAAATAACATCAAAAAAATAACATGCTTGAAAATTGCCAGTAAAATGGCTGAAAGTGCTTTGAAATTCAATTATGGAAGATTTTTACATTCTTCATCTTCAGCTAAAAGAAAACATGAAAGAATACTGGAAAAATTAAATAAAAAATTAATAATGCCTTCCTTGTTGTTAATTTTTAATGAAACATGTTTAAAGGAAAGATTGCTGCCCATAAATATATATATATATAGTAAACAAATAGATCTCGATATGTAAGGTCACAAATTCATTCTCCTGAAGAGAGTTAACTTTCCACTCAAAATGCAGGTAAGGACACAAATATCATTATGGATACTTAATGTATTATACAAAAGGCAAGTAATATTAATAATAATGGTAATCAATCTACACTTTAAACAAAACGTTCACGGCTTCTCACACTTTTTCAGATAAACATAAATATATTTATCATATATCAATAAATTCTGAAATCTTCATTCTGTTGAACAGCTATTTCAGCGAGAAAATTCTCGCTTTATCAGCAATGATCAAAAACAAGAATTTATTAATTCAAATATGGTACAAAAATTCATATACCAGAAGGAACCCAATAATATGTCCGTATACAAGGTAAAAAAAAAAATAATTATTTAAATTTGTTGTCCAGTTATACAAAAAGGGGAAGAGAGAGAGAGAGAGAGATATGCATGACTCAATATTAGAAAAAGACTTTTAGATTACATCTGTAAGGTTTTTTAACTTAATCCAAAGAAGAACCTGTAATATTATCAATCCTAACTGGTCAACTTGGATTGGCTGGAATGTACTTTCCCTGTGTCTTTTCTCGATATATTTTCATAGCAATTTCTAATGAGCTTTCCTCTTTGGTACATCGGCCTCATAAATGTTGAACTCGATTGCAAACTAGATCTCATCATTTTTATTGTTGAAATAACTAGATGTAATGAAGTTCTATTCTAATAGTTTAATTTTTCATACTTCTCAAATTTCTGGATTGTTGCTTTTCATTTTAAGTATGATTTTAAACCAAACAAAAAAAGAATTTATTGAACAAATCTGGAAAAAAAGATATTACAGTGACCATGAATTTTCTTTCAGAAACATGTATTTTGCTAATGTTAAAATATTTAAAGTAGAATCGGAGAGTAGTCGAGTAGTGGTAATACGAATGGGTCATGTGACTCAGATTCAAGTGGTATTCACAAGAAAATACTATCTTGACCAGTTCTCATTGCCTAACTTTGTAGCAGAATATTCAACATCACTGTAATTTGTACAATTGATATTTTTGCCAAAAATATTAATCTATGTAATTACACAAATTATATATTCATCTATATAATAAGACTAGCAGTATAGCCCGATGTTGCTCAGGTGTAATGAAAGCTTTAAAACTAATCCATGGTCCTGGAGCTCAGACTCTTTGGACGTTGGCATGTTTATGTTAACGTCCCTGTAACCTCTCTGAAGATGGCTCATGTGAACCGAAAGCTTAGAACCAACTTAATAAAAAAATTATCCAAATGTTGGAGAGTTTTTGTTTTGATTTTCACCTGAAATTTAAGTCAAAATATGATGTTTAGAACGACTCGTGATTAAACATAATAGACATTCATTGTTTCTTATATTTAACAGTACATGTTTAGAAAATTATCTGCTGCCTGATACACTATATATATATGTATATATATATATATAAATAAATAAATAAAAGATAACTGTCTACCAGATTACTATATCTCTTCATGTTGTGAAGGAAGAAAGGAAGGCAGGAAGGGAAAAAAAGGGAAGGCAGGAAGGGAAGGAAGGCAGAAAGAAGAAATTGTTTAGCTACACTGGGCCAGACCCCAGAGGCAACAGCTTTACAATTTTATTGAAAGATGACTAGGAATAATACATGATATCTGATGTATTCCAAGAAGGAAATGCTGAGAGAGCAAAGCAAATTTTTATCTTTAGTCTCATGTATGCCTGAGATTCCCACTTTAAACTTGGCCTTGTGCTCTGTTTATATGGAGATTGATTGATTGATTTGTTAATGAAAGCTTATCAACCAATTGTGATTTCATAAAGTCAAAACACATTTTTAATTTTAATTTTTTTTTTTTTTAATGCATTTTACACTAACAATTGGTTTTGTTTTTATCCAGACAAGTATTATTATTTAACCCATTGCTCGGGGAGTAGATGAATTTATACCTCTCTCAAGAGTATATGCATGTAAGTAAATGTAATGAACCTGAATTTTAACTTGGTTCTCCAATTTATCATTCCAAGTAATTACCATTCACACCACCAGCACATCCTTGGAAATATGCAGATACTTAACTGCATATCCAAGTATTTGATGAAACAAGATGATTTGTCCAAAACGGAACACCTCAAAATTGCTTGCTTACTTCTTAAGAAGGGAAATTTTTTTTTATTATTCCAACAGATTTTATTACTTAAACATTATTTTTAGTGGCTGTCTACATTTGAGTAGAATGTTCATTTATTTATTAAACAATAAATATATCTGTCAGAATATTCAATAAATCTGATTAAAGAAAATATGCAAAAAATATATGAAATTATAGATATGAATTAATAAATCTATTACATTTTTAGAAATTGCTTTGTTTACATTAGAATATCAAACTAAACAGATATGAATATTTTGAGAGCTTGAGAAAAACTTACTATTAAAATGTGTTAACTTCTTTTGTTGATGCACTCTATAGCAGAGAGTATAAATTATGCTATATCTGTAAATGGTTTCTCCTGCCAAGGGGGTCACCAGTTTTAATCCTTCTGGAGGAAACACTTTGATTTATTTGTTCTGTAAATACATTGACGTTATTTGTTTATTTATTTAACCTTGTTTCCGTATTTCAGTGAATAGTGACATCTCGTGAAGATGTTGATTCAAATGCTCAAAAATGTAATGAGCCGGAATTCCACTCATCTGGAGATGACAAAGACAAAAAGTTGACTGGTTAATATGCAACGAAGATGGAAGACTTCTCCATTTCCACTGCTCAAAGACTTGCATACATGAGGCAGATTCTGGTGCCAGTGAGGCAGAAAATTCTTTGGGCGGCCTTGGATTATTAAAGCAATCTCTGCCTCCCTTCCCGCCAAAATCTTACTCGGCACAAACTGCATCTGTTCATCACACAACAGAAATCAATGACGACTGTGTCTGCATCTTGCCGGCTGTTGTTGTTTGGAGAAACAAGTGCTACAATGACCTTCATTCAGCCGGAGCTAATGCTTAATCAATTTTTAACTTTTCAAGGTTTTCTTTTAATTTCAAAAACACAAGATAAAAAAAAAGTAGTAATAATAATCACTTCTTGAATTCTGGTTGAGTTGATTAAAATGGTTGTGGATGTTTGATAGAGGTCAAAGCAAAATTAATAATTAACACTCGTCCCAGTACTCCTTGCTTTTTATTCAGTTGTGTTTCACCTTTCTGGACAACCACACGTAATGCCATGATTTACCAACCTTTGTACCCTGTCAATAATCGTGCTTGTTGTCCAAAAAAGAAAATTAGCAAACTCTAATCTAACTCAAGAGGTAACTCTTTAAAAAAAAATTCCAGGTTTATTTTTTTTTTATTTTCTGCTGGAAGGAAAACCAGGAAAAGTAAAAGGATTTTTCCCAACATTCCATGTGAAACCAATTTCCAATATGTATTTTTCTGAACTGGCTGTAAAACAAACTAGGAAACCAAAATATATAAAACAAACATCCTCTTCTATCATTAAAACTGAAAATGTCTCTAGTTACAAATTTGCTTTCCTGACGGCTACAACCTCCAGAAATTTAAATGCAAAGTTAATACTCATCTACTAACCACTGGCCTCTAGCTCTCTCCCCTCCCCTGTAGAATTTTTCCTTTCTCTCCACCTATGTATCTGTCATCGCACCTTCTTTCTCAACTTTCTATTGTTCCTTTCTAACTAGCTTGTACTCCTCACTCTTTTCTAATTAATCTTTTTACATTTATGTAGCCCCCTGCACATCAGTGGTGTTTCCGCCTTGCTCGGGGTGAAATGATTAAAAAAAAAAAACTTCTTTATAGTAAAATCATTTTTAATGTGTTTATATTTTACAAATCAAACTATTGATAGAAAAATATTGTTTTCCCTCTTAACACAAGTTTAGTGGGGAGTATGCTGATGACACAAGTGTTCATTGTTACCATCAGCATGATTTTAAAAGAAAAATCAACATTCCAAAGCAAGACATCCAAATAGCAGGACTTTAGATAAACATTTCTAAATCAGAAATCATGATATGAAATTGAAGTGACAATAATGGCATCTGACCTGATAACATTAAAATTCAGAATGTGGATTTAATAAATTTTAAACACCTCAATTTATGGATCAGTTATAATGAATTTAGTATATGAGATATGAAACTTGAATAGAGAAGAGGATGCTCTAGGGTTACTTTTGGCCAGCATCACAAGATACTTCTTTTATGTGCCATGTCCCTTCAGGGCTTGGGTGATCATAGCTTTCCACATCTTCCTGTCTCTTGTAGCTCAAAGTTTTGATTTGTTATTTCCCTCTATTCTTTTTGTTTCCATTCTTTCCAAAACCTCATTGTCTGGTTCACAGTATCCTCAGTATCCTTCTGCAGAGCCACATTTCTGCTGATTTGAGTCTCTCCTTCATCTTTGAGGAGATTGTCCAGCATTCATTGCCATACAGGAGGACAAATATCACCTAACAGTTTAGTACTCTCTTGTTTGTTTCCAAAGAAATTTTCCAGTATCTTAATATTCTGCTTAGCTTTAGAAATGTGTTTTTGGCCATTCCAATACACCTTAAGATCGGTGTCATGCTTTCTGTCCTGTTAGAACACTTCCCCGCTATTTAAATTTCTGTAATTAGCATTTCAGGTTTCTTTTTTTGCTGATGACTACACATTTAATCTTCTTGTAGATTATGTTTAGTCCTTTCTTCTCACTTTCCTTCACTAGTTTTGTAGAAGGTTTTATAGTTTCCTTTCCCATTTGCATATTTTACATTGTTCAGATTGTGACTACCAATGATGAATCCTAGCAGAATTTTTAGTTCTCTCAGAATTGCCTCACTGTATAGATTGAATAGTTCTAGCGAGAATATTCATCCTTGTCTTGTACCCCTTTCAGTGGACCTGTATGACCAGCACCTCCCTTTAATTTTTTGCTTTTCATTTTGAATAAAAAATTATATTTCTGAAATAGTCTTTTTCATTAATTTAAACAACGTATTTTTGAATAAGACAAATTGCTTAAATTATTTTTGAGTGTTTCCAATATAGGGGATCGATTTACTAGAAAGTTGTATGAGAAACTGAGCACCCTTAAAAATCTGTAAATATTGAATTTTTTTCTAAATTTTTTGCTAGTCTGAAAGTTTAGGGTCTCATTGATAAGAATGCACAGAAAAAAGTAAAAAAAAAAAAAAAGAAAAAAGTAAAAAAAAAAAAGTAAAAAAAAACAACAAAAAGTAAAAAAAAAGAAAAAAAAAGAAAAAAGTAGTAAAAAAACAGAAAAAAAGTAGTAAAAAAACAGAAAAAAAGTAAAAAAAAACAGAAAAAAAGTAAAAAAAAAACAGAAAAAAAGTAAAAAAAAAAACAGAAAAAAAGTAAAAAAAACAGAAAAAAAGTAATAAAAAAAAACAGAAAAAAAGTAAAAAACAGAAAAAAGTAAAAAACAGAAAAAATTAAAAAAAAAAAACAGAAAAAAGTAAAAAGTAAAAAAAAACAGAAAAAAGTAAAAAAAAAAACAGAAAAAGTAAAAAAAAAAGAAAAATTAAAAAAAAAAGAAAAAAGTAAAAAAAAAGAAAACAAGAAAAAGAAAAAAAGTAAAAGAAAAAAATTACAAGGCAGGGGGCGGGGGATTGTACAGATCTATTTCTCTTTTATTTTGGTATATTTGCTGAACTCATTTCATGTTCATATGGAGAGTGTTTGCTGCCAGTAGAAATTCTTGACATTCTAATGTCCTTCCTGAATATGTCAAGGTTGCTTAACTGACCTAACAGATTTTTGTCACATACTTTTTGCATAGTCTATAAAACATAGGTACAAAATCTTTCTGCATTTGTATGTCATTTCTGATAAATACTGCATTCTTTATTCCAGTGTCTTTGACAAACCCATCCTGTTTTTGTCCTATCTTTGGCCTAATTCAATGACTATTCATCAGAATTTGGATCATGAGTTTTATGATATGGCTCATTAATCTGTTTGGCAGAATTCACTAGTATATCATCAGTGTTGTAGATTTCATTTATTATTTCTGTAAACTTGTCTTTGCTGAAATTGTCTAAGACTGCCAGCATTTCTATGACAACCCTGTCTGCTCCTGTCACTTTGTTTCTTTTCAATTTGAGACGTGCTGCTTCAACTCGGGCTTTTAATATTTCTTGCCTGTTAGTATTTCTGTGCATTGCCGGTTGTTATCTTTCATCATGGAAGAGATCTCCAATATATGCGTTCCATTGCTAAAGTATTTTTTCTTTCTCTAATATGAGCATTCCATTCTTCGATTTTATGCATCCTGTTGATAAGCATGTCTTTTGTCCTGTTAGTTCTCTTATTTTTTATTTTTATTTTTTTTACACATATCTCCTTTATTTGTGATATTCGATCTATTTCTGCACATTTGTCATTGAGTCGTTCTACTTTAGCCTGTATACATTTGTTCCTTATTTACTTGTGGAGTTTTCTGCATTTCATTTCATGTCTTGAAATAGCTATCTTTTTTGCATCATGTTAAGAATCTGATGTGATTCATTTGCTTTTTTCTTTCTATAACCAAGCTGTTAACTTTTCACACTACAAAAAAAAAAAAAACAAAAAAAAAAAAATGTTTGGAAAGAAACCCCTATAAAAACCATAAAATTTGAATATGATCAAAATAAAGGGATCAGCTTAAAATTCCAATCATCTTAAGGTAAGAGTGTACAACAGCCGAAACATTCCAAATATGGTAACAAAAATGAGAACCACCACTACCCAAAAATGTAAATAATTATAATAATTACAATACTTTATCTCAGAAAGTTGAAGGCCAGAGCGTGCAACGATCGAAATGTGAATATGGTAACAAAGATGGAGACAACAGTCCAAATAATGTAAATAATTACAATACCTCATCTCAGAAATGTCTACGGCTATATCGTGTTGAATATACCGGTTCCTGTCCGATCACCGAAGTTAAGCAACATCAAGCCTGGTCAGTACTTAAATGGGTGACTATTTGGGAATACCAGGTGCTGTAAATGTAAGGACCAAGAATGGTCCACTGGTCCTCCAGGTTTGGGGGTTGGGTGCAGGGCTAACAACCCTACCCAGTAAAAAACAGTTTGTTACAGAAACAGCAACAAAATGTTGCTGCCCTATGCATCTTCTGGGTGTGAGGGAGAAATGATGATGATGATCACAGAAATATAGATAGATACTGAAGGAGGTCACAGCATATAAAGGTCCAAACATCATGAACATGACAACAAAAAAAGGGATAACAGTTCAAACAATGTAAATAATTACAATACCTCATCTCAGAAATATAGACAGATTCTGAAGAAGGTCAGAGCATACAATGGTCGAAATGTGAATATGGCAACAAAGACAAGGACAACAGTCTGAACAATGTAAATAATTACAATACCTCATCTTGGAAATACAGACAGACAATGCTATTTCTTCAATGCTCAACTTGATCCATGACCTCTCAGCATCCGTTTCTTTTTGATTTTAAATCCATTAATTATGAGCAAATGGGTTTACCTATATCATCACTTTATTTTATTAATAACACTTTGATTCCCTATGACTGATAAATGCTTCCTTCCTGATTTTCAAAGTATTTTCTTTTAAAAATACTATGTCTCTTCATGGATTTTTTTTCATCATTATCTGTAAATTACCATGATTTCCTGGGAATGAGAGTGCAATCATTTCTCATTGCTTTTTCCATGGCTTTAAATTTTGAGTAACTCTTCTTCTGGACTGGTCATCACAAAACTAGAGAGCCCGATATACCCTATTATTTAACCCATAGTTAGGAAGAAAAATGTAGTCATGCTTTCCCCATTGGTATTAAATCAAAAGTGAACACAACAGATCTGTTAGCAATTTGAATTTAGTTCACTGTTCCCACTTTTTGTACTGATAACTGAGACAAATCACACACATCAAAACATTTTCTTCTATGTTCATGGCTCTCCACAATTTTTTCAATCAACCATGTCCTTAAGGGAAACACAGTAAAAATCATTAGAAATCATTCTAGAAGATTTGATGCTGAAAAGTTTCTAGCTAAAAAAAATATGATCTAAGCAAATTAGATCATTTTTTTTTTTTAACTGGAAACTTTTCAGCAATACCTCACTAATTACTAAGCATTAATATTTTTTGAAGCCTGGCTTCAGTCAGGCTGAGAAATTGTAAACTGTTTTATAATTGGAGTAGATAGACTAAACTATTGTAATATAGCAATCTGGCCCCACCCGAGGAAGGTTGATGCAATCGATGGTGTTTCCCGTCGGTGAAGGGGTCGGCGAACGACAAGACAGGTGTTTGAGAAATACATCCTGTCGGGGCCTGGAGCGGATGTCGCAGGGTTATGAGTCGGGCTCGTTTGACCTTATTTCTGACAGCGGCGGAAATGACTACGGAGGCAAACAGAACAGGTGTCTCTTGGAATTACGTGGGCGTTGCGTGGGCGAGGCAAAACCGGAAGGAAAAGTCCCGGTTCTAGAAGACTATAAAAAGACCTCGACACACGGATTCGCCAGCAGAGAACGGCCAGTGGAAGCAGAGAGACACCACAGGCAAGACTACACTCCCGTCGACCCATTCTATGTGCGCTCTCACTCTTCCATTCTCTGTTCCACACGGGTTCGTCGTCAGGAATAAAAATATAACCTTATATTTTTATATATGCGTGTTCTCGTTGTTTGTCGTCGTACGGCGATATATAACACTATCGCCCAGTTCACACTCCACCCACGTCTATTGAACAGGTGAAGAGACTCATCCCTTGTTTCCTGTTTAGGATGTGGTTTCTGGTTTTTTCTCTTTTCCAATCTTTTCACTCCTATGTAGCCCCCTGCACATCAGTGGTGTTACCACCTTGCTCGGGGTGATATGATTAAAAAAAAAAAATACTTGTACCATATCTAATAGCATGTAAGACCACCTCACTTTCACAGCCTACCATTTTGCCATGAAATACAAAAAAAAAAAAGTTGTCGAATAGTACATTAAATGTCACTAGAACTTCATCCATATCCACTATTTGGCACAGTTTCTGAAATTTCAATGTCTTGAATAACAACATAAAAAAGTCTTATAACCATCACACAATTGGGTGAATAAACCTTTTATAGATTTCTGACCACTGAAGAAGACAGAATGCATGGTTGTTAGCAAAAGGGGTGAGCTCAACATGCAAATTACAAATCAGAGATACCAAAATCAAAGAAGTAAAATAATTTAATGTAATTTTCTTGGAAGTGTTTTAACAAAAGACAGAAAATGTAACACTGAAACCTGAAAAAGTATTAAGATAGCCAAACATGCCTTATAAAAACTAAGATTCTCAAGAAACAGGTAAATTTCATTAGAAACAAAGGAAAGACTACTGAATGATGAAATATCAGTCTTTCTACATTACAGTGAGTGATGGACAATCTTATCAAAGTTAAAGAGACTTGAAGCAACAGAAATGTGGTCTCCAGAAGGATGCTGAACATGTGAGCAACAACAAAGTTTTAGAGAAAATGGAAGAAAAAAAGAAAAGTAATACTTAAGATCAGAAAGATATAGTGGAAATTTCTAGAGTATATAATGAGGAAAAAGGGCTTGGAAAATTTGATACTTACTGGACAGATTGAAGACAAAAGGATCTGAGATCTGAGTGAGTTTTGTTTAATGGCATATCAACCTCTGTGGCTTATCTAATTCCAAAAGGGTGGGGTTTTAAGGTATTTTTTACTGTTTAGTTATAGTGAGAAAGTTGATTGAGTCAGATTTTAAGGAATTTTTTTTGTTTTTATTCTTTTTTTTTTATTTTCAAAAAACTGAAAATGTTTTCTAGTTCTGTATTAAAAAATGTTTTGCTGAGAATTTTTTTCATTCATAAATGTGTTATGGTAATAATTTTTTCTTTAATAATGTTTTGTTGGCAATATTTTTCCTTAAAAAATGTATATTTTTCTATAAAGGTCTATTTTTATGTATATATTTCTATAAAAGTTTATTTTTATACTTTCATAGTGTTTTGACTCCAGTATTGAGCTTAACTACTTGTCCATAACTGGGACCCTATCAGGTGCTACCACTCCAGGTTAGGGTGCACTTGAAAACAACAGCAATTAAGAGGTGGTTTCATGCTCCTCACAACCTCCCAAATCAGAGGCCTTGCTGCCGGATGCAGTTTACCATCGTGCCCAGGACCATGAAGGCAAGAGGAACAGAGGAAAACAATGCATAACCTTAGTGAGCTTGGATGGTAGATAAGAAAAAGTCAAAATTTATTAAGAGCTACAAAAGATAGGAAATTGTGGAGGACCATGATCGCTAATAGCACAGAGGCAATTCCTTGATATTCCCTGATTTTCAACGCACAATATGAAAAATTTCTAACATATTTTTTTTCAGAAAAGCCTTTGAAAATGAGTATCTGAATATATGGTTATTAAGATATTGATTTAGGGAAGTAGGCCAAGCAGAGAATATTGCAGCACAGCTTCATATAGAATCATGACAGTGAACATAATTTCTGATACAATCCTACCGCTGATAGCAAGGGTTATTACAGACAACTAATATTTTCATATTTAGTCTTGAGAGAATGAAGCAAATTCTTTCTTCTCCATTATAGACAATTTTAGAAGCAGCAACAAAAGACATGTCTGCAATATCAATTGCAACAGGATAAAAGATCAACAAAATGACCACCTGCCTTTTTTTGGCTTCTATACAAATAAATTTCAGCCCCACTTATTTTCAATACAACTCTTTAAATTTAGCATGTGTATGTGTATATATTTTAAAAAATCACTATCACAATGATCACAGAATAAGTTTGTCTTTGTAATTTACTTCTGAGGATGATCTTGAAGGAGACTGAAAGTACTTGGGGAGGAAAAACACTATGGTGCTTTCCTTGATGAATTTTTTCTTAACATCAAGAAACTTATAGAGAACTAGAAAGAATTATTATAAAAATAGACATGATAGGTCTATATTATTCAATGAAACCTGTTTAGATGAAGATATTCTTCCTAAATATACACACATACATGAGTTGAATATGTGGATTGGAATCTTTCAAGATGACAGAATAAAGAAAATGAAAAAATAAATATATCTCAACCTAACATGTTTCACTTTTATTCACAGAAACGGAGAAAAAAAAACAAAACAAAAACCAACCAACCAACCAAGAGGCAGTATATTAGTATGTTATAATTTGAGGTTAGTCCTTATTGGTCAGATATGTATCATGTGCATTAAAGCAATAGAGAAGTATTTTTTTTTCAATTGTATGCACATGGAATATTTTTGATGATAAAGTGTATAATAGTGTATTTGTTTGCATAGAAACACTTGTGTGTGTGTGTGTGTGTGTGTGTATATATATATATATATATATTTATTTAGTGTACTGAGGCAGCAGATAATTTTCTAAACATATGTTAAATACAACAGACAATGAATGTCTATTATGTTTAATCATGAGCTGTTCTCAACATTGTATTTTGGTTTTAATTTCAGGTGAAAATAAATTCTGATCAGAGTTCAATTAAACAACATTACAAAGCTATGTAGGTAATATTAGAAAGATTTTAGTCAATAACGCAATAATACTCACTCATAAACACAGTAAAAAAACCTTCAAATATTGGAGGCCATCTACATTAAATCAAAACAACCCATACTTAATAAAATCACATTTCAATCTTGTCATAACCCATGCCATTGCATTTAGACATATGGTTCTGTTAACATTTCAGTCTCTCATGCGGTATAACATCATAGAACTGCATTAAAAATTTATGAACTGCGTCTGCTATTTGGTGACTGTTATTGTCACTTAGTAATGTTTGATATTAACACAAGATAAAATCATCTTTGATGGTGGATGCCTTTATGTTAATGTCCCTGTAACCTCTTTGAAGATGGCTCATGTCAGCTGAAAGCTTAGAACCAGCATAATAAAAAAATATCCAAATCTTGGACAATTTTTGTCTTTATTTTCACCTGAAATTAAAGCCAAAATATGATGTTTAGAATGACTCATGATTAAACATAACACATTCATTGTCGGTTATATTTAACAGTATATGTTTAGTATATATATATATATATATATATGATACAAATATTTTAGGTATGCTATATTTATTGGTAAACGTGCTCAATATTAGGGATAAGGTATATGTAAATATAGAAGTGGATACTAAGATTAGTTTCCACTTCTGCGATATATGCGTGACTCTTCAGAAATGAATTAAGTTCTTTTGATGACTGGCGAGTGTAAACACTGCTTATATGCAATGTTAAAATTTGTCTTCTCTGATTTCATGCACCTAAGGGGGTAGCAACTCCGACTGACACCAAATCAGTCGAGTTTCGATCCCGGCGAGAACCAAGTGGATGTGTCTATCTACACTGATGAGTTGTGATATAGCAAAACAGACTTGTATGTGGATGACTTTATATATATATATATATATATATATATATATATATATTACTTTTAATATGGGCCATATTTATGGGTAAAAGTGCTCAATATCAGAAATAGAGTATGTGTAAATATAAAAATAAACACAAATTAACAGAGTGGTGACAATGTTTCATACTTGAATGTAATCTCCAAAGCATACATGTGTGTACGCTTTTTTAATACTAATGTTCATCCAATACAAGGCACAAGAGCCATTCAAGGTAAAATGTTGCTGTGTGGTGTTGTATGAACATAAGAATAGGCAAGAAGCGAAGATCATGAGGTTATGTAGGAAAAATAACAGTTAACCTTTGACTGAGATAAAGATTATCGTAACTCTTTCTGAGAGTGTATTCCATAAAGCGGAAGTTCTTGGAAAGAATCTATCCGAATGAAACTCCTTGCAAATGGAATATGGAAATAAATATAAAAATATACAATATCTCTGTCATTTGCCAAATGTTCTTTGTTCTGTTTAATCTAACTTTTTACTGCATTAGAGTTATCTCCCTTAAACTGGTGATGCAAGGTAGCTGTATTACTTTGGACTTTAACTAAGTTAAAACTAAGTTAACTCTCCACTTTTGGAAGTTTGTGTTTTGTGATTTTTTTGTGTTTTTTTTTTTTTTTTTTTTTTTTTTTTTTTTAAATAGGAGTAGATAGGTTACACTCCCGGTCCATACTCCTCCCACATCTATTGAACTGGAGTAGAGGCTTGCCCCTTGTTTCCTGTTTAGGATGTGGTTTTCGGCTTTCTCTTCTCTCTCTTCAGACCTTGGTATTGGTGCTTCCGTAAGTTTCCTGCGATCTGGCCGGTTGGTGGCAACGGCTCATCACTGAGGGTACCGGGTTGGCAGTTTCCTGGTTGCTGCTTCCAACTGGTAGTTAGGAGCCCTAACTCTTGCGTAGCGTCAAGAGCGGCTGCTCTGATCAACAGTTGTATAATATTGGGGTTCTTGTAGTGCCATGTCGCGCATGGATAGGTGTCCCTGCAAGCGCTTTTGGTGGGCAACCCCGAGGCCACACCTTGTTGCAGCCCTAGCCAGTTTCCCTCCCAGCACATATTGTGGATAATGATCGCCTGTATCCTCTACCATAGGTCCCTTTCTACAAACAGAATCATGAATAAACAAATCAGAAATGACCCTAAACCTAAATCCAAACCACCTAAACCCATTAACCTTTCCTTCACTAATATCCAGGGCATTCGTACTAACTTTCCTAGTGTAGAAGCATTCCTGCATGAAAAGTCCCCTGACATCCTTGCGCTCTGCGAAACTAACTCAGCTATTCACTCCTCTGACCTCTTCATCCCTGGTTATCTTCCCCTTTTAAGGAAGGATTCCACTGTCCACATGCATGGGCTGGGTGTTTATGTCAGCGAACACCTCCCCATAGCTAGGGTGACTTCACTCGAATCTACTGACCACCAATACATGTCTCTCTGCCTGTCTCTCCTCAGTTCGGTTAGTTACCTATTCTTTCTTTACCGTTCTCCCTCCTCTTCTGACTGCTCCCTACTAGATAGCATTGCTGACGACATAGATAAGGCTATTTCCTATCATTCATTTGCCCACATATTTGTATTTGGAGACCTCAATGCCCATCATTCTGAGTGGCTTGAAAATGCCGTTACTGATCCAGCGGTCATTCACACCATGAACTTTGCTATTTCCCAATCCCTTACGCAAGTGGTGGACTTCCACACTCGCTTCCCAAACACTCCCTTGGGTCATTCCTCACTGCTAGATATATGTTTCACCTCTGCGCCTGACGCCTGTCAAGTCTCGCAGCTTTGCCCTCTCGGCAACTCCGACCACGCTGTAGTCTCTCTCAGTATTTCTTTCCAATCCCACTCCCACCAGGAGCCCCCTACCTATAGGACCTCCTACCTCTACCAAAAAGCTGACTGGGATGCCTTTTGCGATTTCCTCTGCGACGTCCCTTGGGGAAAAGTGTTCGATCTATCAGTTGATGACTGTGCCTCTGAGGTCTCGTCATGGGTGAAAGCTGGCATTGATGCCTTCATATCCACCAGAAAGTATTGCTTAAAACCTCATTCCTCTGCGTGGTTTTCTCCAGCCTACTCAGCTGCCATTGTCCACAGGAACCATTACTTCCGTCTATTCTGGAGACAGTCAACTGATCACAATAGGCGCCTGTTCACATCTGCTCGCAATGAGTGCAAGAGAACCCTAAGTGACGCCAAACAGTTGTTTGCTGAGAGAATGCGACAGCACATAGCTGACCGCAAGTTCGGCTCCAAGGACTATTGGAGGATTTGTAAACGAGTGCTCAACAATAGGAAATCCTCAATACCTCCTTTAATCCATGGATTTGAGGTTCTCACGTCAGCTGCGGACAAAGCTGAGTGCTTTGCCCACAGATTCTCATCCAACTCCACATTTGACTCATCTGGAGTACACCCACCTGACTTCCCTATTAGAACTGAGGCCAAACTGCACGACGCATATATTACCCCCGACAGTAGTATCCCGAGTAATTTCAAAACTCGACCCCCATAAGGCGTGTGGAGACGATGGAATCCCGGTGATAGTCCTTTAGAGGTGTGCTCCTGAAATTTTCCCTGTCCTCTCTAAACTATTTAACTACTGCCTTTCTGCTTCCTGCTTTCCTGCATGCTGGAAGTTCTCTTCAGTCGTTCCTGTATTTAAGAATTGTGGTGAACCCTCGGACCCATCCAACTAACGCCCTATCAGTCTTCTACCAATATTTGGGAAAGTATTCGAGGCTATAATCAATGCTGAAATAGTTCATCATCTCACCGCCCACAAACTCTTCTCCGACAGGCAATATGGATTACGCTTTGCCAGGTCCACGGCCGACCTGCTAACAACTGTAACGGAGTACATGCTACAGGCCCTTGATGAGTCTGACGAGGCTCGCGCGGTTGCTCTGGACATCTCCAAGGCTTTCGACAGGGTTTGGCACTCTGGCTTCCTATGCAAATTGCCTACTTGACCTAATCCAATCTTTCTTAAATAACCGCAAAATGAAGGTCGTTCTGAATGGGCATGCCTCTTCATCCTACATCACGAATGCTGATGTCCCACAGGGCTCTATCCTGGGCCCGATGCTCTTCCTTATTTTCATCAACGACCTCCCAGATGAGATCAAGTCCCAAGTAGGCATCTACGCAGATGACACTACAATATACTCCCGCACCATTAAGAAACCTGTCGTGGCGGACAGACATAATCTTGCTGCTGACCTTGAATGGGATCTACACTCTGTGGTGAACTGGGGCAAGAAGTGGCTTGTCAACTTCAATTCATTTAAGACCAAGCTGTTGTCTGTCAACCATTAGAGGCAACCTCTCCTGCCTCCCATAAGCATGGACCAAGCGATTCTCCTGGAGAGTAATACACTACACCTCCTCGGACTTACCCTGTCCTCAGACCTCAAATGGAACCACTATATTGAATCCATAGCAAAATCTACTGCTAAGAAGGTTGGGTCACTATGTCGATCCAGGATGTTTTTTCCACCTGAATCCATCCTGCATATATACAAGTCAACCATTCGTCCGTGCATAGAGTACTGCTGCCATTTATGGTTAGGTGCCCCTGCTGTTCTTCTCAGTGTTCTCGACAGGCTCCAAAGGAGAGTCTGTAATGTGATAGGTACTGATCTGGCGGCTCGACTGCAGCCACTTCCCCATCGTCGAAATGTGGCCTCCCTTTGTCTGTTCTATAAATACTTTCATGACTTCTGCTCAGATGAACTTAAGTCACTGATGCCTCCTCAACAGGTGTTTACTTGTGCAACCAGTCTGGCAACTGGGTCCCACCCATTCACAGTCAGGTTAGCCAAATGCAGACAATTCTACTCCTGCAGCTTCTTCTCTCGCACTTCCCGCCTGTGGAACTCGCTCCCGTATTCTTGCTTTCCTGACGGCTACAACCTCCAGAAATTTAAATGCAAAGTCAATACTCATCTACTAACCACTGGACTCTAGCTCTCTCCCCACCCCCGTATAACCTTCCCTTTCTCTCCACCTATGTATCTGTCATCGCACCTGCTTTCTCAGCTTTCTATTGTTCCTTTCTAACTAGTTTGTACTCCTCACTCTTTTCTAATTAATCTTTTTACATTTATGTAGCCCCCTGCACATCAGTGGCATTTCCGCCTTGCTCGGGGTGAAATGATTAAAAAAAAAAAAAAAAAATTCAATGATGGGCAGATGCAACATATTTACAAACACAGGAAATGAAAAGATCAAATGTGGGGAAAAAGCAGAATAAAATTATCGCAAAACATAGAAAAAATACAGAAATGTTTCTTTTTCATAGCTTGATTAAACTAGCATAAAGTTTACATAAACAAGTGTTGTATGAATTTTATCCAGTGTTCTTTTGAATCCTTTATTTACAGATTTACCCTTTAATTATTTGATTTAGTTTCAAACCTTCATTTAATAAACCAATTATGCAAACCTAAATTTTTAAAAACCCAATTATTTAACCCAAAGGACACTGCTAATCTTGATGTCAGTCAGTTAAGTGCCATACATGATACATGCTTGGGCGATCATGTCTCGAAAGAGACATGACTGACTGAGCAGAAGATTATCCTGCAGTAGCTTGCCATTACTTTCTGCAGTAGACTGGTTGCCAACCAAGGCTATTGAACCCAATCTGTCCTGTTATTTAACCCATAACTAGAGGGAAGAGACGGATTAATACCTTTCCCAAGGGTATTTGTGTGTAAGTGAATGCACGGAATTCAACTGAAATTTGAACTTGGCTCCCAGATTTCTATTTCCCAGCCGATATCCACTGCACCACAATGCACATCCTTGATGGTCTTTGACTATAATCCAGGGAGGATAGCTGAAAAATTTGGGTCTGCTGTTCTAATTACTAGAATGCAACCAAAAAGAAGTTTTGTTTCTTTTTGAATCCCTTCTTGGTTGAGTTAAATGATTTTTGGTACAGGCGCATATATATTTAAATACTGACAGCTAAAAACAAGTTATATTGAAAATTCCTTCAAGATTTCAATTATGATTTTAATCATAAAATCTCTATTTAAAACATAAAAATAGAAATACTAAGAAATGAGATTCTTTCAACCACCAACAGGGTAGATGGAGAGAGTTATATAAACTCCGAACTGACTACCCAACCTTGGTTATTAGGATGAGGGAAGGGGAAGATAAAGAGAAGTGGGGGATGGATAAAGGAGGGATACAGAATAGGAGGGGCAGATTACAGTGGCAGGGGCATGGAGAAAGTAAAGTGGCTGATTGCAGAGGAAAAAAAAGTTCAAGGAAGATGAGAGGATGCATATGGGGTGGAGCAGGTTGCTATTGTGGGGATACAGACTGGGAGGAGCAGGTTGCTATTGTGGGGAGGAGAGAGGGTGCAGAGTAGAAGAAGCTGATTGTAAAGGTGAATATAGATTGCAGTGGGAGACAGAGTATATAGGGGAAATTGCAAAGAGGATGAGGTGGGGATGGAGAGTAAGGGGCAAATTGCAGAGGGAGGGAAGAGGTGGGAGGCAATTCAAAGTTAGAAGGAGACATTTCAGACCGACTTTAAAAATAAGACATTATTGACTTGCTTTTTATCTGTAAAAAGAAATAAATTTTTTGTTTCAAGTCAAAAGAGGGAAATTTTTTTTTGAGGTTTGGAAATATAAAAGCATACAAAAATAAATGGAAATGGTAAGCAATATGGTATGACAGTGTTGTATTAAGCGGTTTTTGTAAGTTAAACCTTCTTTTATAATATCAAGTTAAGAATTTAATTTTATTCAAGAGATTTTTATGACAAAATTCACATGTGCCTTCTGAGCTTGGGAAAAGTGTTTATAACAATGATTCAAGACTTGGGATAAAACACTTAATGCCTTGATGTAATAGAGAAACTGTATTGATCCACAAAGTTGGAGATATTTGGTGAAGAATCAAAGGTAAATTTTCGTTTTGTTCCCTGAAGGCCTTTACCCCTTCAAATCTTTCCAAAACATCATTATTGCCATGCAAATGTAAATGCCGAACTCAAATCAATAATTGTTTGACAAAACCTACCTTTTTTCAAGTTTACAACCAGAAAAATATCAAACTTCTTTTCGCTGTTTATCTCACCCCCGTAACCACGCTTCAAAAAATGTTATGCACTGCAGAATGACTTCAGGCGTAGTTTGCCGATTTTTCAACCAATTTACTTCCTTTTTGCAATTACTACACGGAAATTGAGTTCCAAACCCAAACAAATCAGAGTATTTGCTCAAAAGAAGTAAACAGGCCGTAATAAGTATCCTACGCCTCAAGTCATTCAGCGGTGAATCAGATATGAGAACGGTGGTAAGGGGTGAGATATAATCTGATTTTTTTCTGGTCAATAACAGGAAAAAAGGTAGGTTTCTTCAATAAACAATTATCAATTTGAGTTCAGCATATACATTTGCACGTAAGTAAGGAAGTTTAGAAAAGATTTGATGGGGTAAAGGCCTTTGGGGAACAAAACAAAAATTTACTGAATCAAAACTTTGTCAGGAGTATCACAAACAGGAAATGAGAGCCTTAATCTGTTCAGTCATCTCCAAGACTGTACTCTGCATGTAGACAAGCACATATCTGAAGAAATGGGCCTTGATAACAATAATTTCTACCACAGCGGTTCCCAAACTGGAGAATAACTAATCCATTGAAGTTTATATGCTGTAAAACAAAATAAACCAAACCTTTCTTATAGTCTCCCTCAGTAACCCCCTACCTTGAGTGACCTTCGAGCCTTGTATTAGGTCAACTATCAGTAAAAGAAAAAAAAAATAGATAAGTGTTCCTGATTTCCTTCCGGAGGCCTGTGTACTGATGATGAGTGAGCTATGCTGATGATATAGTTATTCATAATCGTATAACAAAAAGCTTCTAATTAATTAATTAATTCTAATTAAGCTTCTAATGATTTTAGAAGGAAAAGTAGTTGAGTTGTAAGAGATGACTTTTACAGACACAAATGTGATATATTTTGCTCAATATAAAATTCCACAATTCTCTTGAGAATTCTCTATTCTTTCTAGTAAAACTTATTGCCCCCAACAATACTAAATTGTCCCATATGTTCTCTTACATTGTGTTTCTATGTATTGGTTTGGAATAAAAGTCTCCAGTGTTTTTTAATAAGTGGCACATAAGTGATTTTGTTTCACAGGTGACTGAAATCAGTGGCATATATATATACTAGCAGTATAGCCTGGCGTTGCTTGGGTGTAATGAAAGCTTTAAAACTAATCCATGGTCCTGCAGCTCAGACTCTTTGGACGTTGGCATGAAAGACTAAAAAGCAATAGTTGTTTCCGGTTAAAGCGAAACTGTAGACTGAAAGAAAAATGAATGGATGTAAGACAAATTTTGATTTCCTGGTATCAATATCAAATAAGGTTTTTCGTCGTAAACTCAATTTTGAAGGCTAAATAAGTCCTCTGAGTAAATGGTATCATGGCTGAGACTAAGAACTACAATTATACCTACTTAGAGCCAAACCCAAAGTAAAAACTAAAATAAAAGGGCTGAAAAAAAAAAAAAAAATACAGACATACAGGCAGATAAACAGACACACACACACATCTTGCCTTATATATATATATATATATAATCGATTTTCATCACTATTGTAAGAACTGCAACCTTGAAATTTCTGAATGTCATTTCTTATGTCTTTGTCTATGAGTGTATCAAACTTGATTAAAATCGGACCACTTCTTCTATAACCCAATTTTTTTGATTATCAATATTTATCGGGGGTACCTTGACACAAAACCTAGCTAAGAACACTTGCAAACACTTATAGTACAACTGTGTAAATTTTCAAGAAAATCGGTTCAGCTGTTTCGGAGTCTATAGGTAATGGAGACACACACAGACAAAATTCCATTTATAAATAAGTTTAGATTTATATATATATATTTTGAAAGATGACATATCAGTGCATCTTTCAATAAAGTTTATGTTGTTATGCTAAAAAGAAAAACAGATGAAAATGCAAGTAAACAGCAAAAAAGATAACTACCATTTATGGAGATTGGTCCATAGCTGAATCAGTGGTTTGCTAGGTTTAAAAGTATAAATTTAGATGTGGATGAATGCCGTTATTAATGATGATCAAAAAGTGCTGATTTAAAATAACCCAGGTGATATGACAAGGGACACTGCAGAGATACTCCACATCTCATAAGTGTATTGTAAGTCATTTGAAAATACTTGGATCCATGAATCACTATAATTTTTGCATGCTTCATGTAGATTAGAGAAATTTTAATGGCCCACATTTTTATATGTAATTCTCTGCTCAAACATAAGGGAAGTGATGCAATTTTGAAAGAAACAATCACAGACAATGCAAAATGGATTGTTTACAACAATGTGGAGAAAAAAGGTTTGAAGAAACCTCAAAAAATTAATTTGTATCACCAGAAACTGATGTTGTGCATCAGATGAGATTTCAAGGGCATTGTAAATCTTTTTCTGCAAAGTCAGACATTGAATTCAGACAAGTAATGTTCCCAACTGGATTGATTAAAGGTAGTAATTGATGAAAAGGGTTCAGAATTCGCCATTTGGAAGATTGTCATCTGTCAACAGAACAATACCAGACCTTATATCTCTTGGCAGACCCAGCAGAAATTGCCACAACTTGTCTGGGATATCTAACTCCATCCACAGTACTCACTTGACCTTGCACGTTTAGTTTTCTTACTTATTTCAATATGTACAAAATTTTGTTAATGTGAAGAGCTTCAAAATGTTTGGAAGCATGTAAGAGATCACTTTAACCAATTGATCACCCAGAATGATGTTAAGTTCTTGGAGAATGTAATCATGAAGATCCAAAAGATGGTAAAAAAAAAATGGCACACATGTAGTTGAACATATAGTTTTATATATTAGCTAAAAATGCTAAAATGATTTCTCTGACCAAATCATTTCAGTGTTTATTTTTTTCTTTTTGCACAAACCGCTGGACTCTAGCTCTCTCCCCTCCCCTGTATAACCTTCACTTTCTCTCCGCCTATGTATCTGTCATTGCATCTGCTTTCTCAGCTTTCTATTGTTCCTTTCTAACTAGCTTGTACTCCTCACTCTTTTCTAATTAATCTTTTTACATTTATGTAGCCCCCTGCACATCAGTGGCGTTTCTGCCTTGCTCGGGGTGAAATGATTAAAAAAAAAAAATGTTGCTTAAGTTGATATAAAATCTTGGTTTTGTCCGATAAATTATTTTTTTCTTAACTTTTTGCAGGTTATTTTAAAGTCAGAACAGATTTTCAGATTGTATTAATTTTTTGGTGATAAAGATACAAATCCTACTAATTAACTGGAAGAAGGGGAAGAAAATTCATATTGTTTCCAAAAGTATGTTTGTCTAAGTGAATGTAATGAACCCAAGTGGAATTCGAACTCAGCTCATTACCAATTCTCAGCCAGTATTCATTACACCACCCTCACATGCAAGCTTAGAACACCTGTTATTCTCAATGGTCACCCATTTACACATCTCTTAGTGGATTGGTCCAACAGAATTTTTTTTTTTTACCTTCATTTTAACATTCCCCCTTGTGGTGACCAAATACAAGTAAACAGGTATACTGTGCAAAACACATCATGGATATTGCTGTACATAGATTGAGAAATCTATCCATACTTATTTATAAATGGAACTTTGTCTCTGTGTGTGTATATCTGTTACCTATAGACTCCGAAATGGCTGAACCGATATTCTTGAAAATTTACAGTTGTACTATAAGCGTCTGTGAGTGTTCTCAGCTAGGTTTTGTGTCGAGGTACCCCCGATAAATATTGAAAATAGATAATCGAAAAAAATGGGTTATAGAAGGAGTGGTCCGATTTTAATCGGATTTGATACACTCATAGACAAAGACATAAATGATATTCAGAAGTTTCAAGGTTGCAGTTCTTACAATAGTGCAGAAAATCAATAATATATATATATATATATATATATATATATATATATATATATAAATAAAAGGCAAGATGTTTGTGCGTGTGTCTGTTTATCTGTCTGTATGTCCTTTATACAAATCCACAATTTTTATCTGATTCTCACCAAACTTCACACATATATTCTTTAGGCTGAGTCTGAGCTCCAGGTCCATTGATTAGTTTTAAAGTTTTCATTACACCCGAGCAACACCGGGCTATACTGCAAGTATGTCAATAAAGCTAATTTAAATATTCAATTTCTTTTTTCTACACATTTATAAACAAATCCATTAGAAATTGAAAGAACCCAACTTGAACATTTAATTGAAATTGCCTCCTCCTCTCCAATGTAAATAAATTTAATTTTCTTGCTCTGTATCTAAAAATTTTGACAAAGCACCAAAAATCCGAATAACGCCCTGCCAAATTTAATAAACAATTAAGCTTGAATTCAGTATAAATTGCCAAAATTTCTGACTGAACTTGGCAAATCAAAAATGCAGCTTCTGACATTGGGTAGCAATGACTCAACATTTTCCATATGAGAGTGAGAAAAAAAAAAAAAAAAAATGAAAATTTAAGCCTCAACAGATTGCTAAAGAAAAAAGCCCCAGTTTACAACAATTTATGTGAAGAAAACCACACACCAAGCACAAAGGGGTAAGTTAACATTTTAATTACTTATATATCAATGATGTGCATTGTGGTGCATTGGATATCAGCTCGGAACGAGGAATCGGGGAGCCGAGTTCAAATTCCAGCCGAATTCATTGCATTCACTTACGCACAAATACCCTTGAAAAAGGTATTAATCTGTCTATTCCTTCCAGTTATGGGTTAAATAACAGGACAGATTGGGTTCTATAGCCTTGGTTGGCCACCAGTCTACCGCAGAAAGCAATGGCAACCAAAAGTCTAATTTTATGTATATATTTTTATAAAAGTGTATTTTTATACTTTCATAGTGTTTTGACCCCAGTTTGGGGATTAACTATTTGCCCGTAGCTGGGACCCTAACAGGTGCTACCCCAGGTCAGGGTGCACTTGAGAACAACAGCAATTAAGAGGTGGTTCCATGCTCCTCACAATCTCCAAATCAGAAGCCTTGCTGCTAGATGCAGTTTACCGTCATGTCCAGGAACATATGTCACTTGACTTGATTTTAAGAAGACAAGTTAAACTGAGCATATCTAACCATAGAAAAACCCTCTATAGATTAATAAATCAACAACTATTCCCAAGTGGTTTGGATATTAAAGCATTTATACTTGAAAAGCCAGTTACAAAAGGATAAGAGCAAGCCTAAAATAGTGGGAGAATCTAACAAATAGAAAAAAAATCTGTGATAAACATTCCCATCATGAAAAATGTTGTACCAAGCTCAATGGTACAGGCATCAAATGAATGTGACAAAGGTGATAAAGATAGAGAAACGGTAAAAATGAAGAAATATAGTTCTGATTTCCAATTCCGAGCCATTATGCTTTATACCATATAGTATTCCCAAGTTGAAATTGTATTGATCAGTGTTGATTTATTTTCCTTTGACTAAAAATATCTGATTTGCGACTTTTTTTCATCATCTGTCATCTCAATGTACTAAAAAAACTTAAGAAAAAAAAAACTTTTCTGAAACTTTATTTAAGGAATATTAGCTGATGTAAATTATAATTAATCTGATTTGAAACAAATATTTACTTAATTAAAAAATAATGGGAATGGATTAAAAAAATAACAGTAGCTGTGATTGCACACTTGTCATCACTTGTCAATCACTTAACAAGCACTGATAAGATGTTGACAGGTTTATTGTTGTACTATAGAGACTTTATCTGTTAAACTATCAGAAAATGACTGAACACTTTAGTATATAATTTTTAAGTACTCAGTTATCTTAAAAATGTTGGAAATATTCTCCATGATCCAATTTTAGGAATGTTAACTTCAAATTTACTATAAACATTCATATTATTTTCTGATAATGTTGTGTATAGTCACCTATACTGTCAAAATGGGTACATTTATATGCAAAAAACAAATTATTTTTAAAATCTTGTTTTGCATTAATCTTTGCAATTCTTGGTGAGTAAATATAGTCTTGACTTAACCAAAAAAAAAAAATCAAAGTTTTGAAGAATTTTTATAAGATTTTTGAAACTCTTAAAATTATAATTTTAAAAAAATTCAAAATAATTCTTGCAAAAATTCATTATTCATTGAAAAAAGTTTTTTAAAATATAATATCTTTAATATATATTATTTATAAAAGCAATTCAGATCTTATTGAAGTAAATAATGTTACAGTTTTATTGCCGTTTCTATTTTACTATTCAAAGCAGATTTTCAGAAAAGCAGTAGCTAAAAAAATGTACATTTACCAAGGAATCCTGCATTTAACTAATAAAACAATGTTTGAGCTTAGAATTTAATATTTATAAATTTCACGAAATTAATTTTGGCTGGGAGTAACAGATGTAAAATATATATTTTTACCGAGATTTTCCAAAAATAATAATTTCATCAAAAATAAATTAATTCATTTGTGAACAATCTTGAAAGCTTCATTAAAATCTGATAATTATTTTATATCAATAGTTATCTTTAATATGCAAAAAAGGGCAATATTTTAAACTAAAATTTCAAACTTGTTAGAAAGGATTAAAAAATAATTAAAGAATACTTTGGTCTTTCCTCTTAATAATAAAAAACATTTTGATGCTAAAACTTTGTTTTTATTAAATTTGGTGTCATTTTTCATCATGCTGTTTTTTCAGCAAATTAAGTGGAGTTATCTAACATGCACATTAAAACTTAAGATTATCCGTCTATGTAAATCTGCAGTTATCCCTTTTTATTTCAATCTTCTTACATTATTTAATTCTTTCATTAAAGTCAACTTTAGCAAATCTGAGGCACAGCTTCTGTTTCAGGCATGGCGCTTTCATTTGCAATATTTGCAAAGGTAAAATAAATATGCTGAATGTACAACACCTGAACAACAACAAGCTATGGCCCGAAGCAATTTTTTCATATCTATGTGATATTCAAAGATGTAAACATGTAAAAACTGGAATTAACTGCATCTGAACTTGCACACACAATTGAGAAAATGTTGTTAGGTGCTAAATACGAAAAGCAGTCAAAAGAAAAATCCCCTCAGATGCTTTTGTGCTGAACATGTTAAAATCCATGCCTGCCTTCCAAGCTGGATAAACAGTACAGATAACGATTTTTTAAAACTTAATCCTCACTTTCAAGAAAGATAAGAGATGAAGACAGGATAACAATTAGAGAATGAAGATAAAAAAAGCAACTATAAGACGGCAAAAACAAGAGAGAGAAAGTTTAAAACATAAAAATAACCGAAATGGATATTAAAAAGAGAAAAGAGAAAAAGATGCTAATTGTTGGCTTGTCTTATTAGAAAGTGCAAACAAGCCAAAGTTAAAAACTCTCTCCTTCCTTGCGGGGTCATTGTGTCCCTGTGGATCAGGCCATACTAACAATCAGGCCAACAAGTTCATCCAATAAGAAAGGAGACAGCTGGGCAGTCTCAACTTGCAATGTGGCACAAAGTAAAACAAACCTTATCTATAAATGGCTAATTCTCAGTGGATACTTGTTTGTACAACAAAACTATGGCCATCACTACTTTGTCCACTTCTAATCTAATTTTATATAGAAACTAATTATTCATTTTTGAATGGCCTTCTTTTCAGGTTATTTTCTGTTACATTTTCTTACACTGGTAATATTAGATTTTTGTCTATTTCTGAGATGATGTAGTATTCACAGTATCTGGACTATTATCCTCATCCTTGTTGCCATTTGTACGACGTTTAGACCTTCTTCAGGTGCTAACAGGAACTAACCAATGTTTATATCCACTGGTCCATGTGTCCTTTAAGACAAGAACTGAATTTTTGGGACTTATAAACCTAATGTCCAGTAACCATTTTTACCAGAGTTCATATTGCAATTTTTTTTTTTTTTGGGGGATTTGAATGGTTTTCTCTAGTATATTTTATATTAACTTTCAGGGTTAGAGTGAGTTAACTCATGACTTCCAAAAGAGACATTACTATGCAAGGGATGATAATAATATACCCCAGTGATTGTAATAAAGAGTTCACTTCGAAATTCCTAGCACCTGAAGAAGAACAGGGCGTACAATGGCCAAAATGTTGCACAAATGGAAACAAAGATGATGACAACAGTCTGAATAATGTAAATACTGTAGTAATATTAGATATAATAGTATTTATATAGAAAACCGAATACACTGACATCAGTAAAAAGGGCAGCCTAAAATGCCAAATATAGGTGAGGGACACTAAAATCAAGCAGGTACAAAAATTTAAATACCTAGGAAATGTTCAAACAGAAGACAGAAAGTGTGACACTGAGATTTGAAGGTGAATTGACATGGCGAAGGAAGCATTCCAGAAGTTGAGTTAAGTATTAAGAAACAGGACAATTTCACCAGAAACAAAGAGGAGAGTATTGGATTGCTATGTGATGTCAGTTCTACAATATGGCAGTGAATGTTGGACAATCTCTTCGAAGATGAAGGAAAAACTTGAAGCAGCTGAAATGTGGTTCTACAGAAGGATGCTGCAGATATCATGGACTGAGCATGTGAGCAATGATGAGGTTTTGGAAAAGATAGAAACAAAAAAGAAATTAATACTGAGCATCAGGAAGAGACAGCTGAAGTTCCTGGGACATGCAATGAGGAAGGAGGGCTTAGAGAACCTGATACTAACAGGCTAGATAGAGGGGAAAAGAGACAGGGGAAAGCAGTGGATAACATATTTGAAGGACCTGATCAGATGGATGGCGAAATGAGGGTTGAATGGTGTAACAAGAAAAAGTATGCTAAGAACCACCAGAGATAGGGAGATGTGGAAAGCCATGATAGCCTACGTCCTGAAAGGACAGAGCACATAAAAGAAGAAGTATTTATATTTCTTTAAGTGTCCTAAAGATGACGTTAAACTGCTTGGGCTGGGTAAGAGCATTTAACTGTGAATAGTAATTTGTCTAAGAGAAAGAAATCTCTGAAATAAAAAACCTCTCCATGGTACCTCAAGTTGCATGAATTGAAGCATACTACTAGATTGGTAATCACATTTCATCATTTTTTCCATCTTTTCTAATTATCATCTTACCTTGTCTTTCATTTTTAATGAAACCTGCATATATATATATATATATATATATATATATATATATATATATGCTCTTATTCAGCACTCTAGAGAAGAAAATTTGAAACAAAAAAAAAAGTAGTTACCACTTTGGTGATATATGCATAAATATTCAGCAGTGAATTGAGTTCTTTTGGTGACTGGCATGTGTATACACTGCTTATATATAACACACTAAAATTTGCCTTCTCTGTTTCCATGTGCCTATGGATTAGGGGTTTCTCTACCCCCTTATCTCTCAGACAAAATTTACCAATATAAGGAAACAAATTTTTCATCTCCCTTCAAAAAATAGTATTTGCTACCTGATGAGACATTTTCCTTTCAAAGTCGAAACAAAATGTACACTTTGTAGTAAATTGTAATTTGTACATGTTTTTAACTTTAATATCTATATATATATATATATATATATATATATATATATGTGTGTGTGTGTGTGTGTGTGTGTGTATTATATTATAATCACAAAACTTTATTAAATTCGTTAAGGTTTTGTTGTTCTCTCTATACTTACTCTATATATAAAAGGATAGAGCTGAACTCTCCAATCTCGATGGGTAATCTTTCTAGAGAAGGTGTTTTGATAAAGACACCAAATTTTCAGTCTCCTAAAATGGTTGATATTAGTAAAGGTGTACAGCTGTAAAACTCACTCTAATATTTTATGATGGTTCAATTATCTATGATAGTAGACCATGTAAAACATGGACCAAGTTTACAAAAGTAGATTTAAGGAAGTCAAGATTACAGCCAGGCTTTACAGGAAATCAGGCAGCCTGGAAAAGGGCCATCAAAAAACCCTGTCCAACCCAAGCTAGCATGGAAACAGATGTTAAATGATGATGATGATATCAACTATTATTCACTTGTTTTTACCAGTGAAAATTTTATGGTTTTCATATTTCAAATTTTTGATGAATCTTAATTCTTAAGCTATAGGTTGAGTAAAGTCATGGCAGTTTCTCCAACAATGAAATGCCTGTAGAAATTCCCCTATTGCATAATTAAAATTTGAGCTGAACAACCGTAACAAAATATTAAAATACTAATCAAAAAATATGAATGCAGGACATTATTTTAAGAAGTGGGTAGAAATGAAAAGATTTGAAATATACTTGTCAAACACTTAATGAGCACATTTTTGTGTCGGGTAGAGAACAAAAATCATCTCTCAGTTGTGTGTCTGTCCTCGAAGACAGTGCGGTTCAGTTGTAGCTTCATCTGCTAGGGTAGAGGTGCATCTGAGAAAAATGTTATGCGGACGGGACGCACCACCCCATTGCACCAGAGAGGTGGACCAGGTGCTCATCACTGGGGCCAGCTCAACTGATGATTGAGAGGACTGGGGAATTTTTGTTCCTTCACCTGTCTGTAAACAGTCGAGCTCCCTACGTTAAAAAGGACCTTGTGTCACATCTCTCTCTAGTGGGGGAGTAGGGTAAATATATACTTCTTTTCAAACACTTCTATCTGCCTTCCTTTCATTTTCTCAGGTCACATCTTTTTATTTTCCTTTTTCTATAGTCAAATCAGAATAGTCCATTACTTATGAGGTACTGGCAGGGCGTAATGGTCAAGCAAACTAATGAAAAGAGGGACAAACACAATTATTTGTCTATATTTCTGAGATGAGGTAGTATTTATACTACATTACTCAGACTATTTTCCTCATTTTCATCGCCATTTCCACGATGCTCTGGCCTTCTTCAGGTGCATTCCTTGTGAGCCACTTCTGGTAGTCATGAGTTATCTCCCTTTAACTCGACTTGCTAAGTTACTTGTTACCACTGGATATAGTGGATATAGGCAGTGGTTAGTTTCACTGACTTGACCCAAAAACAAAAAGTTGTAAGTTCAATACCAGGCTACAGCAGTGGTGAACAAGTAACTTAGAGAGTCTGGTTAAAGGAAGATAACACATGACTAACAGAAGCAGCTGACAAGAAATAAGAATGACATACCCCAGTGATCATAATAAAGAGGTTAGTCTGAAATTCCTAGGACCTGAAGAAGGCTGGAGCATACAACAGCTGAAACAACGTGGAAATGGCAATGAAGGTAAGGGCAATATTTCGAACAATGTAAATAGTGTAAGCACAACTATAATATGAATGTGTGTGTGTATGTGTGTGTGCATATATATATATATACATATATATATATATGCCAAGCCATTTAACTCATAACTGGAGGAAGAAGAGATGGATTCATACCTTTCCCAAAGGCATTTGCGTGAAAATGAATATAACAAACTTAACTGGGATTTTAACTTGGCTCACAAATTTCTCATTCTGAGCCACTAATCATTACACCACCTGCACATCTTTCAAAACATTGATTTCGCAAAGGTTAAGCAAGAAAAGTCCACTTAAATATGACCAAATGACCTGATCAAGAATTTTTTTTTTAAGTGCTCCTTGGTTGAGCTGAGAATGTTTCAGCATTCTTATAAATAAACAAGGAACTTGATGTAAGCGTGTTAAATTAAAGGTGAATTTATAATTGCATCAAAATGTCATTTTAGATCTCATCTCTAACATGCAAAAGAGTCACCTTTAAAATGCTTTGCACAAGAAAGAATAAACAAACATCAAACAACAGTCATTTTGTTGGGTTTTTTTTCTAAATTTACCCCCACCCCCATCCTAATGGAGGGTGGGGGGTGAATTGTTTTTCTATGCTTTTGACTCAGCTATTTTCTGCTTTTGGTCACACCGACATACTTCTGATTACTTAAAGGTTATATTCAGTGGATACATGTGTTTGAGTAGATATCTAAAAAAGTATACATTTAGGTCTACCTAAGTCCGTGTATTTAAAAGTCATAATAAAGAAATGTGCTTTCTGACAGGGTTCAAACATGCATCACACCTGAGACTGATTTGCCACAATGTTTTCAAGAATCAAGCAAAATGCAATTGCTCTATGTAAAAAAAGAAAAAAAAATGAACATCACATTTTAGGATCTCATCATAAAGGGGACAAAGGCTTAAGCCTTGCCAGAGGACACATTCCTTTTATTAAGACTCTCTAATACACAAGCTGGTAGATGTAAATTTTCACTGACTACATAACAAAGATGTCTCTTCAAACATGTGTACTTACTAAATGTAATGGTTAAGTACTGAGAAATAATAACAAATTCTGTATAAATAAAACTATTAACTCTTTTACATATCTTCTACTCCATCAGCTTCTTTTCTCGCACTTCCTGCCTGTGGAATCCCCTTCCATTTACTTGCTTCTCCAACAGCTACAATCTCCAGGAATTTAAATGTAAAATCAATAGTCATCTATCTCACTAACCTGCATTCCCTCTCTCATGTTTCCTTCTCCGTCCACACCACTCTCATCAGTATTCTCATCCATCTCTTACCCACTTCCTGACACCTCCTATAACCTGTTACTCTTTCTCATAACTTTCCTCCTATGTAACCTCCTGCAAAACAGTGGCAGTAAAATGCCTTGCTTGGGGCGATATGATTATATATATGTATGTATGTAAAATTCAATAAGAAAAATCAAATCAAATTGACTATTTGCCAAAAAATAGTTACATGAATTAAGAGTTGTCAATGTAAATTCTTACTCATACACACACACACACACACACCTTGCCATATATGATGATTGATATTACATAACAGTTAAGCAATCTTTTCTTTGTTTCTAATATTTTCTTGCTTATTAGTAATTTTAGTTTTAGAAAGGCATCTTTTGTTATTCCAGTCTAAATTCTGATTACATTGGTACATTTTACATATTCTGTTAAAAAAAAACTTCCTCGGTATTTAATTTATGTACTTATTTGATTTAATAATCTCCAATTCAAAGCTTGTGTTTTGGGCTTTTAATGTCATAATATTAAATGTGGTAAGAAGGTTGGTTCACTGTGTCTTGCAGAATAATTTTTTTTCATAAAAATCAATTTTGAACATTAATAAATTTGTCACTCCATAATATTGTTTTATTCAGTGTATATATATATATATATATATATATATATATATATAAGGAATCTAATATGTAAAGTTGAGGTATCTGGTTTGTTGATATTTACTAAGATGTCAGAGACGACCAATTTTCAATAATTTACGATTTCTAGTTATATACTAGTTGACTTAATGGTACTTTCTTGTAGCAATTTAGTGTCTTGAAATTAATTATCTTCACATTTTATCTAAACTTTATACCAGAACTACTTAATTCAATAAAACTTTTCTCTGTTCTTTTCTGGTTCTATATAACAATCACAAAGTTGGTTCACTGCATCATTCCTTAAAAACTTCCTTGTTAGAGGACATCCTACAAATTTATAAATCTACCATATGTCCCTGCATTGAATACCATTGCCTTGTCTAGTCTGGTACTCCTGCTGTACAGATAGAGATTGACAAAATCTAAATGGTCTGTAATGTAATCAATTCTGATCAGGCATCTTCACTTAAATCACTTTCTCACAAATATTTTCATGGCAACTTCTGATGAGCTTATTTACCCTGGTGTTCTGATTACATGAAATGAAGTGTGTTACTAGATTGGTAAGTAGGTTTCATTGTTGAAATTGCTAGATGAAATCACTATGTTAACAGTTTCTTTGTATCTAGCCCAGTTCTATAATTTTGTTAGATGAAATGAAAAGCAGGAGGCCTTATATACCAACAAATAAGTTTTCATGTACATTTTCTCATAAATAATATCAGGTGGCCAATTAAGAAAGAACACACTAAAAAATACGTCATGGGTCTAGATATATAATCTTAGGTTTGGCCACTAACCCAAAACATTTGCCAAAATTGCTGACAGAAAAGAAATTACAGCACCAGTCTCTTGGAGAGCACTTTTTGATAGAGCAACTTCTATCAGGGTGGAGTTTAGGAATTTTGGTTTGAAAGATAAGGAAGGAAGTTCAAACAATGCCTGAAATAAGAGAAGTCTTTTAAAGAACTGAAGGTTTTAGAGATTAAAGGTGGGGTACTGATTAATAAACAGTGATCACTGACAAAGAAAAACAAGGGATAGAGATAGCAGTGGGTGTGGATGTTTTCTTTCTTTAAAGACCCCCAACTCCTCTCCCGGCTGACAACTTTGTTAATGGTAGAAATAACCAATATGAAGTTGTGTCTTGTGTTCAGGGAGATTTCAATGCATTGATTTAACTTATACTAGTCGAACTAACAGATACTTGCAGGATTCTCAAATGCATCAGTTGATCACAGGGTTTAAAATTTATCACCCTTGATTGGCTAGTTAGTTAACCTATCAAAAATTTACTATTTTTAGTTATATATTAGTTGACTTAATGGTACTTTCTTCTAGCAATTTAATGTCTTGAAATAAATTATCTTCACATTTTCTCTAAACTTTATACCAGAACTACTAAATTCAATAGAACTTTCCTCTATGTTCTTTTCTGGTTCTATATAACAACTAGCAGTATAGCCGGGCGTTGCTTGGGTGTAATGAAAGCTTTAAAACTAATCTATGGTCCCGGACTCAGCCTAAAGAATATTTGTGTGAAGTTTGGTGAGAATTGGATAAAAGTTGTGGATTTGTATAAAGGATATACAGGCATATAAACAGAGACACACTCAAACATCTTGCCTTATATATATATATATATATATATATATATATATATAAAGAACTGCAACCTTGAAACTTCTGAATATCATTTCTTATGTCTTTGTCTATGAGTGTATCAAATTTGATTAAAATCGGACCACTCCTTCTATAACCCGATTTTTTGATTATCGATATTTATCGGGGGTACCTCGACACAAAGCCTAGCTAAGAACATTTAAGAATGCTTATAGTACAACTGTGTAAATTTTCAAGAAAGTCGGTTCAGCTGTTTCCAAATCTATAGGTAACGGACACACATACAAAGTTCCATTTATAAATAAGTTTAGATTACAAAGTTGGTTCACTGCGTCATTCCTTAAAAACTTCCTTGTTAAAAGACATCCTACAAGTTTATAAATCTACCATATGTCTCTGCATTGAATACTGTTGCCTTGTCTAGTCTGGAGCTCCTGCTGTACAGATAGAGATTATTGACAAAATCTCAATGGTCTGTAATGTAATCAATTCTGATCAGGCATCTTCAATCACTTTCTCACAAATATTTTCATGGCAACTTCTCTGATGAGCTTATTTTTCCTGGTGTTCTGATGACATGAATTGAAGTGTGTTACTAGATTGGCAAGTAGGTCTCATTGTTGAAATAGTTAGATGCAACCACCATGTTAACAGTTTCTTTTCTTGCACATTCTACCTATAAATCTCCCTTCCGATTTCTTGTTTCCCTGTTCAAAAATTTAAATGCAAAATCAATTGTCATCTTCTGTCTTCTTAAACCCAGTTCCTCTTTACTCCTTTCCTCAATTTTTCTCATTTTCTTCCACTTTCTGTAACTCTCCTGTTCTAATAGTATTATTGCCTTGTGTATGGATGGATTAAAGAAACAAAAAAAAAAACAAACAATTGCAGCAGTTGAAGCAGCAACTGTTAACAACCAACCTCCAAATCACATAGGAAATCATTATTAGTCTTTACAGAGTCCATGCCTGGTTGAACAAGAGCTGTTATATTGTTATGTACAGGATGCGGTACGTAGTCATTAGGTTTGAGGTCATGTACTTCAGTAGTTAGCAGCCGAGAGAAACCCCAAATGAACACTGTATGTGGCTTACTTTGATAGTCTGGTGTAAAATTTCTTTTTCTGTTTTGTCTTATTTAATACAAGTGTGCCTGTGCCATAAAAATGATGAGAAAATATTTATATTGAAATGCTGTCTGAAATGACAGCAACATATATACCTACTATTATCTTACATTAAGACATTAGAAAAAAATCCAAACTCTTGAGGAGGGAGATTATATATATATAAAATCCTCTCTACTATAATGACTGCTGTCTATTTGTGTGTGTATGTTTATTGTGTGCGTGTGTGTGTTGCAAGAAAATAAGAAAGGCACTGTTAAAGAGCAAACACAAGGCAAGAACTTTAATCTCTGCTAATAAAGAGAATGAACTGGGCCGATATTGTCTTGCTATTGTCTCTCTCCTAATGAGCATGACATAAGGGATATATGTATGTTGGGTTTCAATTCTGAGTTAAAAGTCTAACTGTACTGATGAGCTGTGATACAGCGAAACAGATCTGTCTGCGGATGACTATTTATGCTCTCACACCCTGATTGAGCACTCTGGAAGAATGGGAGACTTTGAAAAACAGTAGCTACTCTGGCATGTATGCATTGTTCATTCAGTAATGAATTGGAGCACTCTGGCTATTGGGCATGTATAATGATAATATACATGCTAAAAAGTCTACCTTCTTCTACCGAGCACCTATAGCCCAGATGGTAGAATCGGCAACTGATGCCAATTCAGTCGGATTTCAATCCTGAGTTAAAAGCAATTGGAGTCTAACCGTACTGATGAGCTGTGATACAGCGAAACAGATCTGTCTGCAGATGACTATATATATATATATATATATATATATATATATATACACACACACACACACACAAATAAATGCACAACAGTCTTTATTACAGTAGAGAAGATTTTTCAGCAGAACGATAAAACTAGCAAAGAGAATAAGCAGTATTTCCAAAATCAGCACAAAAACAAACAGAATTACAAAGAAAATGGTCAATTTAAAAAAAAAAAAAAGAAAAAGAAAAAGAAAAAAAAACAGGAAAAGGATTTTTTTTTTCCCCTTTTTACACTTATACTTTTTTGGGCCTGGCACTAATAAGGACAAATAAGCAGGCTCCAAATCAGAAATAGATTCAGACAACTCAGAAAAGGAAACAGGGTGGGGAAAAAATGGACCACAAGAATACAGAATTGGCACAAAAATTATTTTTCAGCTTGAGCATAAAGCTCTAAAACAGCCATATTTCATTTAAAAAAAAAAAGAAAAAAAGAAAAGAAGCAAAATAAAATAAGATAGCCTTCTTTGGACACAAATAGCTCAAAATATAATTTTTAAACCTTCTCCACAAAATTTGTTTCAGTCAATATTCAGAAACTGTTGGTGTTGTTCTCATTGAAACAGCCTTTTGGTTAAAATCAAAGTGTAGCATCTGTACTCCTTACTGATGCATTTTTGCTTTCAAGCAGTTCACGTGAGAATAACAAGGGAAGCTGAGTCAGAAATATTCCAATGCTGTGGCTGCACTTCCCATAATCAACTAAAGAGGGGGTCGTGATGATTTTGATGCTAATGTGACAGTAGCTGTAGGCACAGGGCAATTTTTGTCCTTGTCCAATAAGCATGCATATGGATCAGTCAGTTAAGTGCTATACGTGATACACGCTTGGGCAATCATGTCTCAAAAGAGACATGACTAACTGGGCAGAATATTATCCCGCAGTAGGTTGCCATTACTTTTTGTGGTAGACTG
This sequence comes from Ascarosepion bandense, assembly GCA_037127315.1. Taxonomy (NCBI): domain Eukaryota; kingdom Metazoa; phylum Mollusca; class Cephalopoda; order Sepiida; family Sepiidae; genus Ascarosepion; species Ascarosepion bandense. Next base: position 3,061,745 of record JBBBDQ010000635.1, read on the forward strand.
GTTGCTGACCAAGGCTATAGAATCCAATCTGTCCTGTTATTTAACCCATAACTGGAGGGAAGAGACAGATTAATACCTTTCCCAAGGGCATTTGCGCATAAGTGAATGCAAGGAATTCAACTGGAATTCGAAGTTAGCTTCCTGAGTTTTCGTTCCAAGTTGATATCACTGCACCACAACGCATATGGGAACCCTATATTAAATAGACAATTTGTTACATCATACCACCATGGCGTGAAGCAAAGCAATTACTGCTCAAAGGCTGTAGCTTTATACCACATTTATTTTGGCCCAAGTAAATCAACATAAAACCAAGAACTACAACAAATTCTGAGCTTGCTTCAACTCACTCAGAAATGTCTATCATCTGCATGCAGTCATGTCAAAAACAGATAAATCCGAACATTTTTCAATCCTTTTGCAAATGCTCAAGAAAAATTTGACTTGTTCACCAACATTAGTATAATATGTGGCATTCAGAACTTGGCAAGAAGGCATGCTACCAAACAAAAATAATACCTATTAGACATATTCACGACTATGAATGTACATTATAATCTGAATACCAAATAAACAAACTAGAATTATGATATACATATAGACCAATATACATACCATTTTTTTCAGTTGAACTTGGAATGCCTTCTTGCCAAGTTTTAAATGCCACATATTATACTAATGTTGGTGAACAAGTCAAATGCACATGAAACCTGATTAACCAATGAAAATGAAACACAAAAATAAAAATATCAGAATTACTTTTTTTTTTCTCTCTGTATCTTATTCTTTGATGAAGTTATAAGTGAAATGTTACATTGGCAAACTTTCCTATTTGTCCTATCATTCTGTCAAATTCCTACCCATATTTGATTCCATTTCATGTGTATATATATATATGTTTTGACTGCTCATCTTTTTCCTTAGATCAAAACTGTTCTTCATTATCAATTTTTTTTTTTTTGCTTTTTCAAGTTTTCATTTTTTTTTTTTTTTTTTAGCTAAGAATGATCATGACTTTATGGGGGAAAATGGAATGGTTACTTATTGTTTTATTTATGCTTTCCATTTCGGTTTTTCTTCTCCAAAGTGATCTGCCACCCAAGGTCGGATGAGCTTGAAGCCATAGGGAGATGGTCAATGTTTATTTGATTCAGCCTTGTGTCATACATAACTGAACTCTCCACAACTTACAAGTTTTATCCAGAATTATCATCTCAGAATTATCAGGTTTTCATCATCAGAAGGTTAGTGTAAGTGGAATAATGGAAGAATAAAATACATTTTTCATGTTAAAATAGAAATAGAAGTCTATTGAAAAAATAGAATAGCAAGAATTGGTAGAAATTAATGTTAAGTTAAAAAGTTAAGGGTATCAAGAGTTGTAGAAAATGTTTGTTGGAAAGAGTATATGCATACGTATGCATTCATGATCATTTGTTCAGTAGGTCTTTGGATGAAGAAGTAAAATCCGGGTTTCTCCCATTACATTTTAGTTGTCTCTCTTTCTCTGCTCCCATCTGATGCTATTCATGCCATTTATATAGTCTTTTTAATTTTTCAAACTGGATCACAAAGTCTTTATGGTCTTGCAAATTGCTCCCATTGTTCAGAAAACCAATTTAACATCTCGCAAAATCCGATTTCGACTTTTTCTTTAAGCATATGGTAAATTGTTTTTCTATTCAGCAAAACCAGGATTTCACACATCATAGCAATTTTTTGTAAAAGTTAAGAGGAAGGTTGATTTTAATTTTTAATTTCCTATCCCACAAGCTAATCTATCTTGATATTTAACCCATAGCTGGGTGTAATGAGAGAGCCATAAATAAAGTTAACTTTTTGATAAGTACAAATTATTTCACACTCATGTTTCATGTTGAGAGTTTGGGGCAATCGAATTTGTGCCACCCTGTATACATTAGAACACAACTACTTTTGTTTAAATAATAAGACAAACACCTTTATTCTCTCACAAGATGGTAAATCTCTAACTTGTGTAGAAAGAAAAAAAAAAACGTTCCTCCATATTCTGGCGGCTTCCCTGGAAGAAAATTGTCTCCTGCCAAGTAAATATTTGACAAGAATCAACATGGTCAGTTTAAACAGCAGGTGGGGTGGAAATGTGGTACTCAAGATGAGGTCGGCTAGTTTGGTTTGAATTCAACAGACTTTTGAAAAAAAAAAATCTTTTCTAATCAATATGTTTATGAAAGTGAGTTATTTTGAGTTGGCTGACATTGTTGTTTTAATTGACAACTGCTGGGACCACAAGAACTTATGAAGAAGGAGTTCAAGGAAAGAGAGAAGGAAAAGGAAAGAAAGAGGGAGTGAAAAAGAGGAGAGAACAGAGTGATAATTCAAAGAAAAGGGTTAGAGTAGAGGCGAAAGAGAGAAGAGAGAGAGAGAAAGAGACACACAGAAAGAGAGAGATGCCATTTTTATTGTTTAGTAAAGATATATATTGGGTTGTGAGATAAATGTTTTTTTTCAAGATTGAATTCATATGCAAAATAATTTTATTTTGTTTTTAGTTCTATTCTTTAGCTACAACTTTTATTTACTGTTTCATATTACTGATCAATTTTTCAAATTGTTAACGGACAACAGGATTAAAATAAAGAAATTTATCTCATAGCCCTTTACAAATCTCCGACATGCACACAATTCAGGGCTGGAAAGTTCTCATTTGAATCAGTCAGTTAAGTTCCATATGTGATATACGATTGGGCAATCATGTCTCGAAAGAGACATGACTGACTTGGCAGAAGATTATCCTGCAGTAGGTTGCCATTGCTTTCTGTGGTAAACTGGTTGCCACTTAAGGCTATAGAACCCAATCTGTCTTGTTATTTAACCCATAACTGGAGGGAAGACATGGATTAATGACTTTCTCAAGGGTATTTGTGCATAAGTGTATGCATGGAATTCAACAGATATTTGAACTTGGCTCCCCAAGTTATTGTTCCGAGTCAATAACTACTGCACCAAAACACATTTGAATGCATTTCTTAACAATCTGACCAGACATTAGATGTTATTTTGAAATTCCTTCTTGGTCTCAAAACTTTTATGCACACTCGTGTGTGTGTGTGCGCGTGTGTTTATATATGTCAAATTAAATAAATTTCAAACATTATATCTGCTTATTTTTAATAAAATCTTTTCACACTCGTGATTAATCTTTCTTGCATTATAATTGAAAAATGTAAGAAATGTGCTGTTACTTTTATTTCTTCCATAGCAGTATAGCCTGGCGTTGCTCGGGTGCAATGAAAGCTTTAAAACTAATCCATAGTCCTGGAGCTCAAACTCGTAAACTGAATTTTGAAGGCTAAATAAGTCCTCTCAGTAAATGGTATCATGGTTGAGACTAAGAATTACAATTATACCTACTTAGAGCCAAACCCGAAGCAAAAAACTAAGATAAAAGGGCTGAAAAAAAAAAAAATACAGACATACAGGCAGATAAACAAACACACACACAAACATCTTGCTATATATATATATATATATATATATATATATATATATAAATTGATTTTCTGCACTATTGTAAGAACTGCAACCTTGAAACTTTTGAATATCGTTTCTTATGTCTTTGTCTATGAGTGTATCAAATTTTATTAAAATTGGACCACTCCTTCTATAACCTGGTTTTTTCGATTATTGATATTTATTGAGGGTACCTCGACACAAAACCTAGCTAAGATCACTCGCAGATGCTTATAGTACAACTGTGTAAATTTTCAAGAAAATCGGTTCAGCCGTTTTGGAGTCTAAAGGTAATGGAGACACACAGACAAAGTTCCATTTATAAATAAGTTTAGATTTTATAATCCATTTCTCAATGTTTCCAAGTGCTTTCAATTTCCTTCTGAGATCTTCAGAGGTTTAAGTTGTGGAACTTATAAATTAAATTTGAAGCAAAAAAAAATATTTACAGTAATAGGTTAATGATTATCCTAATGTCTTTTCCGAAAATGTCGAAGTTGCCAAGCATCTTAAAGAAGTTTTTGTGGTGTGCTTTCTCAAATGCCTTCACATAAGCACAGATGAAGGCCCTTCTGCATTTATATCGCTCTTTAGATAGCATTCTGAACATGAATATCGCATTCCTTTTTTTCATTAATCAGCCTGAGAACTTTTCATAACCTCTTGATATATAAGTGTGTATGAGTGTACACTATGGGTCATGCAATACGCTCTACAATATGTATAGGTTTATTTAAGGTGAGGAACTGTTCAGTCTGGCAAAGAACCTGGACAAAATGTCCTCTATATTCTTGATAATAATGTTAAGAAGAAAACAAAAACTAATAACAATGTGAAAGGACTTTCAAACAAGATAAAATTTTCGGTCATAAACTGAAACATTTCAATATCTTGGCTGGATTATCAGTGAAGAGGGCTCCACAATCATATAATAATTCTGCTTGTTCCTTCCTTAGTTACTTAGTTCATCTGTCCATTACGCCACTTACTCTCTACACAAGTTTTTCCTTCCCCTCTATCTTTTTAAATGCTACTCTCCTCAGCCTTTCTCTCACCTTTGCCAAACAGAAGAATAGTAAAGAGTGAGAGAGGAGGAGAAGAGAGCATATAGCATTACCAAATCAGTAGCAGCTTAAGCTAGTGGTTGTAGCAGTAATTGTGTGTGTGTATATGTGTGTGTACTGTCCAATATAGTAAAAATAGGTAGGTTTGTTGTCGTATCCCACAACCTAATAACAAAATTTCTGGTCTCTACACCCTTGGCCATTACTCAGTTTGTCTTTTCTGTTTACAATGGACACAGGAGCCATGATTTTTCAGTCATAAAAAAAATTTTCTCTTTCAAAATCTCTCTTAAAATAGTGTACAGTATTTTGGTTATGGTCTGTGCATACGCCACTTAATATAAGGTTACAAAAAAGTAGCTTCTATGGACATTACTTTTATAGATATTTTGATAAAATTACACTGTTATTATTTTATTATCCAATACCTTTATGTTTGAAGACATTACTATCATTTGTAGTATGACAAAGTAAGATTTTTCCAGGAAATCATAATTATTCTTCGTGGAAATTCCACGGGTTCTGCTAGTAGATATAATTTCAGAGTCATATAAACAAGAACAGCTGTCTTAAAACTAAGTACCATCTGGGAATACGAGCAACCCAGGATCAGGCCATTGCATGTACTGACCTTCTCAATCTTGTTGTACACCTACAGATCCTTTGTATTAACAGCAGAATTATAGCAAAGAACCCAAGTAGTAAAAAATGAGAGAGTCTAGAACCACCCTAGGCATCTCCTATGTAGACTACAGAAGATGATGATGCAGTGTTATTGTTTTTTGTGGAATATTTAAAGATGAAACACACTTGGATTATAAGACTGAATAATGAATTGACAATATTTTGGAGAAGAACAATGATTTTTTTTCTCTAGATATAATTCCTACTGTTTAACCCATAACTAGGAGAGGAGGTAGGTTCATGCATTTTCCACATGAATGAATATAATGAAACAAACTGAAATCCTGAATTTGCTCTTTGATTCCTCATTCTGAGCAACAATTGCACCACCCCCATATGCAGCATAATGTGTGATGCCATCAGATAAGAAAATGACCTGTTGGCAGATCTCGTAACCATCATTGAGAGGAAAAAGTTGAAATAGTAAAGACATGTCGTAAGAGCTGAGAATCCTTCCACTGCCATCCCCCTAGGTACCACCTTTTGCCAAAGACGGAGCAAGCAGAGAAAAAATGTGCTGACAACATCTGAGTGGACTGGAAGATCATTCATACAATCGTAGATATTGGCATGCAATGGAGACACTTGAAAGCAGTAGAATTAAAGGTTCTGGATTATTTTAATATATTTGCTAAATAAGTGAAGCTTACCTAATAGGTATATATCCTTTTGCATTTTCACTGCTCTTGCTGAGCTAAATATTACATTCCTTGTTCCAGTGTCTTGAACAAAACTGCATTTTTCTTCTTCTATTTGCTGTCTAATTTTACTGCACACTATTCATCAGAATTTGAATGGCAAGTTCCATCATGTAGCTCATTATGTCTATTCTCTGATTTACCTCTGGCTTCTTAGGCAGTGTTATGAAAATGAATCTACTAAGATCTTCCAGTATCTCACCCTGTTGTATCTTTCATTTATTATTCCTGTAATCTTGTCAATGCCAAAAATGTCTAAAGCTGCTAGCATCTCTATTACAATCCCATCTGGTCCTTCTTTGTTCATGCTCATCTTGGCCAGTGCTGATCACACTTAAGAGTTTAATATTTCAAGTCCTCTTATATGTCGATACATTGAAGGTTTCTCTTTATTAGATAAGAATTCTCCAATATATTTATTCTTTTTTAAGTATTTTTTCTTTAGCGTATTATAATTCTGTATGTTATACACTATAATTACTTATCTGTCCCCTGCCTACAAATTTAGACTGCCTCTTCACTGTCCACAAATTCTTGAGAAAGTAACAATTGTAAATTCAATATTTAAGCATTTTTAAAAAAATTCCAGCAAGAATCATTCTGAGGTTTAATGAAATTGTATACGTCTTTCTAGAAAGAAAGGAAGGCAATAAAGAGAAAGCTTTAATGAAATGGTATAGTCATAACTTATACCAGCCAAAAATGCTTAATTTCAGTAACAAAAATGAGCAAAAAAAAACAAAACAAAAAAAAAAACACATGGAATTTCTACTGGATCTGCACTAAATGATAAAAGGAAATAGATGACTGTACCATAGAGTTACCTTGGCGACCCAGAAGGGCTAAACCCGCATGTTTATTTTGCAATTGAATGAGGAGACAGCGAATAGGTGAGCTTTGAACAAAAGGCAAAGCAGGAAGCACTTTGTGTGTACGGAAGTGGTAGCATTGCTTGTAGTCATTTTTATTGGCTGGTTCTGGGTGCTCATTGGTTAAGTGATGGCTTGTCAGGTGTATAAAAGCATGGTATGCTCATTCAGAGACTGCCTTATTTTTGGTAAGGAGAGTGGCTTTTATTTTTATTTTAATTATATCACCCCAAGCAAGGCAGTAATGCCACTGATGTACAGGAGGCTATGTAAGAGTGACAAGATTGGAAAAGAAAAAACCAGAAACCACATCCTAAGCAGGGAACAAGGGATGAGCCTCTTCACTTGTTCAGTAGACGTGGGTGGAGTGTGAACCGGGCGATTACCCAAGAATGAGGAATGGTGATAGTATTTTTGGAATTGATTTGCTTCACTCAGCTTTTTGTTTTGTGTGCTTGTGACTGATTTTCCCAATGGAGTAAGAACTGACTTGAAAAAGTATTATTACTTGATATGCAGTATATGACAGTATTGATGAATCTGAAATAAACTTGCTTGTGAACAAAGGTTATTGGCCCTTAAGGAATTCTTCTGGATTATGGCTGACTTCCTGTGCACCACAAGGAAACTAACGTGTACTTTTGAAGTCACTAACAGTTGCCTGTGAAATTAGTTTGTTAAAACTTAAGTTCTAATCATTAATTTTATTACAGAACTAGCAGTATAGCCTGGCGTTGCTCGGGTGTAATGAAAGCTTTAAAACTAATCCATGTTCCTGGAGCTCAGACTGTTTGGATGTTGGCGCAAAAGACTAAAAAGCAACAGTTAAATCGAAACCGTAGACTGAAAGAAAAATGAATGGATATAAGTCAAATTTTGATTTCCTGGTATCGATATCAAATAAGTTTTTTTTCATCGTAAACTGAATTTTGAAGGCTAAATATGTCCTCTGAGTAAATGGTATCATGGCTGAAACTAAGAATTATAATTATACCTACTTAGAGCCAAACCCAAAGCAAGAACTAAAATAAAAGGGCTGAAAAAAATACAGACATACAGGCAGATAAACAGACACACACAAACATCTTGCCTTTTATATATATATATATATATATATATATATATATATATATATAAAAATCGATTTTTTGCACTATTGTAAGAACTGCAACCATGAAACTTCTGAATATTGTTTCTTTTGTCTTTGTCTATGAGTGTAACAAATTTGATTAAAATCGGACCACTCCTTCCATAAAGTGATTTTTTCGATTATCAATTTTCAATATTTATTGGGGGTACCTCAACACAAAACCTAGCTAAGAACACTTGCAGACACTTATAGTACAACTGTGTAAATTTTCAAGAAAATAGGTTCAGCCGTTTCGGAGTCTATAGATAACGGATACACACACACACACACACACACACACACAGAGACAAAGTTCCATTTATGAATAAGTTTAGATTTAGATTCAGATCCATGGTAAAAATGTCACAGGACAATGTCAGTACTGTTTCTGTATCTTTTCTTAATTGACTTGTTTTCAACTTTAGAGTTGAAGCCAACCCTGAAAACTGAATAGTGAAAATTTCAGGTCTTTGATGTTGTGATCAACAATATTTAAATTTTATGAAAAAATATTTGTGCCTTTTTCTATGGAAATTATTGAGAGTAACAAGTGTGGTTCAAAAATCTGCTACAACAGGTAAACTACCGGCCATAATTATTAGGACACCCCAGTTTTTTTTAAAAGAAATGATGTATTTCATATTATTGTTAGTATTTACTGCCAAATGAAAATAGAATGGTTCTTTTGCTACTTTGCAAAATTTTACAAAGTAAGGAAGCAAAAATGAACTTGTCTGAATCACCCTAATTTTTTTTCATTCTTTCTTTGATGAAACTGCAATGCAATATAGGTAATCATTAAATATTTATAAATTCATTTGATGCACATGTTATTGTACAGTATTAAGAAAAGAACCATTCTGTTTTCATTTACAATTATTCACTTGGCAATAAATACTAAAAAATATAGTATAAAATACGTCATTCTTTCAAAACATTGGGGTTGACGAATTATTATGACCGGTAGTGTACGTATATATTAAACGTGTCACTCATAACATCAATTTGTGGTTTTTTTTCCCCTGTAAGTTAATTACTAGTTATAGTTCTGCTGTTTACACAAGCTCTTTAGGTAGGTTATGTACTTCTTTACAGTATCCCTTTTGATTTCAATATGTCCTGTGAGTATCAAATTTTCTATGCCTTCTTTTTTCATTATATGCCCGAGAAATTTCAACTCTTGGAAAATCTCCTACAGTAGGTTCATAGTATACCAAACAAGTCACTTGCAAAACCAAGATCCTAGCCATAACTGTAACATTTTTCGACAACATGAATAAATGCTTACAATTTATCTCTTTTAAAATGTAAAGACAATAAATGTCAACCTATGGGTCCAGCAAGTTAATATTATTACTTCATTAATATTTTAAAATTTTAGAAATACACAAATAAACAAGTGCTATACTAGTCTGGTTTATAAATATATCAAGCTGTTAGCTATCAAGCCAAGTTTACCATGTTTGTCAAATAAGAAGCAGCCATGTTGAAGTTCTTATAGCAAATAAAGAGAAACAAGTAACTCTAGAAAGGCGGGTATACTCAGACCAATAAAGCTTCAGAGAGATTTCAACCAGGGTCAAAGAGAGGAAAAGAATGAAAGTGGGGGAGCTGAGGATTAAGTAGGACAAGGGGAAAGAGGTAGAAAGTGTTGGAAACAATGAAGAGAGAGAGAGGGAGAAAAGAGAGAGAGAGGAAGAAAAGAGAGAGAGGGGGAGAAAAGAGAGAGAGAGGGAGAAAAGAGAGAGAGAGGGAGAAAAAAGACAGAGTGACAATGAGGAGAGAGAGTGACAATGAGGAGAGAGAGTGAGAAGAGGAAGAGGAAGGCGGTTGGTGGAGGAGGATTATACTTCCCACTGATATTTACAGGGTTGTTGGTTAATCTGTAACAAGGTAAAGTTGACTAACAATACTGGCCGTTATACATCCGGGTTTTCCTACCACCTTGTCTTCCCTAACAACTTCACATGACAATCTTATGTAGGACAAGCTGGAAAATGGGTATTATGGTCAGGTTGGGTTAGTCTGTGTTAATTTTTTTTTTATTTCTGAAAAGTCTGAGAATAGGGAAAAAAGGGAGATAGGCGAAAATATGGAAAGGAGAAGTGGAGGAGGAAGACAGTAAGAAAGAAAGAGGATGGGGAGGGAAAAGAAAGAAAGAGGGAGGGGAAGCAAGAAGAGAAAGAAAATTGCAGAATTGGAAGAAAGTGTTAAGTATGGTGTTAAAAGTAGGGAAAAGGAACTGAAAATAAAATTTAATTATGGTGGGAAATGAGGGGAAGAGAGAGGGAGACGAGAAGAGAAACGAGGGGGAAAGAGAGAGGGAGACGAGAAGAGAAACGAGGGGGAAAGAGAGAGGGAGACGAGAAGAGAAACGAGGGGGAAAGAGAGAGGGAGACGAGAAGAGAAACGAGGGGGAAAGAGAGAGGGAGACGAGAAGAGAAACGAGGGGGAAAGAGAGAGGGAGACGAGAAGAGAAACGAGGGGGAAAGAGAGAGGGAGACGAGAAGAGAAACGAGGGGGAAAGAGAGAGGGAGACGAAGAGAAACGAGGGGGAAAGAGAGAGGGGGAGACGAGAAGGGAGAAACGAGGGGGAAAGAGAAAGAGGGGGAGAGAGAGAGACGGGGGAGGGGGAAAGAGAGAGAGAAACGAGAAGAGGGGGAAACGAGGGGGAAAGAGAGAGGGAGACGAGAAGAGAAACGAGGGGGAAAGAGAGAGGGAGACGAGAAGAGAAACGAGGGGGAAAGAGAGAGGGAGACGAGAAGAGAAACGAGGGGGAAAGAGAGAGGGAGACGAGAAGAGAAACGAGGGGGAAAGAGAGAGGGAGACGAGAAGAGAAACGAGGGGGAAAGAGAGAGGGAGACGAGAAGAGAAACGAGGGGGAAAGAGAGAGTGAGACGAGAAGAGAAACGAGGGGGAAAGGGGGAGAGAGAGGGAGACGAGAAGAGAAACGAGGGGGAAAGAGAGAGGGAGACGAGAAGAGAAACGAGGGGGAAAGAGAGAGGGAGACGAGAAGAGAAACGAGGGGAAAGAGAGAGGGAGACGAGAAGAGAAACGAGGGGGAAAGAGAGAGGGAGACGAGAAGAGAAACGAGGGGGAAAGAGAGAGGGAGACGAGAAGAGAAACGAGGGGGAAAGAGAGAGTGAGACGAGAGAAAGAAACGAGGGGGAAAGAGAGAGGGAGACGAGAAGAGAAACGAGGGGGAAAGAGAGAGGGAGACGAGAAGAGAAACGAGGGGGAAAGAGAGAGGGAGACGAGAAGAGAAACGAGGGGGAAAGAGAGAGTGAGACGAGAAAAGAAACGAGCATGATGATGTCAAATTTCTGACAGAGTGAATAGTGTCATGGTGCTTCTTTTCTCACAGATGTTGTCAAACTGACCCCACTTTACTGTGCAGTGGACAAAATCAAAAACAAACAATGCACATGAATTATATTAGCATATATAATTGTGATAATTTACCCATCGCACCCAGTATATATATGCATATCACATAAAAAATGATATAAATACAACATATATATGCATATATTCATATGCTCTCACAACCTGATTGAGCACTATGAAGCAATGGTAGACTTTGAAAAACAGTAGCTACTCAGGCATCTACACATCGTTCATATAGCTCAGAGGTAGAATCACTGATTGATGTCAATTCGGTTGGGTTTCAATCCTGGTTAGAAGCAATCGGATGCCTAACCATACTGATGAGCTGTGATACGGCAAAACAGATTTGTCTGCGGATGACTATATATAGATTAATTGAATTTATCATATGGATGTGCAGTTGGTGCAAATGAGTAGCAGTAAAGAATGAGCCAAGTTTGAATTCCATTCAAGATTGTTACATTCAGTTAAGTGTGAATATCTTTAGGAATGGTATGAATCCATCCCTTCTTCACTCAGCAATAGGCTAAATAGCAGGGCAGGCTGGGTTCTATAACCTTGGTTAGCAACCATTCAAGAGATGGTGATGATAAAAACATGCATCTTCCAGCAGCCTGAGCCCCTTGAGGAGGTGGGAGTAGTGTGTCGCTTCATGAAAACACACACTGACTGTAATTTTTCACTTGTGTAGTTTGCGTAATCTGCTGCAGGAGGAGAAAGTGTTTCTCATCAACAGAATCACTAAGATAAAATATAGTTAAAGACTCATTTGTGAAATCCATATAATAAATTAAACTGTCAAAAAATAAAGTCCCCAAAATACATAATTCTACAATTTTATTATGTGATGAAAAATAAGTCTTGTTTAATGACATATCAACTCCTCCAGTTAGTTAAGTGCTATACATCCATGGGTGATCATGTCTTATTGGTTGCCAAACAAGGCTAAAGAAACTAACCTGTCCTGTTATTTGGCCAATAGGTGAAAGTAAAAGATGGATGAATATCTTTCTCAATAGTATTTCCACTGGAATTCGAACTCGGCTCTGATTTCCTGTTCTGAACCAATATCCACTGCACCAAAATGCACGTCCATATGGGACATTTAATGCTGAAACTTTACTTTCTTGCAAGCATTATTAATTTCTGTTAGAAAAAATTATTTCTGGTAATTTTTATTGCTGTTAATTTTACTATAAAAATGTATTTTTACTTTCATAGTATTTTCATCCTAGTTTATGGGCTTGACTATTTTCCTCAGAGGTCTTGCTGCCAGGTGTAGATTATCATCATACCCAGGATATTTATAAAAATTGTTGTTTTCTTTTAATTTTCATTCTTCTGATGTCTCTTGGATTTTTAAAGATTTAATAACTTTAATCACAGTTCTCGAGGCTTTTGTCATAACATCAAGAGTTGCAAAGTTACTTGAAAATACAGATTAATAGTTATACTAAAAACAATAAAAACCTAATCTCAAAACAGTTGTTACATTTCACCCATGATATGTGCATGCTTTGGTAACAACCATGTTGGGACAGAGGTAGCCAGAAGTTTTATCGAAGAATAATCTTTGGATCTTCTTGAGACAAGAACACATACAAAGTAATAAGAAAAGGAAAAAATCCAAATAATTTTAAATCAAGTGTTAAAAAAAAAACAATGGATGAACTGACAGGAGGAATTTTTCTAAGACATGATTTATTGGCAGTATTTTTGTGCCAGCAGAGACAGAATGCCAGACAATGCACAACTCTTGGATAAACTAATCGCATTAGCACCATATCATCTAAGAATAGCCAACTGAAGTCATATTTGCTGCTCAAAATTCTAATGCATCCTTGGAATAGGAAAAAAGCACGAACCAAATTTTCCAGGATTGAAAATCCAGATGATTGATCTTCAGGTGTAAAACAAGGAAAAAAAAAAGTAAAAGGGAATAGAAAGAAATAAAACCAGAAGAAAAAACAATTTAAGACATAGAAATTAGTTGTGAAAATAAATAAAATTAATAATGACAAATGCACATTTTTAAAAAGAAAGAGACACACACACAATCTAGCAAGGAGAAAGAAAGGATATACACAATTTTGGCAAGAAAAACCACACACACACACACACACATATATATATATATATATATATAGAGAGAGAGAGAGAGATCTGGAAAGAATTGGAGGGACGTGCAAATCTGGGGAGAGAGAGAGATGCAGACAAGTCTGAAAAGAGGAAAAGACATGCGTACAATAATTTGTAAAGGGAGACACGCAAGCACATCCAGACGTCTGCAAAGGGAGACACGCAAGCACATCCAGACGTCTGCAAAGGGAGACACGCAAGCACATCCAGACGTCTGCAAAGGGAGACACGCAAGCACATCCAGACGTCTGCAAAGGGAGACACGCAAGCACATCCAGACGTCTGCAAAGGGAGACACGCAAGCACATCCAGACGTCTGCAAAGGGAGACACGCAAGCACATCCAGACGTCTGCAAAGGGAGACACGCAAGCACATCCAGACGTCTGCAAAGGGAGACACGCAAGCACATCCAGACGTCTGCAAAGGGAGACACGCAAGCACATCCAGACGTCTGCAAAGGGAGACACGCAAGCACATCCAGACGTCTGCAAAGGGAGACACGCAAGCACATCCAGACGTCTGCAAAGGGAGACACGCAAGCACATCCAGACGTCTGCAAAGGGAGACACGCAAGCACATCCAGACGTCTGCAAAGGGAGACACGCAAGCACATCCAGACGTCTGCAAAGGGAGACACGCAAGCACATCCAGACGTCTGCAAAGGGAGACACGCAAGCACATCCAGACGTCTGCAAAGGGAGACACGCAAGCACATCCAGACGTCTGCAAAGGGAGACACGCAAGCACATCCAGACGTCTGCAAAGGGAGACACGCAAGCACATCCAGACGTCTGCAAAGGGAGACACGCAAGCACATCCAGACGTCTGCAAAGGGAGACACGCAAGCACATCCAGACGTCTGCAAAGGGAGACACGCAAGCACATCCAGACGTCTGCAAAGGGAGACACGCAAGCACATCCAGACGTCTGCAAAGGGAGACACGCAAGCACATCCAGACGTCTGCAAAGGGAGACACGCAAGCACATCCAGACGTCTGCAAAGGGAGACACGCACGCACATCCAGACGTCTGCAAAGGGAGACACGCACGCACATCCAGACGTCTGCAAAGGGAGACACGCACGCACATCCAGACGTCTGCAAAGGGAGACACGCACGCACATCCAGACGTCTGCAAAGGGAGACACGCACGCACATCCAGACGTCTGCAAAGGGAGACACGCACGCACATCCAGACGTCTGCAAAGGGAGGCAAAAGAAACCGACAAGTCTGAAAAGAAAGGAAGACACGCATACAGAGGTGTGCAAAGAGAGAGAGACACACACACACACGCATGCAGTGGTGCGCAAAGAGAGAGAGACACACACACACACGCATGCAGTGGTGCATGCAAAGCGCAAAGAGAGAGAGACACACACACGCATGCAGTGGTGCGCAAAGAGAGAGAGACACACACACACGCATACTGAGGTGTGCAAAAAGAGACACATACACGCGCGCATAGAGGTGTGCAAAGACACACACACACATGCGCACATACAGGTGTGCAAAGATAGACACACACACGCATAGTGAGGTGCGTCAAGAGAGAGACACACACACACGCGCGCATACAGAGGTGTGCAAAGAGAGACACGCGCGCATACAGAGGTGTGCAAAGAGAGACACGCGCGCATACAGAGGTGTGCAAAGAGAGACACGCGCGCATACAGAGGTGTGCAAAGAGAGACACGCGCGCATACAGAGGTGTGCAAAGAGAGACACGCGCGCATACAGAGGTGTGCAAAGAGAGACACGCGCGCATACAGAGGTGTGCAAAGAGAGACACGCGCGCATACAGAGGTGTGCAAAGAGAGACACGCGCGCATACAGAGGTGTGCAAAGAGAGACACGCGCGCATACAGAGGTGTGCAAAGAGAGACACGCGCGCATACAGAGGTGTGCAAAGAGAGACACGCGCGCATACAGAGGTGTGCAAAGAGAGACACGCGCGCATACAGAGGTGTGCAAAGAGAGACACGCGCGCATACAGAGGTGTGCAAAGAGAGACACGCGCGCATACAGAGGTGTGCAAAGAGAGACACGCGCGCATACAGAGGTGTGCAAAGAGAGACACGCGCGCATACAGAGGTGTGCAAAGAGAGACACGCGCGCATACAGAGGTGTGCAAAGAGAGACACACACACACGTGCATACAGAGGTATGCAAAGAGAGACACACACACGTGCATACAGAGGTGTGCAAAGAGAGACACACACACGTGCATACAGAGGTGTGCAAAGAGAGACACACACACACACGTGCATACAGAGGTGTGCAAGAGAGACACACACACACGTGCATACAGAGGTGTGCAAAGAGAGACACACACACACGTGCATACAGAGGTGTGCAGAGAGAGACACACACACACGTGCATACAGAGGTGTGCAGAGAGAGACACACACACACGTGCATACAGAGGTGTGCAAAGAGAGAGACACACACACACGTGCATACAGAGGTGTGCAAAGAGACACACACACACGTGCATACAGAGGTGTGCAAAGAGAGAGACACACATATAGAGGAGTGCAAAGAGAGAGACACACATATAGAGGAGTGCAAAGAGAGAGAGACACATATAGTGGAGTGCAAAGAGAGAGAGACACATATAGTGGAGTGCAAAGAGAGAGAGACACATATAGTGGAGTGCAAAGAGAGAGAGACACATATAGTGGAGCTGAGAGAGAGACACACACGTCTGGTAAGAGGGAGTGCCCATGTGCGCACACACACAGGTGTACACAGCTGGTAAGAGACAGACACACGCACACAGGCACACGTCTGGCAAGAGACACAGACACATACAAAAATCTAACAAAAGTCAGACATGTTCAGACAGACAATGTGGTTAAATAGAGGATGACATACATACAAAAATTTGTTGTGTTAGATAATCCTATCCTCAACCAAATCCACTGAGAGAGAGAGAGAGAGAGACGAAACAAAATAAAATGACAGAGAGAGGGTCAAAACTTGCTAAAGAGAGAGATTTTGCAATAGAGTGTGATAAATACTGTGTGTGATAGAGAGGAAAATAGATAAAGAGAGAAGTAGAGAGGTGGCAAGAGTAAGGGAAAATAAACAGGATAAAGTGACAACAAGACCCACTCTATGGGTGAAAGACATTAATTCCCCCCACACTGCCTCAACACTTGTACAGCAAAAGATTAAAGAAGTAAGTTATGGCTGCTTGCTTCTTTCATGGCATTCAAGAACAGACTCCATTTTTTCTTCTTCCAAACCCCACCATGTCTGGCTCACTCTTTCCAACCACACTCCATTATCCAAAGTTGATGAGCTTCACTGAAAACACATATCCTAGGTTGCTGTCATCTTTACCCACACCCGACATCCTCAAGCTCAGAAAAATGTCAGAAATTGTGCACCGAGCCATGCACAAGATGCAAGAATTTAAGACGAATTACACAGAGTAGAGCTAGCGTTGTTGAATGATCAGTATTTTCTAACGAGATGATAAACTTGTTAGGATAATCAGGAAGGAGAAAAAAAAATCCCAAATTTGCAGGACAAGGCCAACTGTTTAAAAGACCAAAGTAAAGGAAGCTTCTTATGCATTGCGCAGACGACTAAGATGACAAAAAAATATTATTTATTATTTTAAGAGGTTGGCTACCTAGTCTGGACTTCCCATCACTATGTCCTTGGACATGATCAGGTCACTATGTCCAGGCCAACAAAATAACTTCTGTTTAGCACAAACACTCTGCACAATTCATAGAGATAATGTGCATATTGTCTGTAATAAATACATTCATCACTGGTTTAAAGTTCAAATCTAGGAAAACGTTTCAACAAATAAATGGAACCTTGATTTCTAAAGAAAGTAAGGCAACCGACATTACTCAAATTGAATCATTCCCTTTCATTATGGGCTTATGATCACATCACATTGAAACACTGGCTCCTGTATAATTACTCAAGTTAAGCAATACAAAACCTGGTCAGTACCTAGATAGGTGACCACTTGAGAATACCCAGTGCTGCAAACTTTGATGTGTGGCTGGTGTAATGGATAAAAGCTCAGAATTTTTAATCAGTGAGCAGTATTTCAATTTCCATTGGGTTTGTTATATTCATCTTTCATACAAATACCCAAATAATAAACCATTTCTCCACAGGGCGGTGCCTGACTACTTTCTCAGTTTTATCTGCTACACAAGTCCAAATGTGAGACAACTGATGAACATTAAACTCTCTACAATAGTAATAATTTAATAAAACTCAATTGTTAACCATTTCATAAACATCGTCATGATAAATGGCATGGTTGAAATCTTGGCAAAGGGTTCATGTTCACAAAAGAATGTTATGTTTAAAGGCTTGCCATAAACACAAATCAAAATCATTCTTGTAGGAATAGTTTGAGAGACTAGCTTATCTATATACTGTGTCTCTTCGAGGTATAGTAGTCACAGCTCACCACAGCTTCCAATTTTGTTGCTCTAAATAATACTTTATTCTTTAAAATCTTCCTCCTCTTTGTGGAACATTTATTTGTTTATCCAAACTTTTTAATTCAGTACATTGCAGCTTTCATCTGCTACTTTAACTGTCTTATGACGGTTAAACTTTTTAAGCTTTCTCTCCTCTTTATGGGCTCACTATATTTTCAGTTGTCTCTCTGCTGTCAACTTTTTATTTTGTAGTTCTACTTCTCTGACAAACTTCCACATTTGTTGCATGCTCCATCTATAATTTCTACAATATCTGCAAGTAAAATGATGTCTCTGTTGTGTCAAGTATCATCTTTTATTTTGCGAAAAAACTGATTTAAGATCAGTTTTGTTTGATACAAGATCAGAGGGCCACAGAAGAGTGTGTTATACTAATCCTTAATATGGGAAATGATTCCAAATCTTGGGTCTTCTCACTCCTGTTGCAGAAAGTCTTCCCTGATTCACTATATCTTCAGGGATCTAGCCTCACCAACCCACAATTGGTCGAGCTTAGTGTTGGACTTTTTTGGATACATGTATATTGTGTAGACCCCCATTTATAGTTCACTAATAGAAGGCTTAACCAACAACGAAAATATAAGTGTATAAAAGGTGATCATATTTTTCCAAGTATTGGTGTCCGTAAATTTGATTCTGGAAAGTGTCTAATTCAAGAGTGATGGTCTTTGACATTGTTTCATGTAACAGATTACGTGCGGTGAGGATACTCTATATCCATATACTATGATGGACATGGTCAACAGATGCCAAGAGGATACTCTATATCCAGGAACGTGGTCAACATTACCTTCAGTCCCTTACTTTGTGACCATCATAGACTGTTGTTGCTATATAATATACATTTGGGAGACTGATTCTCTATTATAATCAATACATAAACTGATCCCTGCACTTTATCCCTAAATTATGGCAAATTTTATCAACAGTTAGGAAGTATTCCAAGCTCAGCCAATTGTCCATTGGTGAGGCCATTATACCCGTAGTTGAAGTGGATTGCTGTTGGCTCTGAGGAGTTAAGCTGCTCTTTAAAAGTTCATTTTTTGTGCTGCTGGGATTCTACTTAACCTATTCATCAGACCAGGATCTTGAGGTAGAACTGGTTTAGTTGCCAACCACTCAGGTTTTGAATTCACAATTGTCCTTCTGCTAGACTGGTTGCCATCCAAGACTATAGGACAATGTTTGTTCTGGGAAGTGCTGACAAGCTGTGAAAAAGCACTTGGATTTGAACTCAGATAGCAAGTGCTGGTGAGAATTGCAAAACATTAGCCACATGGCAGGTCACATAGATCAACAACATTGAGCACATGTACCTACCTCCTCAGCATCAGTAAGGATCACAGACTACAACTCTACAGTTAATTGGGACCCCCATAATTTTTTCCAAATCTGTATAAGATTACATGGACTAAAGACAAGTAACAAGTCTAAGATGACATGTTTTATTTGTTTCTTTTTTCACTTCATGTAAGAAGTATACATTTGTGGTTACCTACTTAGCTTTACTAAAATGCCTGTTAGGTGGCATTGCTTAAGTTCTATAAAAAGTAAAATTTTTCTTTCCTCTTTCTTTTGCTCCAACATGTAGCAGAACATGGATAAAGACACCCACTTCCAGGGGTGTTCATTTATCATGTTGAGTGAACTCAAGGACACAAATATGCATGTACATATATATGTGTATTAAACACACTTGTACCACCCATAGAAATACATAATTCATTGACACTAAATTTTAATGTCTTTTTTTTTTTTTTTTTTTACAAATGTGTACACAACATATTTTTTTTTTTTTTTAATACACACATTGTCATTTAGATAAAATTCATGTTGAATGTCTTATTTTTACCAAGATTCACAGGAATTTGCCAGTATAATTTGTAGGACAAATATACCAGGAGCTATCAGATGTTAATAGAAAATATCCACACCACCCAACAAAAGTGGTAACTCCATCAATAGATTAATAGACAAACTAACAGCATCATTATGGGTGGGGGTGCTACTTCATCGAATTAGTAAACAGCTCACTTAGAAAACAAACAAAATCAGATAATGGTAAAGGTTTTTTGCTAATCTTTCTGTGAGGAAAAGCTTGCCTACTTACAAAATCAGCATTCTATAAATTGGCCTTTAGCTAGCCTTGAACACCAGACTGACACCAGTAGGGGTAGTTAGAAAACAGTTCACATATATTTATGAAAGTGGAAGGTCACACAATAGAGTCCACTAAATATTTTTAATAACATTCTATCCTACTGACAAATTGACAACTACATGGGTTATATGCAGTAATTTTTTTTTATAAAATTTAAAAGAATAAAAGTCAGGTAAACACCTGATATAATGATTATTTTTATTCATTCATCAGATCAGACACAGTTTTGATCAGAGTCCAGTATTCAGAATTATTTTCCTTCCCAATTGGTTGTCAACCAGATAGAGAGCTTGATGCACTCTACTACCTGTGAGGAGAAGGGGTAGATTCATACCTTTCTATGACAAATGTCATGACAGACACAAAAATAGCCCCGAGACATGTGTGAACATATCTGTCAACAGTTACATCCAGGTTTCCTAATTTACAGCAGAACAGCTTGGCATGACCCGATAGAGGCCTCTCTGTTCAGATCTTTGTCAACCACCTCATGTCAATAAAAGCAATGAGAAAAGCAGTCTGCTTTGAGGAAAACTTGCTTTGCTATCATTAGATATTCAGTATCTTGAAGGTTGTTTCTTAGCACATTTTGGTCTGGAAGTTTATACCGTCTGCTGTGAGGCGGTTTTTAAGACAGTGGCCTCACTCGTCATTATTCACTTTTTAATTGCTTCCAGTTTCTCTCCCTTCTCTGTCTGCTGCCTCTTAATTGTTGAAAGAACTATGTGTTACCTGTTAAGTGCTTTCCCCAGCCTCAAAGCATCCTTGCCTTATTTTCTGACACTTTCCCAAGTGTATTTAGGCAAAAGTGAATGTAATAAACTTGACTGGAATTTGAACTTGCCAGTTTCTCATTCCAAACCACTAATCTTTACATTATCTGCTCACCCTTTTGAGCACAATTGTAAACTTATTTATTTTAGCATTCACTACCTCTGAATTGTAGCAGATGGTCTGTCTAAATATCTGCCGAAAAAACTGCTTTAATCTAATAAATCTCACAACTGGTTTGTCGGTCTACCAGTTAGAAGACCTACCTTTGTGATAAGCAGTGGCTATTTATGGATTCATTTACTTGCCAATCAGTCAATTATCTTTGATACAAGCTTATAACTACCTAACCAGGTGACGACTTATTTGCTTCTCTTCCTGATGATGTATTGACTTAACTAATTAAGATATCACTTTAACTACAGGGTGTACCTCTCCTGCCCCCCACCCCCAATTAATATCATACAAATAACAGCTGAAGTTATTAACCAAAAATTGATCGAATATTTTCATAATTTTATTATATAGAAACCATTGTTACTGTTTCTGGTATTCCTGAAATTTCGAGAGAAGAAATTATCTAAACTTATTTATAAATGGAACTTTGTGTGTGTGTGTGTGTCCCCCCGTTACCTATAGACTCTGAAACAGCTGAACCGATTTTCTTGAAAATTTACACAGTTGTACTATAAGCGTCTGCGAGTGTTCTTAGCTAGATTTTGTGTCGAGGTACCCCCGATAAATATCGAAAATTGATAATCAAAAAATCGGGTTATAGAAGGAGTGGTCTGATTATAATCAAATTTGATACACTCATAGACAAAGATATAAGAAACAATATTCAGAAGTTTCAAGGTTGCAGTTCTTACAATAGTGCAGAAAATCGATATATATAAAAAAGCTTTCATTACACCCGAGCAATGCCGGGCTATACTGCTAGTTATTTATAGTTGGACCAATGTTCTCATTTTTGTCATCATAATATTTTGACTGTTGTGCCATCTGATTTTCTTCAGGTACTTGTCAAACTAGATAACATCCAAGGAATTTTAAACAAAACTCTTTATTCAATCTACAAGGATAGTTTGTTCATGTTCTACTGACCAATTCTAAAGATACATCATGTTGTTCTTATATTGCACTGCTCAGTTATTGCTTTCTGATCTGTACTGTCTCAGGGATTGAACTTGCAATCACTTTTTCATGAAATTCATGAACCAACTACTATAATCTGCAAGACTATTGTCTCATCCTTAATGCATTGTACTTTGCATTTAAAATTTTATTTTATATATGTCTAATTTGATATGAATATAATATGTATATAAATATGTATATATAATATATATTATAATATATATAATATGTATATAAACTTCCTTAACTAATGCTCTGGGAAAGTTTTTTCTCTCTCATTTTTGCAGATAACCAGGTAATAAAGTAATCAATTTCATCTACCTGGCCATCTGTCTCATCTATAGCTAATGTCAGTTGGCTTGTCTCCATGTTTTATGAGTGAATGTGTACAACTGGTCAGATGAAGATGAGAAAGCAAAGCAGATAACAGCAATAACCATCTCCAGAAACTGATCTGGGTTAGAATGGTGGGAGGGGGGATTTATTTTGTGGAGCTGGTTACGGGCTGGAAGAGGGATGAAGCTTTAGTCAGATGCACATATCTCCGTCAAGCCAACAGCACACAACGACCCATTAGACGTGACTGCAGTTCTTCACAACAGCCATCGCTGGCCCACAACTGACAGCCATGATGTCAATTAGTTTGATAGATTGGCCCAGAATTGGTTTGGGAGACGAGAACTTCCATGATATCAACCCCGACTCACTAGCAGCTCAAAAAGTAAATAAAAAAAAATAAAATAAAGATAAACTAAAATAAAAAAAAATGAAAGGATCAAATATATTTTCTGGCAGAAAAAGAAGTATAAAAAATATTATGCTTTGGCCTTGTTATTTAAACTGAGTGTGTGTGTGTGTGTGTGTGTGTGTGTGTGTGTGTGTGTATATATATATATATATATATATGAAAAAATGTTTCATTAAAATTGACTGACAAGGAAGATTTAATTAATTTTTTATTTAATTTTTCCAGCATTTTTACATGTTTCCTTTTTACTGGAGATAAAGAATGTAAAAATGCTCAATTTTCAAGTTTGACTGTAATGTAATTTTTTGTCTTTTAGTGTTTTTTGAAAATTGTTTGATATAATGTGCCTTTCGTATTACAAGGTACCTTTGATATTGTCATATAAATAGCATTTTTGTATTTTCAACCAAAATATTTTTGTAAGTGTTCTTGTAAGTCATGAGTTAATGTTTTTTATTGCATTATTATTACTAGTTTGGTGGTATGTAATGCATCCATTCAGAAAAACAATAACAACCCCACCACAAAAAAATAAAAAAACTAAAACATAAAAAAATTACATTATAGTCAAACATGAGGATAAAATAACACCAGAAAAAATAAAAAATTAAAATCTTTCTTGTCAGTCATTTTTAACGAAACATGTTTCAATCAAAGATTGCTGCCCAAATATATATATAAGTAAGAAGCTAACCTAGAGCCAACAGACCTACCAAGGTTTCACCAAATGGATCATCAGGGCAAGTTAAAGCCAACCTGCCCTGACGATCCATTCGGTGAAACCTTGGTAGGTCCGTTGGCTCTAGGTTAGCTTCTTATTTATTTGCTCTGCTGTATTGAGCGCTTTACGTGTTAGGTTCCCTGTCTTGGGTTTTTTCTCTTTCGACTAGTACTTTGACTAATGTTCAAATGCTTAGTTCGTTTCTTTTTTTGTTTTTACCTGAAAACTAATCACAGTTAAGCATTCCCTTGCTACCTGGATGACAGTATTCAAAGATTTAAGGCTTGGTAATGAAAGTCATTTAATGGAAAGCATGGATGAAACCATTAGTTCTATGCTAATAGTTTCTTTCCATGCTTGTTTGTTTAATAGCATATTAACTTTTTTTTTTCTTTAATGACTGCTAGGTTGAGGGTGATCCAAAGACTTCCTTTTCTTTCACTACTACCTTATGGTAGGAGTGAGCAAAACTCCTATCCCTGGGCTTCTTTACTTACCCTCGATCCATCTCTTTGTTGCCAAGTGCTTAGCAGAGAGGCATCAAGTACCATTTTTAAAGTCTTTGGTATGACCTGGCTGGGGATCAAACCTGCAATCTCCCGCACTGTAGGTGAGCACTTTACTATTGCTTATGTGTCATTTAATGCCAAAATTAATTTTCTTGAGAGCTCAAGTAATTTTTTCCTCTGAAAATGTATTATCATATCTTCAGGTTTTTTTTTGTTTTTTTTTTACTACAGTTTTGGGATTCACTGTTTGACCATAGCTGGTAGCCCAAAGAGTTGCTACCACCCTGAGTTAGAGTGGTACCTGGGAACAAAAGCAATTAAGAGGTGGTTCCACACTCCTCAAAACTCTTCTGGCTTCTTGCTTTCCAGTCAACTTTGATCTTCAAAAATATAAGTGCAATCTCAATCTTCATCTGTCTCTTTATTGTCCTCTCTCCTTAATAACGATTTTTCTGATTTTTTTCTGATTTTTTTCCCTCTCAGTAATTTCTTGTTTCTTAGTGGCTTTATCACCTTGCTCGAGGGTGAAATGATTAAAAAAGACAAAAAAAACAAACAGACTAAGAATAAAATTTAATTACTCAGTGTGTGATTTGACTAAATATCAAATCTGAATAGTATTTTTATACTATCACTATTCAGTCAGTTCAGACTTAAGCTACTGGTAACATGCAACCCAGTACAACCTGCCTTGTGGACACGCAGGTAATGACTAAAACTAGCTCTGTCCCTATTAGTTTTTCTGCTGATAAGGAAAACAGCATATAACCCAAGAGGCTGAAAAACAAAACCTGCCAAAGGGCAGTGAGCAACATCATATAGATGTCAGATTAAATAAATTGCAAACATTGTGTCTGCTTATTTTTAATAAAATCTGTTCATACTCATGAATAATTTTTCACATATTATAATTGAAAGATGACAGAAATGAGCTGTAACGTTGACAGATGTTATCATTCATTTCTCAATGTTCCCAAGTACTTTCAATCATCTTCTGAAATCATCTTCTGAAATCATCTTCAGGGGTGTGAATTGTGGTAACAAAAAATAACCACAAAATTGTGTTCTTAAAAATTACTGTAAATTTTTTTCTTGCTTCAAATATAACCATTGAACAATTGCTTAGCATTCATTAAAACATGAAAATTATCCAAAATGGAATTTTTTTTTTGTTTTAATGTCATGGCCATGCACGTGTTAAAGCATGAAAGAACTGTTCTTTCTACAAACATCTTAGAACATTACTACAGTATTCATAGCTGATTCTATTAATTGACGGCTTAAGTTTTTTAATGAATATTGCCTCGAGAAACTGTAATTTGCTTTTGTTGTTTTCTTGGTGTAGGATAGTTGGGTTAGTGATCATTATCTTTTTATATTGTGAATTTAGATGGGAATGTTGCTGTAAATGTTTAGAAATGGACAAATGTTCAGACAAGTGTAATGTAAGATGTCTTGTTAATGTAGTAGTTGTAAATCCAACATATATAATAAATGACAAGCAATTTATCAACTGTTGTATTTGAAGTAAGAAAAAATTTACAGTAATTTTTATCAACACAGTTTTGCGGTTATTTTTTGTGATTCCAACTCACATCCTTTAAGATGATCTCAGGAGATTAAAAAGACTTAGGAACATTAAGAAATGAATGATGATAACATCTGTTAATGTTGCAGCTCATTTATGGTATCTTTCAATAATAATAAGTGAAAAATTATCCATGAGTATGAATGGATTTTATTAAAAATAAGCAGACACAATGTTCACAATTTATTTTATCTGACATATCGAAAAGAAAATTTGTTACTGAAATACACATATTTATATATAGACATTGAGGTCAACTTTGGTGATAATGTTTCATGCTTGAATGCAATCTTCAGGTCATGTGGGTGGCCTATAAATTGTTTTCAAGCATGAAACAGATCAACACTATGATATTGATCTCACACACACACATTAAAAATGTATTTAAAGCTAGACCCTATCCTAACCTTTTGTGTGGTGATTGGGGTAGGGGCTAGAGTGGGTTCTCAAGCCTTGAATGGCAACCTTCCTAGAAATGGTGTTTTAATAAAACATTATTGTACTTGGTCTACAGTCAGTTTTTTTTTTTTCAGTTAGGTACCAGAAAGAGCATTTAGGGCCTTGTAAACACCTTGCCTCAAATCATTATGACAAATCCTTCACCAGGCAGGACTCACATTGCTTTGTGCAGAGATTAATCCTAGTTCTGACTCAAAATCAAACTTCAGCCCACTGTGTGTGTGTGTGTGTGTGTGTGTATATATATATATATATATATATATATATATATGTATGTATGTATGTATGTATCAACTGAAGAAGAGTCCAGGTAGATAACTGAGAAGGAAGAAAGATTTGAATGATGTAGAAAGCAGAAGTTTAAGTGTAAGGGACTGACAGCAGAAATATTTGAGCCAGTCTTCAGGAAAATCTTTTAGGGCCAAATGCCAAAGGTCAGATTGAAGAGATAGGCAAGTCAGCCATAACAGGAAACAGATGGAACAAATCTAAGGCCTAAGCAAATAAAAAAAGGAAGATTTGCAAAAGCTGAAAAGTCAATTCAAAAATAAAAGCAAAAAAGAAAAAAAAATGTCTATGGGGAATTTGAAGCTATTAATAAAAGAATGAAACTAAGAAAAAAAACAAAAATAACTTTGTAACTTAATCTTGATTTTATAACTATGAAAATATCCTGCTGTGTACAGGATGTGGCACAACTTTTTCTGTACAGCCAGTGCCCCACCCCTCACTTGATACAATGATGTCAGTGCTCAGAGACACGAGCAAGCCACCTCTGATAACTTTCTTATTAGGAGAATTCAGTCTAAAACATGATTAACACAATCCACTGCTGTCATGGCAAAGACATCCTAATGATAAATTTTCTAAGGATAAAAATTACCTTTTTCTGGACAATTTTTCTCACCAGGGTCTATTTTACATGTTTATAAATCTATTTGCCTTTTCATTGAATATTGCTGCTATATCTGCTTTGGTGCACTATTTTTTTTTTTAAAATCATATCACCCCGAGCAAGGCGGTAACGCCACTGATGTGCAGGGGGCTACATAGGAGTGAGAAGATTGAAAAAGAGAAAACCGGAAACCGCATCCTAAACAGGAAACAAGGGACGAGCCTCTTCACCTGTTCAGTAGACGTGGGTGGAGTGTGAACTGGGCGATAGTTTAGTCTATCTACTCCAATCATGAGATTTTCAAAAAAAAAATTCAAACAAGGTCTTCAATGATTTGTCATCTTGACTTCAATCACTTTCTCACTTCCATGATACGATTTCTTTGTACCTTTTCTATAAATAGTTTTTATGGCAGTTGTTCTAATGAGCTCCCCTCCTTGATACCATGACCACATGAATTGAAGCATGTGTCAAATTGTTTTACTTTTGAAATATTTAGATTTAACTAAGTTCTATTTTAATAATTTCCTTTCTTGCATGTTACGCCTGCAGAATTCTCTTCTGGTTTATTGCGTCACCGTCACCTACAATATTCAGAAATTGCAATCTGTTATCTTCCTAAATCCCATTCTTTTCTAATCCTTTGCATCTTAGTGGCATTATTGCCTTTCTTGGATTGAAATGATTAAAAAAAAGAAAATTTTCAAAATATCAAAAGTAAGAATCTTAAGTAAAGAAAAACTATTAGTATGAAATAATGACATTCTTTAATAAGAAAGTGAGCTGGTGTAAAAATTTATAGAAAATAAACTTTTTCTATTAACAGCTGTTAGATTTAAACATTTTTACTTTAGTAAAAAAAATTTTGCCTAATAAGAATTTTACTTTTATGTATGCCAAGCAGTCAAACAAACAATGTCAGCGTTCAAGGAGACCAGTCAAAATCCTAATAATTACAAATTATTATAAATTCAACCTCATGTTAAAATATCCTCAGTTAAATACAATTTTTATGGATTCTGGCTTTAAACTTATGGAAAGATCAAAAATATATTGAACTTAAATAATAGTCTTCAGATATCTACTTTATATGATTAAGCAAAAGAAAAAAATTCTAATTGTGAGCTTGGATACAAATAAATGTATTGTATGCATGATGGCAGAATGGACAGCAGCTCAGAATGAGAAATCAAAGGGCAGAGTTCAAATTCCAGTCATTCCATCTTTTCTACCACAAGCTATGTGCAAATAGCAGGGCAGATTAGATCCTATAGCCTTGGTTGGCATCTAGTCTAAAAGAAAAACACTGAACTCAAACCAGTACAAAGAGGGTTGGTCTCTGTTGTACTATTTTATTTAAGACACACCACAGCTGCTACAGCTGCAGTATGTGAGATCCTCCTGTAACCCTAATGGGTGATTGGACTTCTTCTTCTATATGCCTTGTTTTTTCAGGACAAAAGTGATCATGGCCATTCACATCTCCCTATTCTTGGTGCTTTTTAGCACGCTTTCTCCTGTTAATCCACGCGACTCACGTTCTGCCATCCACCCGCTCAGGCCAGTCAAGTACGTTACACGCTGTTTTCCCCTGTCTCTTTTCCCCCTCTATCTGGCCTGTTAGTATCAGATTCTTTAAGCCCTCCTTCCTCATTGCATGTCCCAGGAACTTCAGTTGTATCTTCTTGATGCTCAGTATTAATTTCCTTTTCATTTCCATCCTTTCCAAAACCTCATCATTGCTCACATGCTCGATTCATGATATCCACAGCATCCTTCTGTAGAACCACATTTCAATTGCTTCAAGTTTTTCTTTCATCTTTGATGATGGACTCATGATCATGATATTAACAAATAAAAAAAAATTAAAATATGACCTTTATACATAACTGATTTTTTTCTTCTGTTAATAGCAAAATAAAAAAACTAAAAAAAAACTTTATCTCTCTTTGATTGCTAAGTATAAAAGTATCTGCTGCACATTAGATAATGGAGAATTTTTTTCTTTCTGTACAGCCTGCTGCCTGCCTGCCTGCCTGCCTCAAGGATGTCGGTGCTTAGAAACAGAATGCCAGCATAGATAATGTCAGTAATCAGAGATACCAGTCTAAAATATAATAACCACAGCCCAATGCTATCATTTCAAATATACCTTCACAATACAAAGCCTGAGTTTAAAAAAAAAACAAAAAACAAATAAAATTTCCTGGATCCTGGTTTTAAACTTATTGAAAGATAAAAAATATTATTGGTCTGAAATAATGATTTTTAGATGACTATCGAAAATTTATCAGTTAAGTGCCATATGTGATAAATGCTTGGGCGATCATGTCTCGAAAGAGACATGACTGATTGGGCAGAACATTTCTCATAATAGATTGCCATTACTTTCTGCAGTAGACTGGCTGCCAACCAAGACTATAGAATCCAATCCATCCTGCTATTTAACTCATAGCTGAGGGGAAAAAGATGGATTAATACCTTTCCCAAGGAAGTAAATGCAACAAATACAAACTTGGATCTTCGATTACTCATTGAGTAATCCAGTGAGTATCCACTGCACTACAACGTACATTCAATATGGTTAAAATATTTAAAACATAATGTTAAATTTATGGGTTAGCCTACAAATAAATAGAAAATGACGCTTCTTATTCAAAATAGCCAAATCTGTTTCTGTTAGCAGCTATTAGATTTTATATGAGACCATTTTTTTTTTTTTTTTTACACAAATCTACTTTTAGCCACTAATAAGATTGACTGATAAGGGATGTAGTTTTTATACATGCCAAACAAAAAAGTGTTCGTGCAACGAGTAAAACCCAGTAATAGAAAACTATTAAATTAGAAACATTTTCTTAATAAAAATTCAGTATTATAAAAAAAAAATAAAAAATAAAAAATAAAAAAAAAAGCAAGCAGACACAATATATGAGAAAATATATATTCATATTACTCTCATTCTATAAGAGTACTTGCATTGCATTAGCATACACATTTCAGACATGACAACTATTATGGGATAGAGATGATAGCATTGAATTCCTCTGGCTTCAGTAGATCTCATGTGGATTTTAAAAATGAATGAAATGCTAAAAAAGGGGACCAGTCTTCAATATTGATTTCCACATGTCTACTTTATATGGTTATTTAAGGAGGCTGGTTTTAAAATCAATGATATACTGAAAAAGGGACAACATTTTAACACATTGATTATCAATCCAAAATCTTTACTAGTGGGAGGGAAGTCGTGTGGGGGGGCACTATTTTCTTTTCTTTTTTTAAATATTTTGTAAAAGAGTTTGTTAGATATCAAAGAAAATTTGTGGTGCTAATAAATTTTTGAGAGAATCAACAAAGTCATTTTTCCTCACCTGAGAAGACATATCACCTACTCTTTTTTAAGTATATAATATTCATTTGTTTGGATTTTTCCAAATTACAAAAATAATGTTATTTTTTAGCAATTAGACCTTTCATGACAAAAAGAAATATTATCATATACTATAAATGGGGTTTACATTCATTTTATGGCCAGATCAGCATTTACTGATGATATGATTAATTCTGCAAATATTACTTATATTGTAGTTGAATCAATATTTCCTGGAGCCTTGTTGCTTTTTTATATATATATATATATATATATATATATATATATGACTTAAAATGACATGTTGAAAATGGCTATTTCCCCACTAACTTATCTGAATTTACAGATAAATAAAGAAATATAT
This sequence comes from Ascarosepion bandense, assembly GCA_037127315.1. Lineage (NCBI taxonomy): Eukaryota > Metazoa > Mollusca > Cephalopoda > Sepiida > Sepiidae > Ascarosepion > Ascarosepion bandense. The sequence continues at coordinate 3,092,415 of JBBBDQ010000635.1, forward strand.
ATGTATTTGTGTGCGTGAGGCGTGGGTAAATGCGGATACAATGGGTAAATTCATGCCATTTTATATGTATAATTTTGTATATGTGTGTAGTTTTTTTATTTTGTCAACTGCACATTATAATAGTGTCAGTTGGGTACCATCTGTAAGAAAAAGAGCACCATGATGCAATTCACTCAACCAGAAATTTGAATTAGCATGCTGAACACTAACACAAACAATTCAGAGTGTTTTGGTGTCCAACTGAGGACAGCGCAAAAAATTCAGAAAGAGCTGGATGAGTTTAATGACTTTTACAAAAGGTATGGCAGCTTGGAAAACTCTCTCTAATCATTCTGATAAGTAAAATCTTCAGGTTTTATTACTTCTACCTTCATTTTGAGCAAGTATATCCCATAGATCCTGGAGAGAACTATATTTCTTTAAACATCATGGAATGAATCACAAACAAAAACAGTACCAAATAATGGAATGAAAGAAAAGGATAAATTCAGTTAGAAGTTCTCGCCGATTTACAAATGTTCAAATTACAAACTTTGAAAGAAATAAAAATATCTATCTAAATCTAATTCTAAACTTATTTATAAATGAAACTTTGTGTGTGTGTGAGTCTCTGTGTGTGTGAGTCTGTGTGTGTGTGTGTGTGTGTGTATCCATTACCTATAGACTCCGAAATGGCTGAACCAATTTTCTTGAAAATTTACATAGTTGTACTATAAGCGTCTGCGAGTGTTCTTAGCTAGGTTTTGTGTCGAGGTACCCCCGATAAATATCGAAAATCAATAATTAAAAAAATTGGGTTATAGAAGGAGTGGTCCGATTTTAATCAAATTTGATACACTCAGACAAAGACATAAGAAATGATATTCAGAAGTTTCAAGGTTGCAGTTCTTACAATAGTGCAGAAAATTGATAATATATATATATATATATATATATATATATATATATATATATATAAAAGGCAAGATGTTTGTGTGTGTGTGTGTGTGTGTGTCTGTTTATCTGTCTGTATGTCCTTTATACAAATCCACAATTTTTATCTGATTCTCATCACACTTCACACAAATATTCTTTAGTCTGAGCTCTAGGACCATGGATTAGTTTTAAAGCTTTCATTACACCCGAGCAACGCCAGGCTATACTGCTAGTTCTATATAAATTTAAATTTTGAACACCACATCAGTTTAGAATTTTAACAAAAAGTGGCATTACTGAAGATTTTCAAGCTGACTCTAGACACACAACTGCGTTGTGTGTCTCTGGTGTCTAAGTGATTTGTTATCTTTTTCCACAAATACAGATGTTGCGGTAATTTAACCAAGTTTATCTTTTAAAAAGGGCCACTATTGTTTGTTAAAAAATTCTCTTACTTCAAGATCTGCACATATTATAAAGCTTTCTTCAGTTTCTGTAAGGTTCAATACTGTAAATTGTATAATGAGAAAAATCCCTAACCTACCTTGTGTATTTGGTAAGTAATAGCAATATAAATTATCCAAACTGAATGACGACACTTCTAAAGTTGTCAAGGAGTTATAAAAGAACATATTAGAATCAAATTATTAAGTTTATCACTGAGGAAAGGCGTCAGTGAAGAGATGTACAAAAATCTCTTAACTTTTTAATATCAAGTTAGAGTTCGAATGACTTCATATATTTTGACTGAATTTTTCTTTAGCAATCTCAGTATCAGAACTTAAATATCAGTGCTTAATTGGCGCAAGGAATAGCTTGTAGATTTTCAACAACTCCAAAACAAAACTTCTTTCATTTAATTGCCAGAGAGAACCTTTGTCTTCCTTCTATATGCATGGTTGGCGCTAACCTCCAGTTCAACTCTCCGCACCTTCTTGGGCTCACATGTTCCACTAACATGAAGGGAGGTGATTATATTGAATCAATTGCTCAGTATGTTGCTAGGAAAGCTGGTTCACTGTGTCATGCCAAACAATTTTTCTTGTCAGAATCCATTTTGCACATTTATAAATCTACCATTCTTCCATGCATTGAATACTGCTGCCATGTCTGGCTTGGTGATCCGACTATATATCTTGATTTTCTTGAAAAATCCAAAGAAGAGTTTGTAATACAATCAACCCTGCTTTGGCATCCAGACTGCAACCACTTTCCCACCTCCATGATGAGACATTTCTTTTCTATAAATATTTTCATGTCAATTCTTCTGAGTTTTCCTTTTTAGTGTCTTGACTGCATGAATTCAAGCATACTACTACATTAGCAACTCCGTCTCATTGTTTTGCCACTGAACTAACTAGATGCAAATGTATCTCTTCTCATACTTCTTGTCTCTTTTCTACCTACGATCTTCAAAAAATTAAATGCAATGTCAATCACCATCTTCTGTCTTCCTGAAACCTGTTCTTTTATTGTCCTTTCTCCTCACCAAAATCTTCTCATTCTCTTTCACTCCCAGTAATGACTTGCATCTTAGTGGCATTATTGCCATGTTTAGGGTGAAATGATCAAATAAATTTTGTTTTTCTGGACAATATTTTGTCCAGTATACTGTTAATTCTACCATTATTCTACCTAATGCTATTACCTTTTCGTTCTACCTAATGCTATTACCTTTTCGTTCTACCTAATGCTATTACCTTTTCGTTCTACCTAATGCTATTACCTTTTCGTTCTACCTAATGCTATTACCTTTTCGTTCTACCTAATGCTATTACCTTTTCGTTCTATCTAATGCTATTACCTTTTCGTTCTACCTAATGCTATTACCTTTTCGTTCTATCTGATGCTATTACCTTTTCGTTCTACCTAATGCTATTACCTTTTCGTTCTACCTAATGCTATTACCTTTTCGTTCTACCTAATGCTATTACCTTTTCATTCTACCTAATATTATTATTATTTTGACCACTATTCTACCTGATATTATTCTACCTAATTCTACTATTATTCTACCTAATGTTATTCATTTTTTTTTCCTGAAACTTGTTACCTTCCCACAAAGAATTGGGCTACAGCCATGCAATGGCTGAGTGTTATATTGACTTCCAAATACCTTTGAAAAAGATATGAATCCCTCTATTCTTCTCTAAGATATGGGTTAAATAGCAGGACAAACTGGGATATCTAGCTCTGGTTGGTAATTAGTTTAGGAGAAGGAATACTTCAGAACTGTAATGACTAAATGTTCTTTGGCAAAGCATTGCACATGAAAGCCACCCCTACTAAGGTAATGGTGAAGACATAAGTAACAGACTGTAGGGTGTGGTCAATGGAAGAATCTAACAGACTAGGTTTGTGGTAGTAAACTGCAAAAGATCCTTCATACTAAAAAATGGATGAGACCTAATTGATTTTGAGTAAGATGGAAAGTACAAGAATACATAGAGTGCCTTCTAATATATATGCAATTGAAACCCTTATGATGACATGGAAGAAGCCTCTTAACAGAACCATATCTGTCTGTTTATGTCTATTCCTCACCCTATGCCCAACCAATTCTGAATTCACAGTTGCCCTTCTACTAGACTGGTTACCAACCAATGCTAGAGAATCCTAGTATGCTATTTAATAAGCAGAAGAAACACATGCCATTTTTCAAGAGCCATAGCATAAATTTGAACCCAGTTTGCTAATTCAATTTTTTCTACTGATAACCATTAAGCCACTCATACCTTCTAAAATATTATTCCTGACATTGATATTCTCATAATTAGGGGCTGAATTTGCTTCCTCAAAGTTTATGCTCCCTTCTGTGAAGCATAGACAAAATGTGGGCATTTTTGCACCCTGAAATTTTACTCCTATGCAAATAAGTAAATGGATGATAGACAGGATTCTACAGATAACACTATTTGTTAGCTCCCAAGAGAAAACATTGTTCACCATTTCAATATGAATACAGACCCCACAATATTATCATTTAGTTGCAAATTTATTTTTGTATTCTTTAAGTTAGTACACTTAAGAGTAGGTATCTCCAGAGATTCACTAAAAAATGAACTGCAGTGAAGAACTCATTAATACGTAAATTCTTGAAAGAAAAAAAAAATCAAATAACTGTCAGATATTAATGAAACTTTCAGGGGTTATTGACAAAATGAAATTATTTTAGAAATGCTTCTTTTTAAAAAATCTTGGTAAAATATTTTTTTGTTTTTCCATCAGTTATCCCCCACCCTCCAAACTCATTTAATTTTATGAAATTTTGAGATTAATTTTTGTACTACTTAATATTCATACTAGTTATACACCGAATTCCTTGGAGAATTAAAAAAAAAAAAATTAAGAAACCCTTCTTTTTTCAATTTAAATTAGTTCTGAAATACAGAAAAAATATTTTGCTTGTTGGAAATATTAAATTTCAATTTATATCTTGAAATTAAAACTAAAAACGAAAGTTTCAAGAAAGAATTTTTAAAAATTAATTTGAAATCTTAGTTATCATTTCTGTGGAGGTACCTATAAGATGTATATTAATTCAACACTTTTGGTCATAATACACTGCTTTGGTTCATGAAAGTTTCTGTGAATGGATGACAGAACAGGGACAATAAGACAAAAGGCAAAAGATACTTAGAGCAAGAAAGTGAGGAAGTTATGAAGAGCCATAATTGCACACATACTGAAGAGACATGCCATATAAAAATTAACCTCTGTGGCAAGTCTGGCATACAATGAATGTAATGAAAAGGAAATTTGTAATACGTCTGTGTTTCAGACAGACAAAACTTTTGACAACAACACTCTCTTGGTTTCATTGTCTTTCTAACGTCATGATTGTAGTTGTCTTCTTCATGGTCTTCTCGCACAAACACCTCATCAACCAACTAAGTTCATATTGCACAAATTGCCGCCTTTCCTCATTTTATCAATTTTCTCAGCTGCTTATTTGCATACGAATTGCAACAGGCAGCTCGTATGTCAACATGGCCACCTCTCATTTGCATACCTTGTAAAACTGTGCGCCTTTGCACAGAAACAAGGTGTTAGATTACCCAGATGAACACAATGAAGTCAGGCTGAAAGCACTGATGGGCCTGATCAGAACTTAAATAAGTGATCACTTAATAAGTGTCATTGATTGTGGGCCTTCTTTGTGACAAGCAAAGAAAAAATTAGTAAATAATAAGCTACGTAGTTTAAGTGAAAATGAGTGGTGTTTATTAGTGTTTCCCCCGACTCACAATCATTTGCTCTTACTTTGTTCCTGTAACTTAATACCATTGTCTACAATACACCATTTTGATACCTTAAAAGTAACATACAGACAAAAATCAGATTTTTTATATAGATATATAAATATAACTGCTAAGGTTACAAGAGGTAGGAAGTTTTGGAGAGCTATAATGCCCCGTGTTCTCAAGTGGGTGTATCACTATTCTAAGAGTGGGTGGTATTGCTCCCTGGAGACATTGAAATTTTCCAAGGAGATGATGAAGTTAAAAAAAAAAAAAAAAAAAAGATGTAGTTACAGACTAACATCAAAACCAATGAAACATGAATTTTTTTCTTTTTCATGAAAACCTCTCTGACAAACCCTAAGTCTCAAATGCTGATCTAAACAGGATATGTGCCAGCCAGATCAAATGTGTTGCTGAGGACCAGTGAATTTTCACACCTCCATGGACCACAATTCTTATTAGGTAATATCACAGACAAAAAAAAAAATCACAATATGAACTCTGGTAAAAAATACTAGAGAAAACCATAAACATAAAAACATACTAGAGAAAACCATAAACATAAAAACATACTAGAGAAAACCATAAACATAAAAAAAAATACTATAGAAAACCATAAACATAAAAAAAAATACTATAGAAAACCATAAACATAAAAAAAAAATACTAGAGAAAACCATAAACATAAAAAAAATACTAGAGAAAACCATAAACATAAAAAAATACTAGAGAAAACCATAAACATAAAAAACTGCAATATGAACTCTGATAAAAAAGGCTTACTGGACATTAGGCTTATAAGTCCCAAAAATTCAGTTGTTCTTATCCTCAATGGCCAAGTAGATATAGACACTGGTTAGTTCCTGTGATTTGATCTGTGAGTTCAATACCAGGCTACAGCAGTGATGAACAAGTAACTTAAAGGGTTAGAGGGAGATAACTCATGACTACCAGAAGAGACTCTACACAAGGGATGGTGATGTTATACACCAGTGGTTCTGTTCAAAATTCCTAGCACTTGAAGAAGGCTGGAGCATACAACAGCCAAAATGTCGTACAAATGGCAACAAAGATGAGGACAAGTCAGTAAATACTGTAAGATCACAGACATTAATTAGTTGCTCTAAGTTTTGCTAGAACTAGAAGTCTGTTCATTGTATATATGTAGAATGTGCACTGGAAGAAAGAAGATTAAAAAATTTTAAGAAAAACTGTTGAAAAAAAATGCATATGAAGCCTATTCTCTTCCTGAAACTTTTGCAGTTCTTAAAAATTCTGAGAATACCATGGATAGAACATATGAGCAATGAGGAAGTCTTAAGGAGACTCCAAGGTAATTTATATTTAGAGTCAGAAATAGTGAAAATTTTATAATCCCATAATGCAAAAATAGAGCTGAATAAATTGAACTCACAGAACATCTTTGAGGTAAGACTGTAAAGAACCCAATTAAGTCTATAAATGAATGGCAGAACAGGTATAAATAGGTATGGTAAGAAGTAAAATTTACTTAAAGCAACAAAAGACAGAAAGATTATCATCTTGCACACCACTTCAAGAGATACGGACTGCCATATCTGGTCGGGTGCTCCTACTATCCACCTAGGTGTCCTTGACAAAATCCAATGGAGAATCTGTAATGTGATCGACCCTCGCTTGGCAGCTCAGATACAGTCACTTTCTCACTGGCGCAATGTGGCTTCCCTGTGTCTCTCCTACAAATATTTTCACAGCTTCTGCACTGATGAACTTAGCTCAGTGGTGCTCCCTACAAATGAATTAATTGAGCCACAAGATTAGCAACTAGGTCCCACCCTTTCACTGTGAAACCAATAAGATGTAAACACAAATTCTACTTCAGCAGCTTCTTTTCTCGCACTTCCTGCCTGTGGAATTCACTTTCATTTACTTGCTTCCTCAACAGCTACCATCACCAAGAATTTAAATGTAAAGTCAATTGTCATCTATCTCACTAACCTGCATCCTCTCTCTTATGTTCCTTTCTCCGTCCACTCCACTCATCAGTATTCTCATCCTTCTCTTACCTACTTCCTGACACCCCTTATATAACCTGTCACTCTTTCACATAACTTTTCTCCTATGTAACCCCCTGCAAAACAGTGGCAGTAAAATGCCTTGCTTGGGGCGATATGATTATAAAAAAAAAATACGCCATATAAAAAAAAACAAACTTATGCGGCAAAAATCTTTTCATGTCTTGCACTTAATCATTTTAGAACTTCAGACTAAAAACTTAGTTCCATTTTCTCATTAATTTTCCTCATATTGTTCTGGCATATAAAAAAGTGATGCTTTGTATTCTCCCGAGTGATTGATTGATTTATTTTCTATGGTTTATCACCCTGTTGTAGGTTATTTCAAGTCAGGAAATATGTTTAGCTTATACAAATTTTTTTTTTAAAAATAATGATTAGGTCATACAAGTATTACTAATTAACCCATAGCTAAGAGGCAAATAGGCAGATTTATACGTTTCCTAATAGTATTTGTGCATAAAAAATATAATGAACCAAATGGGAATTGGAACTCAGCCCTTCAATTAAAAATTCTAAGCCATTGTTCATTACAGCAATAATACATACAAACTTACAGCGCAAGATATTCCTAACCAGTCACTAATCTAGGAACTTACTCGGCTCAATGAGGCTTAACATCTGTGATCATATGAAGAACATCTCCCAAGTGAGGCATGCAATCAAATCATGCTGAATACACTGTAAAGACAGAAAGATGTGGATGGTAAAGAATACGTGCCAATCAGATCATGTTGCAAGGACTGAGGACCATTGCACTTTCACACCTGCAGTGGTCATAATTCTTATTGGGTACAATCCTCTTCTATGTACCTTGTCCTTTCAGGACATAAGCGATCATGGCTATCCACATCTCCTTATCCTTGGTGGTTCTTAGCACACTTTCCCCTGTTACACCATGCAACTCCTGTTCTGCCATCTACCCGCTCAGGCCAGTCAAGTACGTTACACGCTGTTTTCCCCATCTCTCTTTCCTTCTATCTGACCTCTGAGTATCAGATTCTCCAAGCCTTCTTTCCTCATCGCATGTCCCAGGTACTTTAGCTGTCTCTTCCTGATGCTCAGTATTTCCTTTCCATTTCCCAAACCTCATAATTGTTCACATACTTGATCCATGATATCAGCAGCATCCTTCTGTAGAACCACATTTCAGTTGCTTCAAGTTTTTCCTTCATCTTCAATGAGAATGTCAAGCATTCACTGCCATATTGAAGAACTGATATCACATAGCAATCCAGCACTCCCTTCTTTGAATCTAGTGACATTTTCCTGACTCTTAATACTTTACTCAGCTTCCGGAATGCTGGATATGATCACAGACAATTAGTTGCTCTAAATTTTGCTGGAGATTCAAGTTAAGCAATGATGAGCCTGGTCAGAAATTAAATGAATATCCACTTAATAATAATAGTCAATGATCTAATCAAACTGTGGGGTTTTCTTCATGCCAGGCATAGAAAGAAACACAAAAATGTTCAGCTATCCTCACTCAAGCCACATAGCTTATTATTTATTAAGTTTCTCACTCTCACTCACATTCTCCACTTCCTTCTTACCTCATGGTGAGGAGGGGGCAGCTTGGCCTTCCTGGAGAGATGGTGGGGTGTGGAGAGGTGGAGATATAAATAAATGACTCATAAAATATAGCATAAGAATTTTCTTTCATAACTGCTGATTTATTTCTGGTTAAACTTTTCAATGACAGACCCATCTCCTCCTGCTTCCTGTGTGTGCCTTCACTTTTCATTCCCAGCTATCCCTCCCCTCATTCCTCCCATACTGTCCACCACCTGCCTGGGGCCCCACTGTGTCTGGCCGTGCCACATCACATTGTTAAATCCTGTTTGGGTGTCAGTAATTAGGACACAAGTAATTAAAATACAGAAATCTAATTACAGAAACTGTATTTGTCATGTGACCCTACTGATGGTTATTCATTCTTTAGTCTGTGCAATGGGCAGGATGTTATTTTGGCATTGTTGCCCAGTGCCAAGGTACTAGTGAGAGCTCAGTGTCTGACATCTGTGCTTAAGAACCATAAGGCCTAATGTTCAATAATATATCAAAGCTGGATATGCTGGAAATTTCTCAGATGTTAATACAAACATATAATTACAATGGCATATTTCTGCAGTTACTGACAGAATAGAGTGAATAAAAGTATATAAATAAAATAAATATTAACCACAGATGAAAGTAATTGAAAAAAAATAAATATAAATAAGAGTGGAGGGAAGAGAGAATGGATAAAAGGGAAGAAAAAGAAGGTCAAAAAGGAAGAGACAAAAGTGGGAGAGGAGAGAGTCAAAGAAAGTTAGAAAGGGAAGAAAAGCAAAAACATTAGTGGGAGGAGAGAAGCAAACAAAATCAGTGGGAGGAACAGTCAAAGTTAGTGGGGGATGTGCAAAGAAATTCAATAAGAGATAGGCAAGGGGGGAAACAGAGTCCGAGGGAGGGGGAAACAGGGGGAGTGGGAGGGGGAAAAGACCGAGGGAGGGGGAAACAGAGGCCGAGGGAGGGGGAAACAGAGGCCGAGGGAGGGGGAAACAGAGGCCGAGGGAGGGGGAAACAGAGGCCGAGGGAGGGGGAAAGAGGCCGAGGGAGGGGGAAAGAGGCAAAGAAAGTTTGAGGGGGGGAAAGAGGCAAAGAAAGTCTGAAGGGGGAAAGAGGCAAAGAATGTGAGAGGGGGGTAAAAGCAAAAAACGTGAGAGGGTGAAAGAGGCAAAGAATGTGTAAGGGGATAGAGGCAAAGAAAGTGAGAGAAATAAACTAGCAAGAAAAAAACTTTAGTTTACTTCGACATTCTGATGAGAAACTTTCTTAGTGTTATTTGTGCATCAAGTATGAAATTCATTAGGCACAAATGTTGCACAAGGAGCGGAAAAAAGGATCAACTTTGATATGCTTGCATGATTTCCAAAATTAAGCTGCATTTTTTGTTTCACTTTTTGAATTGTGCCACCCTGATCATCATTTTCTTTTTATGTCAAGTTATGCTGCAAGTGCTGCCAGTACCAAGTAAGCCATTGCTACCTGCTGAATGATCAGGTCATCAGCAGCAATTAAACCATTTCTCCCACAAGGCTTTTCTTGGTGAGGAGTGTGAATTTGCAAGACCTGATGGAAAAGGATTAACCTGAGGAAATCACAATAGAAAGAATGAAACTTAAGCTACAAAGCCTGTATGAAAAAGATATTGCAGTAATAATAATAATAATAAAATATATATATATATATATATTAATTCATGGAATGCCCAGGGAGGATGCAAAACTTGAAAACTAATGTTTTAAGTGGAGCAAATTTTGAAAAGGAGATCAAAAACCTTGAGAAAATTCTTTTTTCACTTAATGTCCATACAATAGAAAATATGAAGGACAGTAAAGTCAGAAACTTATTAATGAAGTTGTTGATAAAATAAACATGAAAAAGAAGAAAATGCAGATTATGAGGATATGTAGGTCAGACAATTGTTGACCCTATATTTGATGAGGTTAAGATTTAATGATTATGGAAGGTACCACAAAGTAAAATATATATTGAAGTAGAATTTTTTTCCCCCCCAATTTAATATGAAAGAAATGATCATGTATGTGGCACAGCTTTGTCCTGTAGTAACAGGACAATGCTATGCTACATACTATCCTTGACTAACAAATGTTCTTTTTGTGAGTACAAAAAACTTTGTTCTTAATTCTTTTTAGCTGAGCAGAAACTTTTGCAACAATCTGACAGGCGCTAAAGCCCCTTAAAAGTGAGTATGAAAGAAAACAAAAAAAAAAACAAAAAAACTAAAGAAAAAGTAACAGAAAAAAACAAACAAACAAAAAACAGAATAAAACCTAAAAAAACTGAAGTATGTCAAGAATCTATGAGATATTTGACAAGACATTTTTGGAGTTTGAGAAAAATATTTTCCTGCTAATTTAATAAACTGTCAAACAGTAACATAATATTTTTTCTTATGTTAAACCTAAGTTTTACTGTTTAAGAAATATTAATAAAACTAAGCAGATTTACAAGACTTTTTTCCTGCATCAGCGCACACACGTACGTGTGTGTGTGTGTGTGTGCATATATATATATATATATATATATAAAATGTGTGTGTGCATATATATATATATATATATATATATATATATAAAATGTGTATGCCAAAACAGAAAGAAATATGCCAATAAACTTATTGGAACAAACTGTCAAGGAAGATAAAACAAAAATTTTAAACTGAGGGAAATTATTTGTACTAATGGGATATTGTTTTTAATCATTTCACCCTAAACAAGACAATGAAGCCACAAAGACACAAGAACTTACTGAGTGCAAAAGACTATGAGAAAAAAAAGCATTCAGAACAGAGAACAAGTGAAAAGGAAGATTGACATCACATTGAAATTTTTGAAATGCAAAAGATGAAACTGTGAGCATAAAAATGTAACAACTTGCCATTTTAATTGTAAAACGAGGAAACCCAGCTGTCAACATAATACTGTGCTTAAGCCCCAGAGAAAAAAAACTCATTTGAAAATTTGCCATGAAATGATTTATAGAAAAGACACAAAGCTATGGCATGGCAGTAGGAAAGTGACTGAGGCTGAGACGTCAAAGCCAGTAGTTATAGAAACACAAACTAATAACCCCCTCGGCAAAATTTTTTAAAAGAATACACTGAAACTTAGTTATAGCTACACTGATAATCTTGAAAGGATAACAAAAAAAATGTAATGAAATCCTAAAACAATATATTAGGATTAGCAATTCAAATCACCCTATTATAAATAGCAACAATAATACTAAAACTTGTAATTGTCGTAACCCAAACAAATGTCCTCTGCAAAATTGATGCCCTACATATTCTATAGTCTACCAATCTACCATTTCCACTATAGAAAATTAATCTCTTATCAAACATTATATTGGAAGTACTAAAAACACTTAAGTCATGATTGTATAAGCATAAGCTATCCTTTAATAATAAAATCTATAGTAACTCAATTTCACTTTATAAATATTATTGGCAATTGAAATATGCCAATAAAACAATAAAATTAAAGATATTAACAAAAGCTAGAACATCACTACATGAAAAATATTTATGTTTACAAGAAAAAAAAAATCGATATAATTAAATTCATGAAAACTAATTTATATATACACGTAATGAAATAACTACTTAATGCCACCACAAGATAATTCCCACTCTTAAATATTTCTAAAATTATCTCAAACTGTTTACTATTTTCCATAATCTATAATCCGACCAGGTTTTAGTTAATTATATGTGCCTCAAACTTAACTGTTACATTCCTGTTTATGCTTACCTTTACTACCAGTTAACTCTAAAATCAAATATTCCACCTTTAATAATAAACTTTATAGCTTTACGTCTATTTCCTTAGATAAAAATTGTTTTTATATTATCAACACCTTTCAAGACAAATATTTTATGGTTTTAATTTCAATCTCGCCACATCTCAAATATATTGGCTATATATTTGTTCTATACTTATTTAAACTGACATAACTGACACTTCCTTGCCTTCTGTCAATACAACCACATTGCTACAATTTAATGTCTCAATATTCATTGGTCTACACTCACAAATTTTAAGTTATAACCTCCCACTCCATTACATTCACCAAATATGCTGGCGTTTTTTATTTTGAATATTCTTATATATATATATATATATATATATATATATATATACACACACACACACACACAGTACTGTACAAAAGTATTAGGGCAAGAACTATTTTATCTTTTATGAGGTATATTGACAGAAAATAATCAATTTAATTAAAGTCATTTTATTTAATTTACCAACAAATACTTTAACAAGAAAAAGTACCTGTAACAAAATAAATTTAATATTTAGTATAATGGCCTTTTGCTCTGATCACAGCCTTCATTCTGTCAGGCATTGACATCACAAGCTTCTTCAATGTATCTAATGGTATCTCCTGCCAAGCACCTTGTATTTGTTCCCAAATTGTGTCTTGCGAAGTAACACTAGATTTATCAATTTTTTTTTAACCAAAATATTCCATTGATGTTCAATAAAATTGAGATTAGAGCTTTGTTGGGGCCAATTCAAATTCCGAAGCCTTCCTTCCTCTTTAGTCAAATAATTTTTTACAAAGGTTTGGCTTTTCACCCTGCATTTGAATTTCAGTGAGGGTTTTAGAAAAATCACCTCTGTCCTAATACTCTTGCACACTACTGGTAGCGTGCAAAAATGTTAGAACAGGGGGGGGGGATTTGAAACTTTATTTTGATGCCTCATAAAAGACAAAATAGTTCTTGTCTTAATACTTTTGCACAGTACTGTGTATATATAAGTAAATTAGACTAGTGAGCCAACAAATCTACCAAGGTTTCACCTAAACGGATCTTCAGGGAACGTTGGCCAATGTTCCCTGAAGATCTGTTTAGGTGAAACCTTGGTAGATTTGTTGGCTCACTAGGCTAATTGACTTATTCTGTTCTGCTTAAGTATTGAGTGCCTTTTTGTTATTGATTACTTATCTCGGGTTTTTTCTTTGGGCTATGTACTGGCTTGGTCCAAATCGCTTTGGCTGATGTTCATGTGCTCTTTCTTTTTTTTACAACCATTTTTTCCCTTCCGCGTATGTACGGAGGGTTTTTCGAAACAAGTATAGTGATAGGTTTGCATATATGTATATATGACCCTGTAACTGAACCATATTTCATTGCCTGATGATGGTGCACTGAGCAACAAAACCTGACAGCTTTTGCATTGCAGTATGCTATTATTATTATTATAACAATATATCTATGAATGCTTTATAGATGTATTGGGCACTTTTTATAAAGTAAATGTTAAATTGTAGAATATATATTTATTAGTTTAAACTACTTGTATAGACGCAAATTAATAGATATAAATATGAGAGCGCACGTGTATAGTATTGTTATTTAGGTGTTACTAAAACAGTGCTCAGTGTATGAACAGAGCTATTTTATATATATATATATATATATACACACACACACATATCAATAAATATACATTGTCTTACGTCGATGGCAGGATTCAGAGTTGCATGCATTATGCAATCATCAAGTGCATATTTCAAACAGAGTCTGATAGAAATCTATTATACTGTCAGTTTGAAATACGCACCTGATGATGGCATAATGCATGCAACTCTGAATACAAATAACAATGCAATTGAAAAGTAGAAATGGCAAAGAACATTTGGGTTCAAAGCACTCCTCAGAGCCATGGTTGTCAAAAGGGACAATTCAGAATGGTTATTTTCCACAGTAAGCACTATTATTACTTTTCAGTAATTGCAATCACCAATTTTATGTGCATATTGATCTCGTTAATCTTAGCAGAATTTCAAGTAAACCCTTTAAATAATCTATAGGGATAAAATGTTCTGATAATATTATCTATGTCTAGGGATATCTCATCCTGTTATTATTTAATACCACTCAGTTCCCAGTTTTGTTGCAAAATGTTGGATCAAATGGTGAAGTCAAATGAGAAGTGAAGGTCTTGCTTTCATCTGAATGTTAGTTATTTGATTCTGTGATGAACACTGGAGAAGCAATATCTTCAGAAGGGTAGTTATTCCCACATGACACATGGGCACAAATCCTGGCATCAAAGTGTGAAGTATCATAACACTTGCTTATCTTTGGTATTATTTTATTACTAGTTTTATTCCAACATTTATCTGGGTCAATACACTTTTCATTATTACAATAACATTACTAGTTTTTCCTTATTGCTATTACTATCTTATTCCAAATGTCCAAACTATTTTCTCATCTATAAATCATACACAAACACAGAATGAATAAACATTACACACACAAAGTAGGGAAAAAAAATCAAAAACAGTTTCCCTAACATTGTATCAAATATACATCCAACAGATAACAGTTAAATATACAGAATTTGAGAAAGATAGGAGGAAATAAGGGAGAAAGAAAGGGAAGGAGGAAATAAGGGAGAAAGAAAGGGAAGAAGGAAGAGAGAGTAAAGAAGGCAGAGAGAGAGAGAGAGAGAGAGAGGGAAGAAGGCAGAGAGAGAGAGAGAGAGAGAGAGGCAGAGAGAGAGAGAGAGAAGGGAAGGAGGCAGAGAGAGAGGGAGAGAGGCAGAGAGAGAGAGAGGAAGAAGGCAGAGAGAAAGAGAGGAAGAAGGCAGAGAGAAAGAGAGGGAAGAAGGCAGAGAGAAAGAGAGGAAGAAAGGCAGAGAGAGAAAGAAAGGGAAGAAGGCAGAGAGGGAGGGAGGGAGAGGCAGAGAGAGGGAGGGAAGATGGCAGAGGGAGGGAAGATGGCAGAGGGAGGGAAGATGGCAGAGAGAGAGAGAGAGGAAGATGGCAGAGAGAGAGAGGAAGATGGCAGAGAGAGAGAGAGAGAGAGAGAGAGAGAGAGGGAGAGAGAGAGAGAGAGAGAGGAAGATGGCAGACAGAGAGAGGAAGATGGCAGACAGAGAAAGACAGACAGAGAGAGTGAAAGAGAGAGAGAGAGGCTTTCAGTGAGAGAGAGAGAGGGAGAACGCCGCACAGTGAGAGAGACACAGAGAGAGGGAGGGAGAGACGCACAGTGAGAGAGAGAGAGAGAGGGAGGGACGCACAGTGAGAGAGAGAGAGAGAGAGAGAGAGAGACATACATACAATCGAGAGAGAGAGAGAGAGAGAGAGAGACGCACGCACAGTGAGAGAGAGAGAGAGAGAGAGAGGGACGCACAGTGAGAGAGAGAGAGAGGGAGGGCACGCACAGTGAGAGAGAGAGAGGGAGAGACGCACGCAGTGAGAGAGAGAGAGAGGGAGAGGCACGCACAGACAGAGAGAGAGAGAGAGAGAGACACACAGTGAGAGAGAGAGAGAGGGAGAGAGCACGCACAGTGAGAGAGAGAGAGAGAGGGAGAGACGCCGCACAGTGAGAGAGAGAGAGGGAGAGACGCACGCACAGTGAGAGAGAGAGAGAGAGAGGGAGGGAACGCGCGCACAGTGAGAGAGAGAGAGAGAGAGAGAGAGACACACAGTGAGAGAGAGAGAGAGGGAGGGACGCACGCACAGTGAGAGAGAGAGAGAGAGAGACGCACGCACAGTGAGAGAGAGAGAGAGGGAGAGACACACAGTGAGAGAGAGAGAGAGAGAGAGAGAGAGAGAGAGAGAGAGAGAGAGAGAGAACGCGCACAGTGAGAGAGAGAGAGAGAGAGGAAGGAGCACGCACAGTGAGAGAGAGAGAGGGAGGGACGCACAGTGAGAGAGAGAGAGAGAGGGAGAGCATGCACAGTGAGAGAGAGAGAGAGGGAGGGACGCACGCAGAGAGAGAGAGAGAGAGAGAGAGAGAGAGAGAGAGAGAGAGAGAGAGAGAGACGCCGCACGGGGGGGGGGGGGGAAGACGCGCGCACAGTGAGAGAGAGAGAGAGAGAGAGAGAGAGAGAGAGAGAGAGAGAGAGAGAGAGAGAGCGACGCACAGTGAGAGAGAGAGAGAGGGAGAACGCGCACAGTGAGAGAGAGAGAGGGAGGGAGCACGCACAGTGAGAGAGAGAGAGAGAGACACCCACGCAGTGAGAGAGAGAGAGAGGGAGGAACGCGCACAGTGAGAGAGAGAGAGAGGGAGGAACGCCGCACAGTGAGAGAGAGAGAGAGAGAGGGAGGGACGCACAGTGAGAGAGAGAGAGAGAGAGACGCCGCAGAGTGAGAGAGAGAGAGAGAGAGAGAGAGGGAGGAACGCCGCACAGTGAGAGAGAGAGAGAGAGAGAGGGAGGACAGCCGAGAGAGAGAGAGAGAGGGAGGGAGGAACGCCGACAGTGAGAGAGAGAGAACGCCGCACAGTGAGAGAGAGGAACGCCCGCACAGTGAGAGAGAGAGAGAGAGGGAGGAAGGCGCCGCACAGTGAGAGAGAGAGAGAGAGGGAGGAACGCCGCACAGTGAGAGAGAGAGGGAGGAAGCACAGTGAGAGAGAGAGAGAGGGAGGAACGCCGCACAGTGAGAGAGAGAGAGAGGGAGGAACGCTGCACAGAAAGTGAGAGGGGGAATTCCACACACAGAGAGGGAGGGGGAATGCCACACAGAGAGGGGGAGGGGGAATGCCACACAGAGAGGGGGAGGGGGAACGCCACACAGAGAGGGGGAGGGGGAACGCCACACAGAGAGGGGGAGGGGGAACGCCACACAGAGAGGGGGAGGGGGGAACGCCACACAGAGAGAGGGAGGGGGGAACGCCACACAGAGAGAGGG
The DNA here is from genome assembly GCA_037127315.1 of Ascarosepion bandense. NCBI lineage: Eukaryota > Metazoa > Mollusca > Cephalopoda > Sepiida > Sepiidae > Ascarosepion > Ascarosepion bandense. The sequence continues at coordinate 3,109,864 of JBBBDQ010000635.1, forward strand.
AGGGGGGAACGCCACACAGAGAGAGGGAGGGGGGAACGCCCCACAGAGAGAGGGAGGGGGGAACGCCACACAGAGAGAGGAAAGTAGACAAAGCAGAGGAAATAGAGAGGAGGAGGCCGCAGTGAGAGTGAGGAAGAGGGAATGGGGCAGAGTGGAGAAGGCAGAAAGAGACAAAGAACAAGGAAAGAGATAATGATCTCTATGACATAAAAATGTTATTTAAGAGCCAATAAGTCCAAGACAATCTGAAATGAAGAACCCATTATTATTTAGGGATTAGACATAAAAACAGACAAATGCCTGTTCTGGTCATCTTGGGACATATCATTCTATACTTAATTATGGAAATTAGATAAACAGCTGTGTCCATTTCTTTTATACTGATTATAAGACATTATTGAAATTGCTTATTTAATCTCTATAAAGGACTAATTAAATATGAATATGAAACATTAAACCTACAGTTTTTACTCATGTGCTGATTTAAACTTGTACATTTTTCTATTTGAAATCTTTCAAAACTATTTGCCTTTGATGATCTTTCTAAGTATTGTATTTTTCTGAAAGAATTTAAAAAATATCAATTGAACTTATTTGTTTTTTTTAAACACAATCATAAATATATTTCTCATAAAAACTCTGATGAAAGCTTTAAAAAAATAGTGTCTCATTATGACCTGATGACAACATGCCATTAGGAAGTGAGACATTGAACAAGGTTTTCCATTTGCTTTATTGTCGCCACTTCATTTTGGATATTATTCTATGTCATATAAACTGTCAGAAAAACCAACATATGTTTTGAGTATTTTCTTTTCAGAAATTTTAAGGAAAATCTTTTTAATAAAAAGAAAAGTTAGTAACAACAATAAAAAGCATTTGAAATTCTAGGACATATAATGAGGAAAGCAGGCTTGTAAAAATCTAATATAGATCATAATGAGGGGAAAGTAGCACATCTTATATTTCATTTTATACTGACTTTGTTTTGTTGTTTTTTTTCCCTCTCTCTTCAATGTTCCACATTGTAAATGCAGTTGTTTCATTACGAAAATTTACTACTGCATTTACTACTAATTTTAATTAATTAAATTAGTAAAATGCAGTAGTAATTTGTAAAAGCCATAGTAGCATGGAAAATACACTTCTTGGAAATGTATTTCAAGATCAGAGACAGTTGGGATAGGGTTCGTGGCAAAGACAACTTGGAATAATTAAGAGATGACAATAACTGGATAACTGGGATAACCAGAGCAGGGTAGAGAAAAGACAGCAGATATAATGGGGGATAGGGGCAGTGACAAAGACAGTCAGGATAATGAGGATAGAGAGAGAGAGAGTAAAGAGGAAAGAAAAAATAAAGTAAAACATTTCTTTCTCTCCTCACTTAGTAAAGAGTGGGGAGAAAGAGAGTGAGTGGAAACTAAAGAATGGGGAGAGATAGAATTTTAAAAAATAAGTAAAAGAGGGGGACTGAGAAAATATAAATCATGCAAAGTGATCTGAGAGAGAGAGAGAGAGGGGGGAAGCATAAAAAATTTAGATATAAAGAGATAAACTGAACAAGTCTAAAAGACAAAGTTAAAATGAATAAATAAAACAATGTGATGTGTGGTGGGAAGTAAGAGAGTGAGAAACTGTTCCCACAAAAAAACAAACAAAAAAAAAATTCTGACATAAAAACATTGAAAAGTCAAAGGAAAAAAAACCTGTGAAAACCTGAAGAAACTCAAAGAAAGAAAAAAAAGAATGAAAAATGATTGTGAAATGAAAATTTTCTGGAGGGAAAAAGCAATGCTGGCCCTCTGGCTTCCATCTAAAGTAAATGGTGAGCAAAGGCAATTGGGATAATGGGAGAACAAAGATAGCTGTGATGGGGGAGGGGCAAAGACAGCTGGGATATGAAGTGAGGGGTTACAAAGACAGACGAGGTTATGTGGGAGGAACAATGGCCACTGAAGATACATGGGAAAAGGACAAAAACAGACGAGGCGACATGTTGGGGGGGGTAACAAAGACAGACGAGGCGACATGTTGGGGGGTAACAAAGACAGACGAGGACACATGTTGGGGGGGTAACAAAGACAGACGAGGACACATGTTGGGGGGTAACAAAGACAGACGAGGACACATGTTGGGGGGGTAACAAAGACAGACAAGGACACATGTTGGGGGGGTAACAAAGACAGACAAGGACACATGTTGGGGGAACAAAGACAGACGAGGACACATGTTGGGGGTAACAAAGACAGACGAGGACACATGTTGGGGGTAACAAAGACAGACGAGGACACATGTTGGGGGTAACAAAGACAGACGAGGACACATGTTGGGGGTAACAAAGACAGACGAGGACACATGTTGGGGGTAACAAAGACAGACGAGGACATGTTGGGGGTAACAAAGACAGACGAGGACACATGTTGGGGGTAACAAAGACAGACGAGGACACATGTTGGGGGTAACAAAGACAGACGAGGACACATGTTGGGGGTAACAAAGACAGACGAGGACACATGTTGGGGGTAACAAAAACAGACGAGGACACATGTTGGGGGTAACAAAGACAGACGAGGCGACATGTTGGGGGGAACAAAGACAGACGAGGCGACATGTTGGGGAGAACAAAGACAGACGAGGTGACATGTTGGGGGGGAACAAAGACAGACGAGGCGACATGTTGGGGGAACAAAGACAAACGAAGGGATATGTTGGAGGAAAAACGACAGATGAGGGGATATGCAAGGGCAACACAGAGACGAGTGGTTATGTGAGGGCAACACAGATACAGGGAGAGATAAAGTTTTTTTTTTTTCAAGTGTATATACCCACACTGGTATTTTCATGAATAACTTGTTCCTACACACAGTTTCATTTCATAATTGTGATTACGAGATAAGAATATTTTTTTGGCAACTCTGAGTGCTAATGCTATCATGCAATCACCTACTATGTGCTACATTAATTACTAGTGACTTAACTTATTCTGCCACCAAGATTTTCTGGTAAGGGGTTGGCTAGACACCAAGCAAAATTAAAAATAATTGCCTGTCAAAGTTCACGCAAAAAAAAATCTTATGTCTTTTTGGTTACAATTTGCACAAAATATTAGTCTACGTGCAAAAACAGAAATCATATTTTGAAGATACTATTGCCACTAATGTCTCACTATTATGTGGGAGGGATTTTTACCACATGCAGTATTTAACATAAAAGTAATTATAAATCTCAATCATTTTTATTTTTTTTTTATTTTTAATTGTGTCTTCTGTGATTTGGTTTTAAGTCATCTTTGGTTGAGTCTGAATAAAACACATAAAAAAACACATAAAAACACACACACACAAAAATAGAAGGCTTTGTCTGATGAACAGGGCAGCAGCTTTGGAAACAAAATAGCTGACAGATACTCACCATGATTTCAAAAGTCAGGTTTTCCTGGACAGGCACAGTGAGGTTATGTTTCAGCCATGGCTTATCAGGTCTGAGGGTGATACGCAAATATTTCTTCAAACTGGTATAGTTTACTGAAAGATAAACAATAATATTAAGGTAAGCCAAGTACGAATGTCAGAAGCTTTCTAGTGAAGCCAACAACTTATATAACTGATAAGCAGTCACCTTTAGCATTCTATTCTCTGGAAAAAAGAGAACCTTTTAATGGTACTCACACAAAAGGATTGATATGTTGGGCTGTGAAAACACTGAACTGCCATTTTATTTTAGGACAAGTTGAAGTAAATTATAGAAAATACAGCCATATCACTTTGAAATGACAGTTCCTGTACAATCACTGAAGTAATGCTTACGTTCATATCACGTTGAATACACTGGTTCTCGTTCGATCATCGAAGTTAAGCAAAATTGAGCCTGGTCAGTACTTAGATAGGTGACCACTTGGGAATACCAGGTGCTGTAAGTATTTAGTGACGGATGTGCATTGTGGTGCAGTAGATGTCGGCTCGGAAAGAGAAATTGGTGAGCCGAGTTCGAAATCCAGTTAAATACCCTGCATTCACTTGCACACTGGTACCATTGGGAAAGGTATTAATTAATCCGTCCTTTCCCTCCAGTTATGGGTTAAATAACAGGGTAGGACTTGGGACCCTGCCCTTCAACAAACCCCAATGAATCTTCTATCAAAAGGAGGAAGCCAGCTCAACCCAACTAGGATAAATGCAACTTGCATACCGAAGTAGTGCTGAGTCTGGCAAGTACCTACCAGGTACTGTAATGGATAATGGCTCGAAATGATTAATTGAAAAACCATATTCCAATTACAATTCCAGTTGGGTTCACTGTATTCACTTTAACATATCACTCAAATCCTGGGGCTAACAAATAAAACAACAACTTTTAGGCAAAATTTGACTTTATTCATCAACATAGTCTTCTTCTAGGTTGATACATAGATTCCAATGCTACTCTAACAATTTGATGCCTTTTTTGTAAAACAATTTGTTTTTGGCCTCAGTTTCCAATATCACTTGTTCATTAGAACCAAATCACTTTTACTGGAGCATTCTTTTAAGATCTGCAAACAGCCAGTAGTTGCTGAGGGCCAGATCTAGAGAATAAGGTGGATGTGGAAGCCATTTGAAGTGCAATTCATGTAGTTTTGTCATTGTTGCGATCGACTTGTGACAGTGTGTTGTCTTGGTGAAAGATCACTTTTTCTTCTTCATTTGTGGCTGTTTTTTGGTGATTTCTTCCTTCAAACACACGAATAATGCTATCTAATATTCACTATGGATCGTTCTTCCTTTCTGAAGGTATTCGATAAACAAAATACCTTGCACATACCAAAATATGGAGGCCAAAACCTTGCCTGCTGATGTTTGTGCCTTTGGTCACTTTGGACGGCTTTCACCTGCTGCTGTCCACTCAGATGACTGTCGATTTGACTCCAGGGTGAAGTGGGGGATCCATGTTTAATCCATTGTCATATATTTACACGAAAACTCCTTGTTGTGTTGAAACAGTTGCAAACAATGCTCTGAATCTTTGACACATTTATGATTGACTATGAGTAAACACAGCACCCACTTTAAACAGAGCTTATGCACTGACAAACGTCCATGCAAAATGGTGAATACACAAGCTTCTGATATGTCTAACACTTCAATTTATGGTCAGTCAAAATGAGCTTGTAGATACTTTTGGTGTTTTTTGGGACGAATGCTGATTTGGAGCAACCTGAGTATTTGGCAACATTTGTGTGTGTACGACTGCATTTAAAGTCAGCATGCCACCAATGGAACCAAGTCTAAATAACACTTATCAAGCTATTGCTTTGCTTGAACAGCATTTTGCCCTATGAGAAAGCAATGCTTTATTAACACATGAAATTCAAATTTTTCCATTGTTTTAAAAATGTGCATGAGTAGCTTCACTTAAATAACTAATTTGTAAACTAATAATTTGATTGGGCCCAAATTTTGTCATGTGCTATTTGAAGGTGAGTACTTAAAAAAAAATCATATGGATTTTTTATTAGTGATGCCATCTATCTGTTAGGTATGGGATTACTGAGTGACGTGTTACATACGAATACCCTTGGGGAAAGGTACAAATCTACCACTCCGACCAGATATGAATTAATAAGAAACACTTTTACCACTAAAAGATTATTACTTGAAGAAAAAAAAATCGTACAATCAAAAACTTTTTTTCTGGCTTTAAATACCATATCAAAGATAGATAAGCTATAGAAAATCAATCAATTCACTGCTTAATGACAGGCAGCAGAGCAAATGACAGACCAGAACACTGACGGGCAGCAGAGCAAATGACAGACCAGAACACTGACGGGCAGCAGAGCAAATGACAGACCAGAACACTGACGGGCAGCAGAGCAAATGACAGACCAGAACACTGACGGGCAGCAGAGCAAATGACAGACCAGAACACTGACGGGCAGCAGAGCAAATGACAGACCAGAACACTGACGGGCAGCAGAGCAAATGACAGACCAGAACACTGACGGGCAGCAGAGCAAATGACAGACCAGAACACTGACGGGCAGCAGAGCAAATGACAGACCAGAACACTGACGGGCAGCAGAGCAAATGACAGACCAGAACACTGACGGGCAGCAGAGCAAATGACAGACCAGAACACTGACGGGCAGCAGAGCAAATGACAGACCAGAACACTGACGGGCAGCAGAGCAAATGACAGACCAGAACACTGACGGGCAGCAGAGCAAATGACAGACCAGAACACTGACGGGCAGCAGAGCAAATGACAGACCAGAACACTGACGGGCAGCAGAGCAAATGACAGACCAGAACACTGACGGGCAGCAGAGCAAATGACAGACCAGAACACTGACGGGCAGCAGAGCAAATGACAGACCAGAACACTGACGGGCAGCAGAGCAAATGACAGACCAGAACACTGACGGGCAGCAGAGCAAATGACAGACCAGAACACTGACGGGCAGCAGAGCAAATGACAGACCAGAACACTGACGGGCAGCAGAGCAAATGACAGACCAGAACACTGACGGGCAGCAGAGCAAATGACAGACCAGAACACTGACGGGCAGCAGAGCAAATGACAGACCAGAACACTGACGGGCAGCAGAGCAAATGACAGACCAGAACACTGACGGGCAGCAGAGCAAATGACAGACCAGAACACTGACGGGCAGCAGAGCAAATGACAGACCAGAACACTGACGGGCAGCAGAGCAAATGACAGACCAGAACACTGATGGGCTGGAGAGAATGACAGGCAAAGGTCATGATATTCATGGAGAAGAAAGTGATAACAATTAACTTTTATGAAACTTTTAAGAAATTTCATAAGAAATTTACAATGCAGACAATACACTAGTGGGAGACAAAATGACAATGCAAAGAGGACACATTACACAAAAGGACAATCGAACAAAAGCAGAGGTCAAAGTGTATAAAGAAAGGACAAAAAGTAAGGTATGCAGATCATTGAGAAGGATAGGGAGAGAGAAAATAACATTGCATGTTGGGATAACGAAGTGAAAGTGTATGATGAAAAGAATCAGAGAAATTTATTCACTTGAGAGAAAGAATGAGAGACCAAAATCATGTGGGAAATATAAAGACAGGAGAAGAAACAAATGGAGTGAGGGAAAGTCTAAGTGAAAAGGAATCACTAATTCTAAAGGCCATGCAATGTGCATTGAAGTGACAGCGATGATAATTAAAAAGTGTGAAGAACTGACAGCAATGAGAAAGACTGATAACAGAAGTGTGAATGGGACTCTAAAGTAAAAACAGCAGTTGAATTGATTTCACTGAGGTTAGGTGTTGGCCCTTCATTCATTACAAGATGAAATAGCCAAGTCTAAAACAGAAAAAAATTACTAATGCCAGCTTTAAAGATATTTCAACACCATTCACTGCCATTTTCTTGAACCCACCCAAAACAGACCCTTCCAATTCAGCTGTCGGCCATTTTTCAGTTCCTCTCAGGTTTCATTTATAAATAATGTCTGCAGTAAAAGCACTAGACTCTAATGGTGAAGCCGACAACAAAGAGAAACAAATATAACAACTTAGACACTTGGAATATGATGAAGAAACTTGCTAAAATCCAAATACATTCTTGGCAACAGTTTTACCAGGTTCACACCTTTAATATGCTTAATTAGAATCTAATATCAGAAAAAAACATTTCACACACACACATCCATTAAAAATGACCAACAGAAAGATTTCATTAATTTTTTTTATTTAATTTTTCCAGTATATTCAGATAAAATAAAATAAAGATTCTCATGCAATATCTATTCACATGGTGCATGTAAGAGGGTTGAAAGAACGCTCCTTTTTCAAAACACAAAATAAATTACATTACAGTCAAAATATGTGAATAAAATAACAGAGAAAATATAACACTCTTTAGAATGGCCAGAGAAGTAGCTGAAAGCTCTTTGAAAAATAATTATAAAACATTTTCACATTCCTTATTTTGAATCATTTCACCCCAAGCAAGGCATTCCACTGCCACTATTGCGCAGGGGGTTACATAGGGGAAGGTAATGAGAAAGAGTGGTTAGATATAGGAAATGTCAGGAGGAGGGTGATAGACGGGTAAGAATATTGAGGATGAGGGTTTGGTAGATGGGAAGAGTGTTTGAGAGAATGGATGCGAGTTAGTGTGTTAGGAGGTGTCTGTTGGACATTTCAGCTCCTGGAGATTTTAACTGTCAGGGAAGCAAGTGTATGGAAGGGAATTCCACAGGCGGGAAGTGCGAGAAAAGAAGCTGTTGGAATAGAAATTGTGGTTACATCTTATCTGTTTCACTGTAAAAGGGTGGGACCTAGTTGCTAATCTAGTATCTCGTGCAAATTCGTACCTAGGGGGCACCAGTGATCTAAGTTCATTGGAGCACAAGCCATGAAAGTATTTATAGTAGAGGCACAGGGAAGCCACGTCACGCCGGTGAGAGAATGACTGCAGCCTGTATTGATCACATTACAGATTCTCCATTGTATTTTGGATGGAACCCCGAGGAGAATAGCAGGGGCACCTGACCAGATGCAGCAGCAGTATTCAATACACGGGCGGATAATAGATTTATATACATGCAGGATAGATTCAGACAGGAAAAACTTCCGAGCCCTACACAGAGAACAGACTTTCAAAGCAGCGGATTTAGCAATGGATTCGATATAGTCATTCCACTTGAGGTCCGCTGAGAGTGTGAGACCAAGGAGGCGTAGTGTTTTACTCTCTGGGAGGCAAGCCTATTCCATGCTAATGGGAGGTAGGAGCGATTGTCTATGATGGTTAATTGATAGCAGCTTTGTTTTGAAAGCATTAAAATTTACAAGCCATTTCTTACACCAGTCCGCTACGGATTGGAAGTCCTTCTCAAGCTCGGCAGCGAGGTTCGCTTTGTTGCCCATACCAGATTTTTGGTTGAGGCGAGAGTAAACTGTGGTGTCATCGGCGTACATGCTCACTTGGGATCTACTTGGCATCGAGGAGATCATTCATATAGATCAGAAAGAGCGTAGGACCTAGGATAGTGCCTTCAGAGACACCCGTGTTCGTACGGTAGTTTTGGGAGGCATGTCCATTTAATACCACCTTCAATGTGCTGTTAGATAGGAATGACTGGATTAGGTCAAACAATTATACCATAGCTCCGCAGTTTGCGTAGGAGGCCAGCATGCCAGACTGTCAAATGTTTTGGAAATATCCAAGGCAATGATTTGAGCTTCACCATTCTTGTCGAGAGACTGATATATATACTTGGTGATGGTCGTTAACATAGCAGCAGTAGACCTGGTGAAGCAGAAACCATACTGTTTGTCCGAGAGGAGCCTGTGGGCTGTGAGATGCTGAACCACCTCGGCGTTGATAATGGCATCGAACACTCACTTTGCCAAAGATTGGAAGAAGGCTAATAGGGTGGTAATTTGCGGGTTCCGAGGGTTCTCTAGTATTATTAAATATTGGAACTACAGAGGAAGACTTCCAACAGGCAGGAAAGCAGGAAACGGATAGGCTGAAGTTGTAGAGTTTAGAGAAGACAGAGGAGAGCACCAGCAAAAAGGAAACATGTTAGAATACTGGAAAAATTAAATTAAAAAAATCTTCCTTGTCTATCATTTTCAATGCGTGTGTGTAAAGAAAAGAAGAACTCATCTTAACTAACACATTATGTCTCACTTTGCTTCAATAACGTCCATCAGAAGTTGACATGTTTCAGATCAAATTAATTTTCTTTCAGTCTGTATTCATATTTATCTTTTGCAGATATATTTTTCGTTTTATAGGGTACTAGCAGTATAGCCCGGCGTTGCTCGGGTATAATGAAAGCTTTAAAACTAATTCATGGTCCTGGAGCTCAGACTCTTTGGACGTTGGCACGAAAGACTCAAAAGCAATAGTTGTTTCCAGTTAAAGCGAAACTGTAGACTGAAAGAAAAATGAATAGATGTAAGTCAAATTTTGATTTCCTGGTATCGATATCAAATAAGTTGTTTTTGTCATAAACTGAATTTTGAAGGCTAAATAAATCCTCTGATTAAATGGTATCATGGCTGAGACTAAGAACTACAATTATACCTACTTAGAGCCAAACCCAAAGCAAAAACTAAAATAAAAGGGCTGAAAAGAATTACAGATATACAGGCAGATAAACAGACACACACAAACATCTTGCCTTATATATATATATATATATATATATATATTATTGATTTTCTGCATTATTGTAAGATCTGCAACCTTGAAACTTCTGAATATCGTTTCTTATGTCTTTGTCTATGAGTGTATCAAATTTCTATAACCCGATTTTTTTATTATTGATATTTATCGGGGGTACCTTGACACAAAACCTAGCTAAGAACACTCGCAGACGCTTATAGTACAACTGAGTAAATTTTCAAGAAAATCAGTTCAGCCGCTTTGGAGTCTATAGGTAAAGGACACACACATACACACAAAGTTTCATTTATAAATAAGTTTAGATTCCAATAAATTGGAGCAATTTTAAATGTGAATTAAGTTTGATCATCTAATCATTTTTTTTCAGTTTCTTTCAGATTTAACAATGTTAGTCTTTAGCATTTTCAAAGATTAACTATTAAACAACGTGTTAAATTTATCAAAGCCAATTATGAAAATAGATATTCAAACAAGAAAATTTCCCAGGTCGCATCATCTCTCGAAACAGAGATGTCAATTGGCCACCACGATTACGCAAATTGACACCTTTAGATTTCTTCATTTGGAGTCATCTCAAAAGTAAGATTTATGCCAACAAGTCAACAACAATTCAACAGCTGAAGGATAAGATAATAAGGCACATTGGTGAGATTGAGGAACAACTATGTACAGATGTCATCAAAAATATTGACCATTGAGTAGAGGTGTGTCACCAAAGCTTTACTGGACATTTGGGCAATATTATTTTCCACACACAATTGCCATGACTCAAACAATAGGATTCAATAGTGAAATCAATAAAATGTCACCAATAATACTGTGTTATTTACTGCTAAATGGAACACTCTTTATTTGAAATTTCCCACAAACACACACACATTATATATATATATATATATATATATATATATATATATATATATATGCATAAATATCTTCTAAAGTGGTAATGGATTTTTTATTTATTAATTCAACAGATTTTATCAGTTTAAAAGTTTTTGTTTTTTTGGTGGGAGGGAGTTACTCATACATGAGTAGAAACTCTATTAATTTATAAAACTAGATATCTATTTTTGTCTACTGGCCTAAATATTGTAGAAATCTTATGAAAGATTTTTTTTTCTTTTTTCTTAAACAAATCAAATACACATGAAACATGATTAACCAATAAAAATCAAACACAAAAGTAAAAATAGCAGAATTTCTTTACTTTTCTTCATATCCCATTCTTCTGTGAAGATTTATTAAAAATGAAACATGTCGGATAGATAAGCATTTCCTATTTGATCTTTATCTCATCACTGTTGGATCTGATCTATAGTTCATCTGAATACTACCTCTCTCTCTTTATATATATATATATATATATATATATATATATATATATATATATTTATTTGGAAGTCAGTCAATTATGCAACCTTGGTTTTAACCTTTCAGTATCTTATATCAACTGATTCTCTAATTTTTTTTTTAAAACATTAAACAGATTTTCACAACACACAGCTGGAAGTTTAAAATAACTGAAATTTTAAAATAAATGACTTTTTCAAGATTTCACTTTCATTCAAATTTGTATAATCCTAAAATATATTTTCTGATATGTTTACATTCGGACATCACTTTGCATCTTTCATTTAGTAACCTACACACACGACACATAGGCAAGTATAGCAAATTATATATATGATGTGGTGCTGCCATATCTTCAGCCCAATCATTTCCCAAATGTAAATGAGCAATTTTTTTCTTTGATTTTATGTAAAGTTTCTGAGTTGGTCTGTGGATTATTTACATGTACAGACACATATAAGTACTGATTTGGCCAACTGTTGATGAAGTAAATTTTCTATTTAATAAATGATGAAGTGTTTGGCCAATCCAATACATACATAATTTGTATATTGCTTTTCTTACATAGATTGCAGCTTATGGTTAATCCTTTCTTTGCCCTTGTAATAGAGTAGCTATCACCCATCTAGCACTCTCAAAGATAGAATGGTTTGTGGACAGAAATAGCTATATAAATAAAGATTAATAGCAGGAATTTGGAGTATCATTGACGATTCTTATCAGATGGAGCTCTCTGTGACTAACAACTTAACCTCTTCTGTTTCTAATTGTTGTGGTTCTGTCTTACCTGTGTTTGTCTTGTTTGTTCTTAATATTCATTAGCATGGATATTGTGTTGTTGATATTTCAGCACACATCATCTTGTATCATACGACCACCTCAGCAGTACAACAGTGTTCTTTCTTTATTAACGTGATTAGTAGTCTTTCATTATTTTTTCTAAGCCTGCCATGAACCTTCTTTGTATATCTTTTGTTAAAACTATGTCCACTAATTATAAATCCTGATAACCAACCACACTTATAGAGCATAGTTTGCCCTGCTATTTTACTCATAACTAGGAGGGTGAAGAGATGGATTCATACATTCCCAAGGGTATTTGCACATAAGTGAATATAATAATCTCGAGAGGAATTTCAACTTGGCTCCGATGTATCATTCCTAACCACTATCCATTCATTATACCACTAAGACGTGTAGTGATATCAGTGTCAACTGATATCTTGTTACATAGAAACATCTGAAAGATGTTACAGAAATTGTTTCAGACAGTCATTGTCTTGATGATCATCAGCTAAGTGAAGTGGACCTTACAAAAACTATATTAGACAACCTCGACAAACAAGGTCACTGTGTGGAATAAGATCTTAAGTTCTTGATAAATTGCTTTATTCAAAGATGAAAAAATACTGTCTCTGTATGATAGTGGTCACTAGCAGTGGAAAACAAATATAGAGAAGGACAGAAAGGGACAAAAGACCACCTCATCATAACATGAAAAGGAAAACACACCTTTAGAACAAAAGGATAAACTATACAAAGAGACAAAAGGATAAACCATACAAAGAGACAAAAGGATAAACCATACAAAGAGACAAAAGGATAAACCATACAAAGAGACAAAAGGATAAACCATACAAAGAGACAAAAGGATAAACCATACAAAGAGACAAAAGGATAAACCATACAAAGAGACAAAAGGATAAACCATACAAAGAGGCAAAAGGATAAACCATACAAAGAGGCAAAAGGATAAACCATACAAAGAGGCAAAAGGATAAACCATACAAAGAGACAAAAGGATAAACCATACAAAGAGACAAAAGGATAAACCATACAAAGAGACAAAAGGATAAACCATACAAAGAGGCAAAAGGATAAACCATACAAAGAGGCAAAAGGATAAACCATACAAAGAGACAAAAGGATAAACCATACAAAGAGACAAAAGGATAAACCATACAAAGAGACAAAAGGATAAACCATACAAAGAGGCAAAAGGATAAACCATACAAAGAGACAAAAGGATAAACCATACAAAGAGACAAAAGGATAAACCATACAAAGAGACAAAAGGATAAACCATACAAAGAGGCAAAAGGATAAACCATACAAAGAGACAAAAGGATAAACCATACAAAGAGACAAAAGGATAAACCATACAAAGAGACAAAAGGATAAACTATACTTAGCTGACACATTTTGAACTTTGAGGGAATTTATCAAGGCAATGTTTGATTTATTTATAATATTTAATTCATGATCTGAACAATATTCATCTAAAACAAAATAAAATAATTTCTTGATTATTACTTGCTCACTTTTTGGCAGACTTTGAACTACGACACTTTTGTTTCATACGTGTTTTGACTGTCCCTTTAAGCACCTGACGGACATTCATGAACCTTCTTAAATTAAAGTCTTTACAATGACATCCTTGCTTTTTGTAAATAAACATGTATAACAAAATTAATCCTAAATTGTCATGATAAAAACCCGCAGATGACAATTTTGTTCTTCTACAGATACATTATCTGAAAACACACACACACACATATATATATACACACACACATATACATACACACACATATATACACACACACACACACACACATATATATCCATATATATATATTAATGAACTTAATCACAGTAAGGCAACACTAATAATAACAGACTGAACTTCCGAAAATAGTACTAACAGTAATTTAAACCGTCTTGTAACCTGGCGAGAACTACTTCCTGGGTTAAAAAATGGGGGAGAAAAAAGAAACAAACAGCACACAAGAACAAGACGTCTAGTGCCTGTTGGAAAGAAAAAAAAACCCAAGAGGAAAACCTTAACAATAAAGTGCTTGATACGAAAGTAGAGCGAGAATACAATACAAGAAATCTAGAAGTGAGCCACCACCTATCACGGTTTCACACAACGGTTCTTCAGGGTAAGAGCCTCTTACCCTGAAGAACCGTTGTGTGAAACCGTGATAGGTGGTGGCTCACTTCTAGATTTCTTGTATTGTGTGTGTGTATATATATATATATATATATATATATACACACACACACATATATATATATAGATATATACATACACTCACACAGAGTAGCGAGCATGAAGGTCAGAACAATGGTAAGAAAAAGTCTAAATATGAAATAACTTTTATTTTAAAGCTTCATTGAACATGTTATCAAGGAAAAAAAAGATATAAAAGTAAATTATATAATTCCAAAATACAAAGTTCAATAAACTTATTTTGAGAAAGTTATAAGAATAATTATATAACATTAAAAAAAAAATAGATGATTAAAAACATCAGAACGTTTAAATAAATCCATAAAATTTAATAGTTATTTTGCATTATTGAAAATTTTTTTAGAGTAAGAATATAAAATTGAATCTTTCACGAAATTACACAGTCTCTTTACTGGCTTTAAAATCTGTGGTGTCATTGATACTTAGAAAACTGATAGTCTAGTTACGTAATAAAGATAAACTCCCCATTGGGGATATTTCAAAGAATGTGGGGAAATCTAAAAGTGTTATTCATAGTATTTTAAGAAAACTTGATGAAACTGGGTCATGTGAAATCAAAAAACCACCTGGCAGGCCTAGAAAAACTACTGCAAGGGAAGACAAATGGATTGGTAAAGAATAAAAAAAGAGCTAATGCTAACCTTGGCATTAAAATATCAAGGCACACTATCTCCCGGGGACTTAATGAAAAAAATCTGAACAGTCGAGCGAGTAGCCTCTACGAAGCCTTACATTTCTAAAAAAAAAATCAAATGAGCTGATTGAAATTTGCCACTCAACAACTCATATGGACAGAAGAACAATGAGACTGTGTTCATTTCAGCGATGAGTCAAAGTTTAACCTGTTCAGTTGTGACGGGAGAAGGTTTGTTCGATGCAGTCCTAAGGAACGATATTTGCCTCAGTGCACTAAAAGTAGCCTTAATTTGGAGGAGGAAGTGTGATGGTGTTTGGCATGATTTCAGCTGCTGGTATGGCACCTCTTGTTAAGCTACACGGTAAAATTAACAAAACTGTATACAAGGAGGTATTGTACCTAATTTGCAAACTACAATTAATCAGCCAGCTCTATTTATGCATGATAACGCACCACATCACACAGTGAAGTCTGTTTAGACATTTCTGAGGAGGAGGATGTTACTGCTATGAAGAGTCCTGCTCAAAGCCCAGATATGAATCCTATTGAAAATATTTGTAAGTTACTAATAAAAGAGTGAAGGAAAAGAATCCAACAAACATCGAAGAACTATGGATTAATTTGAAAGGAGAATGGAAGAAAATATCCGTTAATGAATGCAAGACATTAATTCGGTCATGTAGCAAAAGATGCCAAGCTGTTATTGAAAGTAAAGGTTTTTCACATCAAGTAATAATGAGTTATGAATGCTATTTTCATTTGGATGTGATGTATCCATCATAATAGTCTGATTTTGTTAATCGTTCTGATGTTTTTGAGAATATTATATAATCATTCTTATAACTTTTATTGAGCTTTATATTTTGGAATTATATAATTTACCTTTATTTCCTTGATAAAATGTTCTTTGAAGCTTTAAAATAAAAAGCTATTTCACATTTAGGCTTTTTTTTTAACATTGTTCAAATTTTTATGCATGCTACTACACACACACACATATATATATATATATATATATATATATATATAGATAATACACACATATACATACACACACACACACACACACTAAACTATTTTAAAAAGTTCCTTTTCTCATCTGATTTCTTTCTTCTCAGTCACCTTTTTGTGTGCCGTGTCCTTTCGGAATGTAGGTGATCATGGCCTTCCACGTCTCATTATCCCTGGTGGCTCTTGGCATGCATTCTCTCATTACCCCAGCTAAACCCTGTTCTGCCATCCACTTGCTCAAGCCCGTCAAGTATGTTACATGCTACTTTCCCCTGTCTCCCTAACTAGTCTGAGAGTATCATATTCTCCAAGCTCTCCTTCCTCATTACATGTCCCAGTGATTTTAGCTGTCTGTTCCTGATGTTCAGTATCAGTTTCCTTTTCATTTCTATCCTTTTCAAAACCTCATCACGTTACTTCAAGTTTCTCCTCCATCTTTGATGAGATTGTCCAGCATTTCCTGCGATATTGAAGAACAGATATCACATAGCAATCCAGTACTCTCTTCTTTGTTTTCATTGAAATTTTCCTGTCTCTGAATACGATACTCAGCTTCTGAAATGCATCCTTGGCCATGCCAGTTCGCCTTTGGATCTCAGTCCGGCCACCTATGATCTTCAAAAAATTCAATTCAACTTTACTCACCATTTTCTGTCTTCCAGAAACTTGTTTTTTTATTGTCATTTCTTTTCAATCTCAGTCTACAATATTTATCATATGATGTTCAAATTTGGCACAATGCTGACAATGAAAATGGGGAAGACTAGTCTTCATCTGTTTTATACTTAGCTAACCACAATCATTGACCCTATCACATCACAATCTTTGCACCAAAATGCCATATTCTTACTTACCATTCTTACAACATCCACCATAATACCCCAGAGACTAGGAAGTCCTAAGTAAAAACAAAACCCATATGTATTAATTTTCTGTGGAGGTCAGGGAAAAAATAACTTTGAATAATTTCCACAATGACTATATACAAAGAAAAGGTATATACAAAAAGAAAAACAAATGTCTTATTTCTATTCCACTTGCAGCCAAGCGTCTCAGTGGTTTTATCACCTTGCTTGGGTTGAAAGGATTATAAGAAAAATACATAACTTACCCATATTGTCAGCAGTGACAGAGACAAACTCATATCCAGGTGATGCAAATGACATTTCCATGCTTGGCCGTGCAGTTTGAAAATGGACACCATTTGAAAACTCCCAGTAATAAAGCAAATGAGACATTTTACTGTATACACCTGAGGATGAAAAAAAAAAAAAAATTAATAAATAACAGACAATTAATCAAATGAGTATCACTTAATATGAGCCATTTTATGTTTTTTTCGTTTTTTTTTTTACTAAATTTCACCCAATAAAAGTGGGGAAAAAAATGCCTCAATCGACTCGTTTTCTATTGGTTATTTAGAGCCAGAAAAATATTTTTAGATTATGAGATTTTTTGTGGAGGAGTGGGAGATAGTAGTTTTTAGTGATACAAATCTTACTTATTAATCTATAGGAAGGGGAGGTGACTCATAACTTTCCCAAGAGTATTTGCATGTAAGCAAATATTACAAACCTAACAAGAATGGGAATTAAGTCATTATCCATTACACCACACGTCCATCCCAGCTTACAGCAATTGGTACTTCTAAGTTATCACCCATCAAAGTACAGACCAGGTTCGACCCTACTTAACTTTGTTGATTGTATGGGAAGCAGTATTCTTATGTGACATGATCGTATGTCAATAAAGATACAATAAATATTAGATTGTTCCGACTATTGTCCTCATCTTTATTGCCAATTGGAGTAAATAGATTAAACTATTGCCTGGTTCACACTCCATGCACGTCTATTGAACAGGTGAAGAGGCTCATCCCTTGTTCCCTGTTTAGGATGTGGTTTCCGATTTTCTCTTTGCCAATCTTTTCACTCCTTTTACTTTTTTTTTTCTTCTTTTCAATTGGCGTAGATAGACTAAACTATTGTTCAGTTCACACTCCATGCACGTCTAATGAACAGGTGAAGAGGCTCATCCCCTGTTCCCTGTTTAGGATGTGGTTTCCAGCTTTCTATTTTCCAATCTTTTCACTCTTATGTAGCTCCCTGCACATCAGTGGCATTACCGCCTTGCTCGGGGCGATATGATGAAAAAAAATGTTTACAACATTTCAGCCATTGTATGCTCTGGCCTCCTTCAAGTGCTAGAAATTTTAAGCTGAACCCTTTATTTCAATCCCTTGGTTATATCATGTTCGTTCCATGTGCAATACCACTTCCAATAGCCATGTAGGCATCTCCTTTTAATTTAACTTAAATACCAGGCTACAGCAGTGGTGAACAAATAACAAACAAAATTAAAGTGAGATGACTACATGGCTATTGGAAGTGGCATGAGAATGATTTACCCCAGTGCGTGTAATCAAGGGTTCAGTTCAAATTTCCTAACACCTGAAAAAGGCTGGAGCATACAATGACCAAAACATTGTAAACATGGCAATAAAGATGAGGACAACAGTCTGAACAGTGTAAATAATAATGTATATACTATCTCATCTCAGAAGTATAAATAAATCTTTTTTTTTTTCAATTGGAGTAGATAGACTGAACTATCGTCCGGTTCACACTCCACCCAAGTCTATTGAACAGGTTAAGAGGCTCATCCCTTGTTCCCTGTTTAAGATGTGGTTTCCGGCTTTTTCTTTTCGAATCTTTTCACTTTTCTTTTCTTTTGTATTTTTTTTTTCAATTGGAGTAGATAGACTAAACTATCGCCCAGTTCACACTCCACCCATGTCTATTGAACAGGTGTAGAGGCTCATCCCATGTTCCCTGTTTAGGATGTGGTTTCTGGCTTTCTCTTTTCCAATCTATTCACACTTACAAAGCCCCCTGCACACCAGTGGCTTTACCGCCTTGCTTGGGGTGATGTGATTAAAAAAAATAAAAAAATAAAAAAAAATATTAGATTAAGTCATTAATAATTTATCAATATTATCCTTCAAAACAATGTACAATTACATTTTCTTCAATTATATATATATGTTATATCCCAGGAACAATATAAACAACAAGGTAAATTTCTAGTGGGAAGATTTTCACAACACGTAAGGGGTAAATAAATAACAGAGTTTATTGTACGGAAAAATACAAGTAACAGAGAGTTCATAAAACGGTAAGTCAAGATGAAATGGAAGCAGAAGTCGAACTGTCTCATACTTCCTTACTTTGATACTTCATAATCTCTTCGGCGCATCAACTGTCAAGGGTGATAGGATGTTCCATTATAACAATTTACCATTATTTGAAGAATCAAATTCTTATTTTAGCTGCCTGATTCGGTTTGTTTGGTGTGCAAAAGTTCCCAGCAAACTCTTGAAGCCAACTTTTATTAGAGAAAGTTTTCTTGCATCAAAACATTTTACAGTGATTCAATAAGGTAGTCATTGATAGTTTCAAGGTCAGAGTAATACGGGAAATGGAGAACAGACCAACTGAGTCAATTTTTTTTCTCTTGTTATTTTTGCCTTGTCATAAAAGAAAACAGCATTTTCACTTCAACCCACTGTGTATGCTGCCACAAAGAAAATGTATGCTTAGCTATGCTATATTTATTTTTAACTGCCACATATGATCGACAGTTTAGATGATATACTTGTTATTAAGAATTGGTTCCCAAAAATGGTATAGACCTGAGTATGACAAACTACATCTGACATCAAGGCTTCTGATGAGGAGCTTGGAGTTTTGAGGAGCCTGGAATCACCTCTTCTATTGTTCCCAGGTCCACCCTGACCGAGGATGGTAACACCTGTCAGGGTCCCAGCTATGGGCAAATAGCATACGCCCAAACAAAAGCAAAACATGTAATTATTATAAAATTATGTTAAAAAAAAAAATACCAACAATTTATAGTAAAATAAATACATTTTATCTGAAGTTTAAATAACCCATAGAGGCTGATATGCTGCTAAACAAAACCAACCAACAAAAAATGTAAATTGTTTATAACTCAACATAATAAATGCAAAAATTTTCAAGTTTAGTATCAATTATTTCCTTATAAAGAAGAATTCTGTAATTACAGACCAAGTAGTTAGTACTTTTGTCAGCTGAAATTTATGAAAGTGTTCTATTAAAACAATTTTTCATGAAAATAAATTCAAGTTCACTGTTATTGCTCTCTTCAGTATTAATCAAAGGTTTACTTCCTCTCCTTCAGTCTGATGTCATTTGGAACATTGATTATATAATATTTTTTTTAGTTACATGTGATATTGATTTTAATTGTTGTTGCTGATGAATATCTTCAAGATGATTATTTAGATTATTTGGACTGTTGTCCTCATCTTTTTTTTCCCTATATTCACAATGTTTCAGCTGTTGTACACTCTGACCTTCTTCTGTAACCCTATTTTCACATGGCTGGTATTAATTTTAGCTAATTTTCAAGATAAGAGATTTTTCTAAAAGTTGGAGAGTACAATCATTTTTGTCAAGAAAAGTAGCTGAAGTGATAAAGTGGAAAATACAGATCCGGATTCACTGGGTGCAGAATTGCTTTTGTTGGAAGAAGTAAGCAAATTTATCAAAGCTAATTACCTAAGTGTAGTTAAAATGTCAAAATACGGCCTTGAGGATTTCTTGTTTCACGATTATCAAGACAGCTGATAGGAGCAGGCAGACAATAACATGGAGTAAATTTTCTCCTCCTTCAATTAGAAGTTGAAATGGTTAAATGATATTACTAATATTTTGAGATGCTGAGATATATATATATATATATATATATATAGGGAGGCTGGGAAATAGCAATTCAGTCCCGAACTTCAACACCCCAATTTTGTCTCTTTTTTAATAAGACTGCGGTAGAAAATGAAATTAATTAGTTCGGGTTTTGTGTTTGGAATGAGAAGGTAGAAAGAGATTAGTTCAGAGCCTGCTGCTGATGTAAGTCAGCATCAATGATGAATTGAAGCAGACAAGCTGAAATAACATGCCATGAGAGAAAAATATTACAAGCGACAATCAGTCCAAATTCAACTAGCTGGAAGTTGAACAAACCATCATCCTGTGAAGATAATAGGACACATATTATTGTGCTACTGAAATACCAGCTGATATTTTTTCATCACTCAACTTTGACTCGCTTGTAATCTTGTATTTATTTGATATATATAAATCTAAACCGTGTTTTTTTTTTCATCTTAAATCTGGTTTTCATTATATGCCAATTCTTTGCATGTCTGGTCTATCCTCTTCAAGTGATGACAAGCAATCCTGCTTTGGCTAATCCAAGATCAACAACAATGCAGATGGAATCAGTCAAAGCTCAGAATGGTTGGCTCGACTGAGCCAGGGGGTCATGTTATAAATCAGGCGATTGGAATTTCGAACCAAACTTTATTTCGATCACTGGGGGATATTGTTCTCATTCCATGAGTCAGGCCACTTCTGAATATCTTAGTTATTGCCATTTAAGTTCTTAAATCTTCAGTTTACAAAAACATTGGTTAGATTCAGTGACTTGAACCAAAGAGTTGAGAGTTCAATATCTGACTACAACAGTGGTGAACAATTAACTTAGAGAGTTGAGTTAAAGAAAGATAACTAAGACATCTGGAAGTGACATGGCTCATTGAATGAGAATAATATACCCCTGTGATTGAAATAAAGAATTTGGCTTGAAATGCCAATCACCTGAACAAGGTCAGAGCATAAAGCCAAAGTCTACAAAGGTCAAAACATCATGAATTTGGTAATAAAAATGAGAACAACAGTCTGAACAATGTAAATACTACCTGATTTCAGAAGTGTAGACAAATTAACTATATTAGACAGATTCACAATCCATTCATCCATTACAATTTGCACATTCACCACAAGAACATATCAATCACCATTTAAATAGCACATATTCACAGGGAACCTATAAAAATACCTGTAGCATAAAAATTCCATAATGCCCAAAATGTCCATTTTAAACCAACTCCAAAAATTTTCTTATAAAAATTTAAATGCATGAGGAAGGAGGAGGAAATGAACCTAAAAATTAAACTAAAACTTAAAACATCCAAATGAATGACTATAAAACTTTTTCTCCTCTCCATTTGTATGGAGTAAATAAGAGACCCCTGCTAGCACAAATGAACAAGACAAGATGCCTTAAAGAACTCAATACAAGTTCAGAGTCTGAGTTCTGAGAGAGGAGTTTAAGTCAATTGAAAACATAATAGTGTTATGTTACAACAGTCACAACAAGAGATCGCAACTTAGAAGAAATAGAAAAAATAGACTTTGTTGCTGTAAAGCATATAACAAGGACAACAAAAAATTAGAACCACATTGGTTTAATTTTTCTTCTTTGCTGTACACGAAGAAAAAAGAAAAATAAATATTCTGAAATATGGAAGAATTATTAGCTGAAGTGGTAAAAATACAACATCACTTAGATCACTGGTGCCCCCTAAATACGAATTTGCATGAGATACTAGATTAGCAACTAGATCCCACCCTTTTACAGTGAAACCGATAAAATGCAGCCGTAACTTCTACTCCAACAGTTTCTTTCCTCGCACTTCCCGATTGTGGAATTCTCTTCCAAACGATTGCTTCCCCGACGGCTACAATCTCCAGGAGTTTAAATGTAAGGTCAATAGACACCTCCTAACACACTAACCTGCTCCCATTCTATCAAGCACTCTTCCCATCTGCCTAATCCTCATCCTCGCTATCCTTACTCATCTGTCACCTTCCTCCTGACATTCCCTATGTCTAACCACTCCTTCTCTTTACCTTCCCCTATGTAGCCCCATGCGCAATAGTGGCAGTGGAATGCCTTGCTTGGGGTGAGATGATTAAAAAAAAAAAAAAAAAAAATCACTAACAGCAGTTGCTCAAACTCCAGAAACAACAAAAGTTAATTGAAATAATTCAGAAGAAAACAGAAAATTATCCAATTTCTTTCAATCTTGATGTGGTGACAAATATAGATGAATTCATGTACATTGTAATAGGCCTCCAGTTCTGGTTGTGATTTGCACCATGATTTGGCCTTTATTGAAAAAAAAAACAACAAAAAAACATCATAATTAAGATGTTTCTTTGCATTTTAGCATCATTTCTAATGAAATATAAACATAGTTTAACAAGATGATCTGCACTGTCCCTGAGTGCAGAGAATATGAAATAGCAAATGTGGGTGCAAATTAAGACAGGCTGACAATTTGAGGAAACTGGAATGGTTTGATATGGAATTACTTGCATCAGAATAGCTAAGCACTACCTACAGATTTGTAAACTAGCTTGAAATACAGTATTCAATGAAAGACACGGCTCAAAGGAATCTGTCACTCAGATTTAGGGCTGTCATAAATATTCCTTACCTCCTCCAAGATGAATAGTAAAATTGTAAAAGGATGAAGTACGCATTGGTTGGTAAGTTATGAATATTTGTGCATACAATTATATTCACATGGAAAAAAAAAAGTGTTTAATTTGTCATATATAATGAAGGAAAATAACTTATTTCAAATGATGCGTGATGTCTCTGGGTATAAATAAATGAGGAACAGTATTATTCTGAACAACTCATTTGATTTCTGATTGTGAATGTGTTTTAATTTCATAAAGCAAATATGGCATATTATTACAAGATTTTTATTGTCATTACTATTAAAATGCTTTGACTTGAAAGAAGTAATTTTTGAATCCAATTTGCAATCAAATAGGACCATTGTGTGCATATATACCCTTGTGCAAATTAATTGAAACAAAACGGATAATGTCTACCTAGAATCTTTC
The DNA here is from genome assembly GCA_037127315.1 of Ascarosepion bandense. NCBI lineage: Eukaryota > Metazoa > Mollusca > Cephalopoda > Sepiida > Sepiidae > Ascarosepion > Ascarosepion bandense. The sequence continues at coordinate 3,133,871 of JBBBDQ010000635.1, forward strand.
ACACTTTCCCTGATTACGTATACATTGTCCCTTGGTGTTGTTTTTCTCTTCCAACAGCATTTTTCTTTATGTTTTGAACTGATGGATCCAGTTTGTTTCTTTGCTTTGCTGACATGACTGAAAGTTGAAAGGCTGACACCAACAATATCTGTGATCTCTCTATAAGGCTTGCAAGTGTGTCTGTGAAACATTACAATCTTCGTACACTTCCTTGGAGTAGCATGCACAGACAATGGCCCTAGGACAACTGATCGACACTCGAGACAATAGTGTCTGGACATGATAAAAATCTGATGCAATCATGGATGATACCATATTTTTCAAGGCCAAATTAATTTTATCATAGACCCAAAAATAGATTCATGTTACTGCACATCACTGCAAATGACCTAATCTGGAAAAAAAAAAAAAAAATAGAAATTGATTACACCCTGTCACTCCAATGAGTCTGAAACTAACCATTTGGTGAAAGCAAACTAACGCAGTTGTTTCAAATAATTTGCACAAGGGTGTATACATGTTTCTTGATAATGATGATAGAATTTTTATTTGTGTTTTTATTCAAAAACATGAAAAGTAGATATTAGGATGGAGGGTAAACTAATTGCTACATGAAATAAGGATGCATTTATTTTTTTAAGTGAAAATGAAAACAACATTTTTAAAAAACTTAAATATGTTTCAAAAATGAAAAATTATTTTTATAAATTAAAAAAAAATTATAAATAAAAAGAATAATTTTACAAATGATTTTTATAAAATAAAATATTTTGAATAATTTTTTTGACTATTAAAGTTGATTATTTTTGTAAATTAAAGCCATTTTTTTTATTTTGGAAATTGAAGAAAGTAATTTCTTTTTTTAATTAGTTTTTTTTTAACATGTCTTTACATGCAAATTAAAATTTAATTGTTAATCCAAAGCAGTTTGCACTCAATTATGACTTGCAAATAATTTAAGTAAACATCTCTGTTATATTTTTGCTTGTTCCTCCCTTCATTAATTAATTCCTATGGCTGTTACCAATAACTCATAAATAATGGACTATTCAATTTTGACTGCGGAAAAATGGAACTTGCATATCTGACACGCTACTTGGTTTCAATGAGAAAATGTAAAAAAGATAAATGTGTTCAGCATCTGTCAATATGACTATTCCTTTTGGTTGTATAGAAAAACTAAAGACAAACTCTACTTGGTTTCAGTGAGAAAATGAAAGAATGAAAGGAAGAAGTGTTTAATGGCTGTTTCAGAAAAATGGGAAAGTCATCAATTTCAAACCTTATCTTTTGTATACTCTTATAAATCAATGTATTCATAAAAATGTTTGCAAAACAGGTTTTCAAGTTAGTAAGTATAAATTTCATAAATTGGAAGTTACTTGATATTGCATGAAATAGTTAACTTTAAGTAAATAAGTACACTTACTCACTTTCAGAATTCTATACAAACTCCACTCGGATTTTATGTGCTCTTATTCGAACAATTTCAGTTGTCTACATTTAATTAGTTCATTCTTCTATTTCAAATGCAGTTTGGTTAAAATTGTCTTAAATGCAGTAAATTAACCAAAAGATTATTCTTCAAAATGACTTTATTTGATGGGATATAAAACCTGCAACCCTCGCATTTCATGAGAGTATTTTTGAATTTGGCTCCGTACAAGTGTTTTGTTTTTCATGGTATCTAGATGAAGATAAGCCAATCAGATAGTGCAACTTGATGAGTTGCCATTGACTTTGAAACCTCTCTAGTGGAATAAAGGTACACAATCTCACCAGGCTAGATGTTTCTACCATGGTTTCCATAGCAAATCAGGTTTTATGAGGTGGATTTGCTCGCCCTATTGCAATTGATTTTAAATCCACACCTCTCCTTCTAGACTGGTTGCTAACCACACCTAAGAGCTCAGTCTGCCCTGTTATTTAACTTCTACATGAAGGGATGCTTTAGCTTTTCAAGGGTGTTCATGTAAAAGTAAATCTGAATTTAAACTGGATACACCAATTCCCCATTGCCCATTGGCAGCCATTATTCTACACCTACATCCATGACTTGGCATGCAAAACTGAGGATATATTTTTAGAGGGAAAATGCTTTGTAGGTGATAAAATTTTATTTGTTGGTGTCTCTGAAGAATTTGTTAAATTACTGCCAAGTGTTCCAAAAAAGTAGGACTTGAGATAAACCTTTCCGAAACAGAAACTCAAATCTGAAAAAAATAATTCCATCCAATTAGTACCAAATAAGTTTGTAGTATATTTTAGCATTTATGCCTTAGCTTTTACACATTTGTTATGAAATTAAATGTTGCAAGTCATTTCACTAATAACAAATGATTTCTCACCTGACACACCATGAGCAATTTTTTAAAGTTCTTTTTAATATGGGCTTTTGTTTTTCCTTTTGTTGGTTATTGTGATATTACTATTAGTGTCTAGTTGCATTTTTACATCCACATTATTAATTTTCACATATACAAATTTTTATTGTTTTTTCATCTTAACATTGTGTACAAAATTTTTTCTGTGAGAACTTTCTTGTTCTAGTTTTACAGTGTGATTTTTTTTATGTCCTATTTGCCACACTTGTAGCACTTGAAATTCATAAAAAGATAGTCATCTCAGAGATGTAACATTCCCAGTCTCAAACATGAATTCATTTATCCTTTTGCACATTTTTCTTTGGCTTGTATATATGCACATTCTTTTTCTTCAATTTCCTCCATATCACATCTTAGATTTAGGATTTTCTGACATTCATCCAATATTTCTTATGTTAGTTTTTGATTCTGTCCCCATTTCATTAAGAGTCTAGCACATATTTCTGCACCTTTTTTCACTGCTAAATTTTGAATAAAAATGAATCCTTTAAACATATCCAGAGTCAGTTTTCTTAATTTGAATTTTCACACTCCTTGTTAATGATTCCCACATCCATGACAAAATCTTTATCAGATTCATACACTTCCTTGGGTATTGAAGAACAAAATTTTCTTGCTACAATTTGAGTCAGAATATTTACCATTTTCTTCAAAGCAAATTTCTCCTGACTTTCTTGGTAGAAAAAAATTATAGTATTTTTCATGTTCTATTGGTGGTTATTTCTCAACAAAAAGTCTTGTTTTTTTTTCTAACCTTTCATAGTCACTGCATTCTTCTCTGTAAATTTGTTTATATCTTTTGAAATAAACAGAAAATGTAATTCCGTCATTTGAATCTTGTTTCCCTGAGAGCAAAGATTGAAGACAGCCTCCAGTTATGGGCAAGTGTTGCACTATGACTTGACCTTCAGTAAAAAGTGCCATAATGTCAATTTAAAAAAAAAATAAAATAGAATTTTTTTCATATATGGCTGATTTATCAAATACCTTTTTTTATTATTTTCACCAAATCATAAATTGTTCCTGTTCATATTTGAGAGGTGTTCTATGACCAATAGCTTTAAATCAATTTACACAGTAACCATCTTTTGCATATAAATTTTTCTGTTCTTGTCGCATCATTCAGCACAATTATTACACTGACTGAAACTAGACAGGAGTGCTGATTACTATGCAAATAACAGTCATTTTTAATGAATAATCCAGTCATATATTTACAATTCTGTGCATTAACTTAAGTCACTGGTGACCCCGCCACAAGAATTTACTCGTGCAACTGGCAACTTGGTCCCACCCATTCACAGTTAGATCAACCAAATGCAGTCAACAATTCTCGCACTTCCCACCTGTGGAAATCTCTTCCATAATCTTGCTTTCCTGATGGCTACAACCTCCAAGAATTTAAATGCAATGTCAATACCCATCTCTTAACCACTTGACTCTAGTTCTTCCTACATCACCCTGTTTATCTTTTCCTTTCTCTCTACCTTTGCAACTGTCATCACACTTGTATTCCCATCCTTTTCTTGCTCCTTTCTCTGACCCCTCCTGTAACTGGTTCGTCTTTCTCTTTACTCTCCTCCTATCTAATCTTTTTCTTTTATGTAGCCTACTGCGTGTAAGTGGCCCTACCACCTTGCTTGGAGTGAAACGATAAAAAAAACAAAAAAAAAGATATGACACTAACCACTAAATGAACAGAAACAACAATCATACACCCAAGTGCAAAGACACTTTTGTTCCAATGCACAAATCCACATAATTCCACCATGTTTTCAAAGCACTATTCTCTGCGAGTGAGGATTTTTGCAAGAACAATTTACTCAAACAAGTTTCATTAAATTCAATACAGAATGTATAATGTTTTTTTATTATATATCTCAAAGACAACATACACTTTGTTGATTAATTTTACTGATTGACTTCTCCAAATTACAAGTAACCTTTCTCTGACAAAGGAACTTTTGTCAGAAACTGACAAAAGTTCTTTCCAGAAGAAATAGGATTCTAAGCTTTCAACTTCCTTATGTCATTGTCATAGTAGGGAATCAAATGTTGAATTTTGTAGAACTGGTTAATGAAGTTATGTGGACAAAGAGTGTTGTGACATACATGAGGTGTGATGTATGTGTGTTTATTATTATCGAAGACAAGTGGTGAGTTTTATAGAACCATTAAGTATTGAGACACTGGCAAGGTGTGATGAGTTTTTTTTATATATATATGTAACAGCATAAACCAATATGAATGTCTAACCAACAATATACATAAAGCCACTATGACAAACGACACTAACACAAATGAAAAGATTTACATCCGAGCAACAGAAACAAGCTTCAAAGAAAGATTTAACAATACTAAAATGTCACTCAACTTAGAAAAATACAAAAACATGACATTATCAAAGTACATATGGAATCAAAAAATAAATAACATTTTCACCAAAATTAAATGGGAATAATAAAAAGAGCACCACTACACAACAGAAGGAACTGTAAATCATGTTTAGAGGAAAAACTAGCAATAATCAGCTTTAAAAATCTGAAGTAAAATATTATACAAATGAAATGAAAAAATGGGAAAATGTAGACATACAAACAAATAACAGCTTTGCTAAGTCAATAACAAAATCAAAGAAACAATGCAAAACACAAAACTACTGCATATAAATAAAAATATAAATATATACACACTCAGCCATGGCAAAAAACAGAACATCACCACCACCAAACAGAACCCTCCCACATACACACATAAAACCCACAGGCAAATGAACAGCATAAAAAACACTCAACCAAGACTTAAAAATGAAACTCTTTAAATGGTCATATACACCAATACAGTAAGAACAAGGTCAAGCTAATAAAGAGGCCAATCTAAATCTCAAGACCAAACCAACTAAAAAATAATTAATCGGACACCCATTCATTCAATATAAAGCATTTAAGCAAACATTCATTCACAAGTAGATTAAAGAAAGCAATAAAAAGAAATCGAACACCTGCACAATAAAAAGAAAATCAAACAACCACAAACATAGCATTAAAAAGAAATCAACAAAACAAATCAATCAAAAACAATTAACTACCAGTAGGTCACTCCTATAACAAAATATCAAATTAAACCAAGCTCCATATAAAAAAAAAAGCAAGACAAGACAACAGATAGAAAATCTAGTCAAGATGAGTGATGACTTCATAATGGTGTGCACATGAAACTGCTAAGTGACAAACTGCTCTACATTAACCCTATTAATGCTTTATCTCTACCTGATATTGAGCACTTTATGATAAAAGACCTGCTTGCCAAAATATCTCTTATCAGCAAAATTAAAAAAAAAAACAAAAAAAAGTTTTTGGCATTGAACCTCATTACAACATTATATATATACACACACAGAGAAATATGGACAGTGATATCAGTACCAAGAACTACCAGCCTGTTGTGTGTGTGTGTAGTCATTCGCAGAAAGATCTGTTTTGCTGTATCACAGCTCATCAGTATGGTTAGATATCTGATTGCTTTTACCCAGGATTGAAACCCGACCGAATTGGTGTCAGTTGGCAATTCTACCTCTGAGCTATTGGCACTCAGTAGAAGAGGGCAGACTTTTAGCATATGATGTATCATGTGCCAGTAGTTAGAGTGATTTAATTCATTACTAAATGAGACATGCCCTGATGATCCCCCAAGAAAATGAAATGTGTCAAGAATAGATTTTTTCTCTTTTTATTCATTTTGTTCTATTACAGACTCACTACCTGAATATATATATATATATTCAATAAATACAATGTTCAGGTGACTGACCTGCTGAGATGATTGAAGAGTTTTGTGTCAAGTTGCTCATCAGAACCAGATGTTTGATAAATCACTAACTTGTTTGATTTATTGAATATTATAGATCTAGTTATCTATTCAGTGCTTTTTGCCAGTTAAAATTGACCTTAAAAATACATTAAATTCATGCAATTTCTACATTTTTTCAGTTGTATTATTATTATATATATATATATATAGTAATTTTATTATTACAATGGTTTATAAAAGTGATTTATACTTTTATAAACTATTGTAATAACAAAATTATATTAAGCTCTACTCTGTATTGAGCATTTTTTTTCTAAAGTAAGTGCTTGAATAGTGGGTTTTAATTCTTCTTCCTATATATATATATATATATATATATACATACATACATATACACACATACACACACACAAAACAGGGAGAAAGAGAGACTTTATAAATGATACAATGAAATAAAGGAAAATAAGATCCCTCAGTTCTGGTCAATTACTTTGCATACATCAGCTTACAGACACTGCAATCAATGGTAAGCAAGAAGAAATAGAATCCAACCCTGAATCGACTAAATCAGGTAACTCCAGGCCAAGGAAGAAAGCACTTTTGATGCGCTTCCAAATTACCTTTTTTAACCCAAAGCTGAAACTGCAAACAATCTACGTGGTAAAATTCATTGTTCAAAATGGCGGGAATAAATGAACAGAAACGGGAGAATAATGGAAGACATGACAAAAGAACACTTTTCTTGCCAAGTCTAAAGAAAATACCTGATGATACATGACCTAGATTAGAGGCAACATGCCAGAAAATCATATTTCTGTTCAGGTGATTAACGATATCAACCTAATTACTGCCTGGATTTTTGAGGCAAGAATTATTTGTTTTATTTTGCACAGATCTTATTTTCATAAGATTGACTTACTTTCTGTAGATTATCAATCCTTTGCAGGTTATTTAAAGCCAGAAAATATTTTTAGATATTAAGTTTTTCAGTGGAGATAATAATGGTTTAGTGATACAAGTTTTACTAATTAACCTATAGGTAAGGGGAGAAGAGCTGGATAAGAATTTGATAATTATAAAGTAAATATAAAGTGGGGGATCGATTCAATATTACAATAAAAATATAAATTGATCACCCACTTCGTAGCCACAGTTTTGGTGGTAGAGTTCAATTTCAAAGTTACACAGTGAAGCATAATCATCTGGTTCAGTGAAAAAGGCAGACAACATCACAAGGAAGATATTTTTATAACTTAATCCTTCACAAATTATTTAAAGCAGAAAATATTTTTGGAAAAAAATGCACACCCTTAACAGCCTCATTCACATGTAAAAAAAATATTAAAAAGTAATATAAGCACTAACAATAAAAAAGGAAAAGCCAACACCCAATAACATTAACTATGAACATGGCCACAACATGCTGGCCGTGTTTGGAAAATAAAACACTCCCGTAATTTTAGACACATACATAAAGAAAAAACCACATATTCAGCTTAAAAAAAAACCAAAAAAAAACCAAAACACCTTGATAATGGCTAAAAGAATAACCAAAAGCTCTCGGATATGCAGAACTTTTGAACAGTTTTTACACACTGTGTAATTGATTATGCAAAAGCATTCAACAAAACATAGCACAAAGATTTGATGGAGATGCTCAACAGTCTCGACATTTTTGAAAAGATATCAGAGTAATCAAGAATCTCTACTGGCAGCAAACTGCCTGCATATGGTCAGGTAATGATTTCAGCAGATTTACAAAGATAGAAAGGGGCGTAAAACAAGGATGTGTCTTTTCACCAGATCTGTTCAACCTGTACAGCGAAAATATTTTGAGGACCCTAACGCCAGGATTTCTTATCAGAAGTCACAATTTGAACAACATAAGGTATGCAGATGATAAAGTGCTGATTACAGACATAGAAAGAAAACTACAAGACCTCCTACAGAAGGTAGTTGAGGAGAGTGACAAAAAAGGACTACAAATAAACTGCAAGAAAACTGAATGCATGGTCATCAGCAAAAAAGAGCAACCCAAAATGTCAAATACAGGTGGGGGATACTAAAATCAAGCAAGTACAATAATTTAAATTCCTAGGAAGTGTTCTAACAGAAGATGGAAAGTATGACACAGAGATCTGAAGGCGAATTGGCAGGGTAAAGGACGCATTTCAGAAGCTGAGTAAAGTACTAAGACACAGGGAAGTTTCACTAGAAACAAAGAGAGTGCTAGCTTGCTATATGATGTCAGTTCTTCAATATGGCAGTGAATGCTGGACAATATCATGGAAAATGAAAAAACTCGAAGCAGCAGAAATGTGGTTCTCCAGAAGGATGCTGCGGATATCATGGACTGAACATGTGAGCAATGATGAGGTTTTGGAAAGAATGGAAATGAAAAGAAAATTAATAGTGAGCATCAGGAAGAGACAACTGAAGTTCCTAGAATATGCAATGAGGAAGGAAGGGGTTGGAGAACCTGATACTGACTGGCCAGATAGAAGGAAAAAGAGACAGAGGAAGGCAGCGGATAACATATTTGAAGGGCCTGAGCAGGTGGATGACGGAACGGGGGTTGTGTGGTGTAACAAGAGAAAACATACTAAGAGCCACCAGTGATAGAGAGACATGGAAAGCTATGATCGCCTATGTACTGAAGGGACAGGGCACATAGAAGAGGAAGTCCAGAAATGAAAACCCTTGTATGAACACTGGTGGTTTTTTTTAATCCTTATCACAGGCATCTGCTCAGACACATTTGTTTTTCTTCAACAAATGAAGAGTTAACCTGTAGTTTATACTGCAACTATACTGACTGAACCTTACTCTTTCTAGAAGAGAGAATGCACTACCTGGCATGATCATTTGTTTAAACAAAGCCAGTGCACTCAAACTCTGTCATGATGATAGGCTTAGATCACCATTTTCCCAGCAGTGCTGCACAATATGGATCGTCTCAGGCTTTTTTTTTTTTTAGATATTTCTAGACATACCGCCAATAAACTAGTCAGATGTGAACATTGGTCCTACAGATGAAGCACAAACATTTTAACCATTACATTTAGACTCTCCCATAGTTTTCAATGTATGAGGGTCAAGCAGCTCAGTTCTTTAGAACCAACAGCCAGACTACCTGCACATATAATTTTGATTATAGTAGTAAAGGCGTATGCAGAACCAATGACAATTTCGGGGAAGAGCCAAATATAGAGAACTGGTGCACAGTATGCCACAAGTATACCAAATGACCCTCCACAGGTTTTGAATTCAGAGTTATCCTTCTCCTAGACTGGTTGCCATCCAAGGCTAGAGGACCAAGTCTGTTCTGCTATTTATCCATAGCTGAGGGAGGATTCATACTTTTCCCAAAGTTATCAGCACATAAGTGAAAGCAATGAATGCAACCGAAATTCAAACTCGTCTCTGATTCCTCAGTCCAAGCTGCTATCAATTACCCCACTGTGCCTCCAAATAACCACTACAACAATTAATTACATGTGAGCTCTGTCCAGAAAAGATCAACCCATTGAATGTGAATAACAAAATAACTGACCAAAGGGCAAGAGCCCTTTAGTCCCATTTCAAGGTGCACTCTAACCTGCCTCTTGAGACTTCACAATACTGATCCCAGCATCCCTTGTACTTTTAAAAACAAATTTGTAGAGTCCTCTTTCAAGATCTGCACTTGTCATATTTTACTAAATCTCACCCATGGTATGAAATTGCTCCCTTTTCAACTGAAATTGTAGCTTTGGAAATAGCTAGAAAATGCAGACAAAAAAAAAAATTTGGAAATTGGTAGACTTGAAGGATACAATGCTTTACCAAACATTCTAATGAAGATGTCACAATGAATGCAACAGTCATATAACATGCTAGCTAGTTTATTGCCATCTTGTAGCTGCATAACACCAAGAGAGAGTGTCTGTTTATGCATGTGAACAAAAGTCCCCTGTGAACAGTTAACAAGTCATATGAATGAAGTGCAACAAGTTTTTGAAAGATTCTATGGGGTTGAATACTTTCTGGACAAACCTCATTTATAACAGGCAAAATTTCAGGTCTTTTCAGACATTTTTATCATAGTAAATGATAGCCAATCAATCCCATAGGAACATTCACTTGACATAATCTCATTTTTGTTTATTTAAAAATAAAAAAAATATTCATCAAAACTCGAAAACTAGGGAAAAAGAAACAAAAATACAAAACTAAAAACAAAGTAGAAAATAAAGAAGAATACATATATTTGTTTATATTTCTGACATGTGGTACATAATTATTTTCCATTGCTGTTCCCTGTCTATCATTTCAACTTCATCCCACAAGTGGTGGTGATCTCTTTTCCCTCCATATGTGGTGAGCTTCACTTGATTTCCTTTCCTTTACGGTGTTCTTGCAGTCTCATCTTAAGGAGGCCGCATATTTCTCCTTTATATATCTTAGCACAACTGTATGAGATGGTGTACACACAGTCCTTCATCATGTTATCTCCTATGGGAAGTCTGACTCGAAAGAGGGTGTTTGCGAAGTGTTGATTATCTTTTGAAGGCCGTCTTGATGTTATATGTACCACAGATCTTTTGTACTTTTTCTGATAATCTCAGCATATAGGGTAGGCAGATTGAGGCTGTTTTCTGAACGTTGTTATCCTCTTGAACCCTTCTATCCCAGTTTTTTGTAAACTAGTTTAGGAGAAGGAAAAACTATAAATTCAAAATTGTAGATAACTCTGGTAAATTACAAGCTGTGCAACAACTAAAAGATCACAGAGTTGACAATGACTATGATTCCAAATGACAGACAATGGCTGGAAAAAAACTTTGATTTCACAACAAGTTCATCTTTTCTGTAATTGATAAGTTAATGATTTCGTAGTACAAGTCAAACTAATTAACCCATAGCTGTGAGGGAAGAGACGGAATCAGCATTTTAATGTTATATGGCTATAACCTGAAGTCAAGAATGCACAATACTTGTGCTACAAGTGAGGAATAGTATAAATTGTATTCAAAACAATGATTATACATTTCATATTAATCTCATAATTATCTATTCATTTAATATGCATATGCAAATATAAAAGTTAGCAGTCAAAAGAGTTTGAAATTAACCATGTCCTGAGAACAAAAGAATATTATTTTGTTAAGCTTGTATATTCATTATAAAATGAGGAATTATAAATAATTTTTCAGACAACTACTACTAAAATTTTATTTTGACTACTGAAAGCAGTCATTCCCCTTTTGGTAGCAAGCAATGCAACCCAGAAAGAAAGAATAAATACATTTTTTTTATTATAATCATTTCACCCCAAGCAAGGCAGTTTTACTGCTACTGTTGCACAGGGGGTTACATAGGTTTGTTTGTTTGTTTGTTTGTTTGTTTGTTTTACGACATATCAACCCATCTTGGGTCATTTAACCCCAAATCAAATTCTTAAAAATCGAACAAAAAGTTAACAATTTCAAGAAGTTTGTATATTTAACAAATTAATATATATATATAATAGACTTAAATATTTAGACAAATTCATACATTTAACAAATTTATATATTTAACACATTTTAATTTAATAAAATATTTTATAAAAATGTGTATATTTTATTTAACTATTTAGATTTTATGGCATACCAACCACCACGGGTTATCTGAAGCCAAATCCAGCCTTCATGCATCATATGTATATGTATTGCATATACAAAAGTTACATAGGGGAAAGTGATGAGAAAGAGGGATTAGTTGTAGTAGATGTCAGGAGGAGGTTAATAGACGAATGAGAATACCAGTGTAATGGGGGTGGAGTGGATGGAAAAAAGAGCTTGAGAGAATGGATTTGAGTTAGTGAGATAGGCGATGTTTATTGACCTTACATTTAAATTCCTAGAGATTGTAGCTGTCGGGGAAGCAAGTATATGGAAGGGAATTCGACAGGCGGGATGTGTGAGAAAAGAAGCTGTTAAAGTAGAAATTGTGGTTACATTTTATTGGTTTCAGAGTAAAAGGGTGGGACCTAGTTGCTAATCTAGTAGCTCATGTAAATTCATAACTAGGAGGCACCAGTGAGTTAAGTTCACTGGAGCAGAAGTCATGAAAGTATTTGTAGAAAAAGCACAGGGAAGCCATGTCATGCTGGTGAGAGAGTGGCTGCAGCCGAGCTAACAAGTTGGTATCGATCACATGACAGATTCTCTGTTGGATTTTGTCAAAAACCCCGAGGTGAATAGCAGGGGCACCCATTTTTTTTTTCTTTCTAGGGAACTTATCTTTGCATGACAGCTGTTTTACCAATTAGGCCACAAAGACAATCAGCTACATAAGTTCTCATTTAACTATACAAACTATCTTTATTTTTCTAAATTTATTAATTTTTCAACTTGAATTGATTAAAAACCACTTCATTGCCAAAACCAAACAAGTATAACAATTTAAACATCAGAGAAGTGTTTCAATAAAGGACAAAGTACAACACTCAAATCTGCAAGCGTCTTAAGAAAGCAAAAAGTGCTTTCCAAACGCCAAGAAACAGAAAAATCATCATTAGAATGTAAGGAAAGAGTATCCTGAACTTTTACATAGTATCAGTCCTTCTATATGGCAAGGAATGATGGACAATCTCCTCACAGAAGAGACTTGAAGTTATAGAAATGTAGTTCTCCAGAAGGATGCTGAGAATACAATCAACTTGAATATGTGAGTAACAACAAAGTTTTAGAGAAAATGGAAGTGAAAAAGGATACTTTTACTTAACATCAGAAAGAGAATCAAAACTTCTAGAGCACATAATGAGGAAAGAGAACTTGAAAAATTTAGTACTCACAGGACAGACTGAAGGCAAGAGAAGCAAAGGAAATCATTGCATAGCCTACTTAGTGGGCTTGAATAAAAGGAAGGCAACACAAGGTTTAGGTAATATAGCAGAAACACAAAATTTATTAAGAGCTACAAAAGATAGGAAATTGTGGAGAGCCATGATTGCTAACATCCTAAAGGGATATAGGACATAGAACAAAAAATTTGAAACAAGTCATGATCATCTACATCCTAAGGGGATACGGCATTAAAAAAACAAATTAAAATCTGTAGGTCATTTTAGTACTGAATCCTTTATTTAGTTTACTTAGGATTTGCAAAAAAAAAAAAATGATCCTTTGAAACTGAATTTTTTGAACATTTCAACAGATTCACAGACTTTCATATTTCCATGAAAAAAAAAAAAAAAGATTTGCATTTGAATCTTAGTCAACATTTAAAACCTGAAAAGTCAACACCTGAAACTTTGAATTTGGCTTCAGTCACAGATTTGAGATCAGATCTGAAAACGTGAAATACCAATATCCACTTTTACAGCTTTCTCACAGTTTTTTTGGGAGAGAATTACAACAAACACATTCGAGAAGGTTCAAATGCTAGCAAGTTTAGCCAGAATACTTAATGATTTCTTTCACCGAGAAAGTAAAAGAAAAAAAGAATACAAAAAAAGCCCCTACCTCCTATTCTCCCCCCCTCACCCGAAGTCTCTTTTTTTTTTTCTCCAATTACAGTGAAAGTGATGCATATTGCTGCTTGCTGACAAGTCTACAGGGGGCAGTGACGACAGATGATCAGCAACAGCCGGTGAAGCAGCCACTGAACTAAATTACAACTAAACATCAAACACACATAATTCAGTGTTAAGTTGACCTCAACACATGCAAGAGGTCATTACTAACTACTTACTCAGAAAAAAAAGAAATCCCAATTTTTAAAATGTGTATCAAGGATACTTGGCACTGCCTGGATGTAAAATGTATATGCAATAAACCAGGCAAATGTAATTGAAAAGAAACAGACAGAATGCTTAAGGTCTGTTTTTCATCAAATCTAGATGTTAAATTCAGTTTTAAAAAGTTTACTGTCTCTGAAAAAACAAAACAAAAAAAAAACACTTATAATAAAAATTTCTTGCACACAATGAGAAAGAAAGGTTTGGAGAATTTGACCTTCACAGGGTATATAAAGGACAAAAATGATGAAAGAATGCAGCTGCCTACCTACCTGACAAGCTTGCATGAAAGAAATGGCAAAATGGGATGCTTGGCAAAAAGGTGAAATGCTGCTAAGGAACACAAGGGATAGGAAGCTGTGGAGAGTCACAATAAGCTATGTTTTGAAGAGACACAGCACATAGAAGTGAGCAAATGGCCAAGCAGCTAGATTATTAGCATGCTGAGCTTAAGATCTGGGTTCAAATCTCACCATGATCAATTTGCCAGGAAATGGACCTCTTGATAATAATTTACCTGGAGAGGTGATATCAGCATGTGTGCCCATCGAGAAGTGCTTAGCAACTATACCATAGGTTGACTTGAGGCTTGTAAGTGAAATTAAGTCAATGGAATTTTTGAGAAGTTGACGAGTATAATAGTACAGAGTCACAAGTCATCATGACTGAGTGTTTGTCCAAACTGTCAATCATGCCAAAGTATACACTCTCTTACAAAAATTTTAACTAAGGTCTGCTCAGAATAGTTACAATATAAACTACATGTTGGCTCTGTAGGTGTTGACCAAACAGAAACGTACCTGAAAAAGTTTCTACAACAGCTTCCCTTAGTAGGCAGGCGTACTTGGATTGGTTTTCCTTGTTTAACAGCACATCAAACTCTGCATGATAATACATGAGTTTAACCATGTTACTTGAGGGGCACCTAGGTTCCACCCTTTTACTGTTGAAATAGCTAAATGCAACACCCACCACTACTTCAACAATTTCTTTTTTTGCACTTCCCACATGTGAGACTCTGCCATTTCCATCTCTGATAACTGCAATCTTCAAAAATCTAAATGAAATATCAATTGCCATCTTCTGGCTTCTTAAACCCTGCTCATCTTTTGTTTTTTCCTCAATCCTCAGTCATCTTATTCTCTTTCATCTCCTGTTCTTCTTCTGTGCCATGTCCCTTCAGGACGCAGGTGATCATGGCTTTCCACGTCTCCCTATCCCTGGTGGCTCTTAGCATGCTTTCTCCTATTACCCTATCCAAACCTTTCTCTTCCATTCTCAGGCATTTAAAATATGTTATTCACAACTTTCCCCTGTCTCTTTCTCCCGCTATCTGATCTGTGAATATCAGATTTTCCAGGCCTTTCTTCCTCATTACATGTCCCAAGAACTTCAGCTGTCTTTTCCTGATGCTCAGTATTAATTTCCTTTTCATTTCCATCCTTTCTAAAACCTCATCATTGCTCATATGCTGGATCCATGATATTCACAGTATCCTTCTGTAGAACCAAGTTTTTCCTTCATCTTTGATGATATTGTCCAGCATTCACTGCCATATTGAAGGACAGACATCATATAGCAATCCAGTACCCTTTGTTTCTAGCGATATTTTCCTGTCACTGTCTATACTAGAGGCATTACTGCCTTGCTTAGAGTGAAATAAAGAAAAGAAAAATAATATCACTTGCTTTATAGACTTAAAGATGTTATTCAGGTTGGTTTATCTGAAAAGCTTGTTCAGATTTTTTTTTTTCATAGAATTTTGCCTGGATATGGTTAAAGTTAATACAGTTTATAAGTATCTGTTTTGTGGCATATGGTCATTGGCTTACTGTACTTATTGAAAGTACCTTTTTTTTTTTTTCTTTTAAAAAGGAGAGAAGAATAGATTAGTTGACTATGGCCAATGTGAAGTCTAAGAAGAACTACCTTTCCTCTTATTATTCTATATCCTGGAAGCCATTCTCCAACAGTAGGTAGGATTTTTGGAATTTGTTTTGTGTGACTTCATTCCAGGATTTCTGATATTTTTTGGTAATGGATTTGCTTATAGTTTCTTTTAAGTCTATGTCTGATGTGGAGGGATTTTTGGGATTCTTTGTTTGCTCTTTCATTTCCATGAATGTGACTGGAGTATTCAACAAGAAATGAAGACACAGACATTTTTTTTTAATCATATCACCCCAAGCAAGCGATAACGCCACTGATGCGCAGGGGGCTACGTAAGGGTAAAAAGAATGGAAAAGAGAAAGCCGGAAACCACATCCTAAACAGGGAACAAGGGATGAGCCTCTTCACCTGTTCAATAGACATGGGTGGAGTGTGAACTGGCTGATAGTTTTGTCTATCTACTCCAATTGAAAAAAAATAAAGAGAGAAAAGATTGGAAAAGAAAAACCGGAAACTACAACCTAAACATTGAAGTGAAAAGCTATAGAGTGTTTGAATTGCTTTTGCTGAACAAAAATTTTTACTTTTAAAAATAAAACATTAAAAAATGTAATCCTAGTATGAATAATTTACCTGAACTGAGAAATTACTTTCTCAGACGAACCATTAAGAGAGACTTTTATACTTTCTGGTTTAATGTAGAAATTATTTTGATATTTGCAAAAATGGCAAACAACTATAAAATGAATCCAATTAAATTAAAAAAAAATGTTTTTGTGCCTCAAATTTGAAAGATCCCTGAGGATTCAACTGATAAAAAGCAGAAGGCAATATCTGATATTGACCAAATTAAAAAGAAAATAATTTTCTGCTGCCTAATAGGAATTAAATATGGGCTTCTACCCTCTGCATAAACATTTTCAATAAATTATTTACTGTTTCTACAGAAATGGATCTCTTAAAGAAATAATACTTTTTATTCTATTTCTTTTATATATTACTATCAATTATGCTGCCCAGATTGCATGTATAAAAAATAAATTTACTAAATTTTAAGAGAGGGTACAGTTTGATGAGTAAATTCACTGTGAATAGAGGTCTGCTACACAAAGTAAAAAATAAAAAAATAAAGCAATTCACTTCTTAACCTTTAGCACTCTGCATAATATTACTTCCTTTTCCACTACATTCTTTTCCAAAGCCTCTCAATTACCACATCCTAACTGTTAATTTCCCTCAAAGTTGTTTTCTGTTGCCATATCAGGATATGACAACACAACTATGAAATCCAAACACAGTGTTGTTCAGGGAACAGAGTCACCTTTAGAGGCAAGATAAACTTATTTGTACAGCAAATGAAGTCACACAAAGAATGATAAAGGCTAAGTGTTTACTTTATTTTGAAATTATTTTCAATTTTTTAAGTAAGAATATGCTTTAAATATGAAGGAGAGACTCAAAGCAACGGAAATGTGGTTCCACAGAAGGATGTTGAGGATACCATGTACTGAACATGTGAGCAATGATGAAGTTTTGGCGAGAAAAAAACAAAAAAAAAACTAAAACAAAAACAAGAAAACAAAAAAGGAAACATACTTAACATCAGGAAAAGATTGAAGTTTCTCAGACACATAGGAAAGGAGGGTTTGGGGGATCTCACAGGGTGGGATATATCGACCGGGGAAAACACTATGTGACATAATTGATGGGCTTCAGCAAATGGATGGCAGAACAGGGTTTGGGAGAAATAACAAAAAACACCTTAAGAATTACAATGGACAGAAAGATGTGGAGGACCATGACTGTGTACGTCCTGAAGGGACAGGGCACATTAAAGTATGAGCTTTTTGGGAGGGGCACAGGGAGATCAATTTACAATGAATTTACATAGAAAACTGAATATTTTCTGACATTCATGATCTGGAATGCTTAACTGATAATATGAAAATAAGATTTGGAATAAAATGATCATTTCTTGGTGAGCTGCTTTTCTGTATAAACAGCAATTCACTTGACTGAACCTATGTTTGCTTTCCTCACACATCCAATATGTTACTGCGAGAAACATGTTCACCTTCAAAAGTATGAAGTACTATGGAGAAGTGTGGCAAGTAAAACTCGATTTATAAAATTCGTTTGTGCTTGAGTATGCATGCATCTGTGTGTGTGTGTGTGTAAAACATGCATGCCAGAAAAAAATATAAAATATTTATATTGATATGCAGTCCAAAAAAAAAAACGATAACATATATATTAAAATACAAACTATTTAGTATCTTACATTAAAATATAATAAAATCCACTCCCCAAAGTGTGACAGGAGGAAAATAAATGTGCGTGTGTGTGTGTGTGTACATACATATATATATGTGTATATATACACACACACATATATATATATATATATGTGTGTGTGTGTGTATATATATATATACACACACATACACACACGTATATACACACATGTGTATATACACACACACACACAAATACACAACGGTCTTTATTATAATAAAAAGCATTAATATATTCTTCATTATTCAATGACCAACTATTGCAAAAAAAACTAATAATGCACTGTTAAAAAGAAAACATGTGGCAAGAGCTTTCATAATTGGTAGTAAAGAGAATGAACTCGGCCAACACTTCCTCACTATTGTCTCTCTCTACATGAGTATAACAAAAGATTATATATATATATATATATATATATATATGCAACAGTCTTTATTATAATAGGGAGGATATATAGTAATCTTGGTTTTCGAATGTCTCACATGTCAAATTGATTTTCAAGACGAAAATGCCTTGGTTATTAAACAAAATTTCACTTCTTGAACAACACTGCTGAACTGAATGAAGTTAACCCAAATGGGATCATTTCTGAGTCAACTGCTGTGTGGTACGCATTGATGTGTTGTGTGTGTCCTTTCCAATTTTATTTTACTGTGCATTTTTTTTTCTCTTCATTAGCACTTTGTCATGGCTACAAAGAAAACTAACAGTGATACTGTATAGTGAGTTTAATGGCAATACCAGGGAAACATTGCTCAAGCCTTCTTGGTAAATCTCTTTTTAGTAAGTTTGAACTTAATATTAAATTGAAACTTTCCCAGCAAAATTTTGAATAAGTATTCATTTGGGGGTTCAGAAATGGATTATTCTCTTATTTTGATTCCTATTGAGAAAAAGTTTCAGTTTACAAACATTCTGAATCATGAATGAACGGCCTTCAGGAATGAATGAAATTTGTGAAATAAGGTTCCACCATATTTGAGAGGCTTCTGTTTATCTTCGTTATGGATAATAAAGTGTCAATCTGATTTTGGGACTGAAGACACACAAGAAATCCAATCATGAGAAGTGGCCCACAGAGGTCATTTCAAGTCAAGAAAGGTCAGCATATAAAGATATTTTTCTATCAATTTTCCCCTTTCCTTCTTAGCAGGTGTGTGACATCATTTAAGACATGTTAAACATCTTGCCAGAAACAAGAAAAAGTTAAAACCTAATTAAAAGAACGTTCATTACTTTTTAATACTTGCCTGAAATTAAACTCCCACCAGCATATATATATATATATATATAGATAGATAGATAGATAGATAGATAAGTCATCCACATACAAGCCTGTTTCACTGTATCACAGCTCAGTGTGGCGAGACTCCTCCACTTGCTTCTGGCTAAGATCAAAACTCAACCAATATGGTGTCAGTCGGAGTTGCTATCCCCTAAGCCATATGGGATAGGAATCAGAGAAGGGAAATTTTAACGTGTTGTATATATAAGCAATGTATACACATGCCAGTCACAAAAAATTCATTTCTGAAGAGTAATATATATACAGTACTGTGCAAAAGTATTAGGACAAGAACTATTTTATCTTTTATGAGGCAAATTGACAGAAAATAAACAAAGTAATTTTATTTGATTTACTCAACAATTGCTTTAACAATAAAAAAATACTTCTTACAAAATAAATTTAATATTTAGTATAATAGCCTCTTGCATTGATCACAGCCTTCATTCCGTCAGGCAGTGACATCACAAGCTTCTTCAATGTATCTAATGGTATCTCCTGCCAAGCAGCTTGTATTTCTTCCCAAAATGTGT
The DNA here is from genome assembly GCA_037127315.1 of Ascarosepion bandense. Classification (NCBI taxonomy): domain Eukaryota; kingdom Metazoa; phylum Mollusca; class Cephalopoda; order Sepiida; family Sepiidae; genus Ascarosepion; species Ascarosepion bandense. Next base: position 3,153,833 of record JBBBDQ010000635.1, read on the forward strand.
CTTGTGAAGTATCATTAGATTTATCAATTTTTTTTATCCAAAATATTCCATAGATGATCAACAGGATTGAGATCAGGGGGTTGTGGGGGCCAATTCAAATTCTGAAGCATTCCTTCCTTCTTTTTTAGTTAAATAATTCTTACAAAGGTTTGGCTTTTCACCCTGTATTTGAATTTCAGTGAGGGTTTTAGGAAAATGACCCCTGTCCTAATACTTTTGCACACTACCGGTAGTGTGCAAAAGTGTTAGGACAGGGGTGATTTTAAACTTTATTTTGATGCCTCATAAAAGATAAAATAGTTATTGTCCAAATACTTTTGCACAGTACTGTATATTAATGCATACTTAGGCAGAAACTTTTCTTTCAAATATCATTCACTGAATATGTCCGAAAATAAGATTTTGATTAATTTTGATTAAGTTATTCCAGCATCCTAACATTTTCACATTTTGTTGGAGATAAAGATTATAAAAATTGTCCATACTTTTTACTGTATCAAGCAGTATTGGCCACTTCTATAGCGATCATAGACAATTTGTACACTCCTTACCTCCAACAAAATAGAAAGTTGTTAGAATACTAGAAAAACTTAATAAATTTAATCTTCCTTGTCGGCAGTATTCAACAAAAGATACACATGTTCATGAAATCCATTGCAAAATGGATTAGCTCTGACATATTTTTAATTTGTACGTATAATATATATCCTGCCAGAGGACACATATTTTCCTCAGAAGATTTTTCAGTTATTCAGGTCACTAGATGTAAATGAATATACTGTTTAATTATAAAAAAAAAAAAACAGACTATCTACTCAAATATGAGTATCCATTAGAAATTATATATATATATATATATATATATATATATAGCTGTGTATATTCAGTTCTTTTGATTGCGCATTGAACACTTGAAATAAGTTTACTGCCTACTGAGCACATCTTTTAATGTTTTTTTTATACACACACACGTGTGTGTATGTATATATATATATATATATATATATATATATATACACACACACACAACCGGCCATAATTATTAGGCCACCCCAGTTTTTTTTTTTTTTTTAATGTATTTCACTTATAATTTTAGAATTTATTGCCAAGTGGATAATTTTAAATGAAAATGCACTGGTTCTTTTGTTGTTATTTCTTTGCAAAATTTAGAAAGCAGCTAGGAAGCCTTTGCTTCAGCCAGCCAATAAGAAGAGACTAGCATGGGGAAGAGAGCACAAAAACTGGACACCAGAACAGTTCATTTGATGCACATGTTATTGTGCAGCATTAACAAAAGAACCATTCTATTTTCATTTAAAATTATCCACTTGGCAATAAATACCAAAAATAGTATGAAATATATAATATTTTTCAAAAAACTGGGGTGGCCTATTAGTTATGGATGTAAATAAGTGTGTGTGTGTGTGTGTGTGTGTGTATACATATATATAATATGGTGTATGAGTAGGTATTTCAATGCTATAACAAAGTGTTTAGTAAAATAAAGGAAGGTAAAGAAGGTGTTGGGCATTACATATTTATTTTTCATTAATATTTCGAGATCAGAATTTCATCTTCAGAATGATAGGAGAGCTTGATTTCATGTCTGTTGGTGGACTATGTCTTTAATACTCATCACCTTCTTTACCTTCCTTTATTTTACTAAACGCATTGTGATAGCCTTCAAATATTTACCCATACACCTTACATACACAATGCTTCAAGGAAATTACAAAACTCTGATATACATATATATATGTGTGTGTGTGTGTGTGTAATGCAGATACACATCAATGAAAAAATCTTTATCAGGTGTTAATAGAACAGTACTCAGTGCATTATAACAGAGCTATGAAATATATGCTAATAAATATACATCTTATCCTACATTTTAGGCATGACTCAAGAGTTTTATGAATATGCAATCATCAGGTGCATATGATGAACTAAATGTTTTTTAGTATTTGAATTATTATTTTATGTATGAGTGTTCTTTAAGGTTGTTATGAATTGTAAATTGGGTGTGTAAATAGTTTTATTTATTAAATGTATAATTTAGTTAGGTTAACACTGAAGTCAAAAATGAAATAGGAAACTAAAATCATGGAAGCATGATGTAAAACACTGTAGAATTAATTAACAAGGCTAAGTGACTGTCAGTTTCACATTTCAATGAAATTGTTAGACCAAGATGACAAGTATTGTTGATTCTTAAGTTCACACTGTCAATATATCTGTAAACCGCTCTCTCATATTCAGCAAGTATTGTTCTCTACAAATATACTAAATTTTAAATGGCATTATATATAAATTTCATTAAAAACAATTGACAATGTACTGTAGTGAATTTTTTTGTTTTTTTTATTTAATTTTTCTTGGGTTCTTATGATTTTCTTCTCCTCTGGACATAAATTAGGTAAAAAATTGTCTGAATGTTTTGTATGCCCAAGCGCTTTCAGCTCTATTTTTAGCCATTATCAAGGAAAATTTTATCTTTACTTACTGAATGTATGGATTGTTTTATACATGAACTAGCAGTATAGCCCGGTGTTGCTCGGGTATATTGAAAGCTTTAAAACTAATCCATGGACCTGGAGCTCAGACTCTTTGGATGTTGGCACGAAAGACTAAAAAGTAGAACCGTAGACTGAAAAAAAAAATGAATGGATGTAAATCAAATTTTGGTTTCCTGGTATCGATATCAAATTTTCTGCACTATTGTAAGAACTGCAACCTTGAAACTTCAGAATATTTCTTATGTCTTTGTCTATGAGTGTATGAAATTTGATTCAAATTGGACCACTCCTTCTATAACCAGATTTTTTCGATTTTCGATATTTATCGGGAGTACCTTGACACAAAACCTAGCTAAGAACGCTTGCAGATGCTTATAGTACAACTGCGTAAATTTTCAAGAAAATCGGTTCACCCATTTCGGAGTCTATAGATAACAGACACTCACACACAGACACACACACAAAGTTCCATTTATAAATAAGTTTAGATCTAGAGTTTTTTTTGTTTTTTTTATAATCACATCACCCCAAGCACGGCAGTTTACTGCAATTGTTGTGCAGGGGGTTATATAGGAGAAAAGTTATGAGAAAGAGAAACAGATTATAGGTGGTGTCAAGAAGTGGGTAAGAGAAGGATGAGAGAGAGGATGCAAGTCATTAAGATAGGAGATGACTATTGACTTTACATTTAAATTCTTGGAGATTGTAGCTGTCGGGGAAGCAAGTATACAGAAGGGAATTCCAGGAGCTGCTAGAGTAGAATTTGTGTTTACATTTTATTGCTTTCACAGTAAAAGGGTGGGACCTAGTTGCTAATCTTATGGTTTAAGTAAATTCATACATAGGGGGCACCAGTGAATTAAGTTCCTTGGAGCAGAAGCCATGAAAGTATTTGTAGAAGAGACACAGGGAAGCCACATTACGCCAGTGAGAAAGTGATTGTATCTGAGCTGCCAAGTTGGGTTATAGAAATATTTTATTTTCCAAAGACAGTCAGTAATTGTGGCCATGTTCATCTTAAGCCTAAACCCAATCACTTCCAGTGGAGCATAGGCCTTCGACAAGGGAATCATTGCTGCATCTTTAACTTGTTTATTTTTTTTACAGGTAGGGGTGTTCACCCGACATAAACACCTTTATCTACCATGCAAGGTAGACTGGTTGTCAACCCAAGCTATAGAACCCAATCTGTTCTGCTATTTAACACACAACTGGAGGGAGAAGAGAGGGATTAATATCTTTTGTAAGGTATTTGCACTTAAGTGAATGCAACAAATTCAAAATCAGCTTTGATTTCTCATTCTGAGCCAATATACATTGTACCACATCCTGGTTGGGTTCATAGTCAGTATTATTGAGTGTTGGCTTTTACATTTTTTTTTAATAATCCCTCTTATTCTTAGTCCCCTTTGTTTTTTTTACACATGGACGAGGCTAAAATTAGAGCCAAAAGTGCTTGGATGTACAACAGGAATTGGAACTTGTCTGAGCCATTACACAATATACCAGCCTCACATCCAAGCTTACAGTACCTGATATTCATAAGCAGTCAGCTATCTAGATACTGACCAGGAAATTTGGTGATAATATGGGAACTGGTGTTTGAATGTATTGTGCCCAGAAGCCACCCCTTGAATGATGCAAATGAATAACCAAATAAAACAAACAAAAGAAACTAAACTTGCAATTTTTATTTTTTAAATATTGAGAATCAAGAAAAAGAAAAGTCAATTTAAATTTATTTTATTGATCGTAGATTTTCACTTGAGACATATTGGTGGCATATATGACCGGCTGTCTCCATGGCATATGTACATGTATGCAAATCAATGTATGGTCTGATCACGTGTAAGTGAAAAGACAAGTTTACAGCCAACAGGTAAGTTGAAGTAAGCAAGTAGCCCGAGTGGGGACAAGAGGTGAAGGTCTTGTTAAAACAGGCAAACGCGTCACAGATGTTACAAAGAACCCAGCCAGTAAATAATACGCTTTTGCATAAGATATTGACATTCCCTGAGTGGACTGTATTAATCAAGCTAAGAATGATTCTGAGGAAGGAGGAGGTTGAAAATGAAAATGAAATACTGAACACAAACCTCTCTGCAAATGGGTTTATGCCAATACACTTAACAATAAACAGGGAGAGAGAGAGAGAGAGGAAGGAAGGAAAGAAATGAAGGAGGAAAGGGACGAAAGAAATAGAGGAGGAGAAAAAATGAAGGAAATGAAGGAGGAGAAAAAAATGAAGGAAATGAAGGAGGAGAAAAAAAATGAAGGAAATGAAGGAGGGAAGAAATGAACCAAATAATGTTTTGATTTCTATTATTTTTTGTTTCAATTTACTTTTTAACTTAGAAGCAAAATCCAAATAAGACAAATTCTTTAAATTAATCAAACACTTCTCAAAAAACTCACAATTAAACAAAATTTTCAAAAAGAATGCAATCAAATTAAGTTATAGCTATACTAGTAATTTTGACAATTACATAAAACACCAGAAACCTAAATAACAATGTACAAAATAACATCATTAACATGTAGGGAAAATAGTAAATGCCCACTTAACAAACTTTGTAATAAAAAAGGGGTTATTTACAAAGTAGAGGTACATGACATAGATGAACAAAGAAAAACATATTTAGGGTCTACACAAGACAGTTCCAAAATCAGATGGAATAATCATAATTCTATATTTAAACTGAAAAAACTCAAATATTGTACCAGACTGGCTAGCCATGCATGGAAATTGAAATTGGAAAAAAACCCTAATATAACCTGGAGTATAGTTAAAATAGCCAAACCATATAAGAGTGGCAATGTATGCAGATTGTGTCATAAAGAAAAATTAGCTATTATGCTGTTCCCAGACAAAAAATATTACTAAATGAAAGATCAGAAATTATGTCCAAATGTAAGCATACCCATAAATACATGCTAAGATGATATAAACATGGATAAAAGTGTTCAAAAATCCTTAAATACTTCCTTATAAATTTTGAAATTTTTTCAGTTGTTTGAAAATTCCAGTCATGCATTCATAAAAAAAAAATCCCTGTTCGAGCATCTAAAAAATGGTCAAATCAATTATTGTATATCGCTTGAAGATACCATAAGGTTGAAACCTAGGTTGCGGAAATAACCCATTTCCAAATTATATATATATATATATATATATATATATATATGGAAGATCAGCTGGTTACATTACCATGATTTCGACATTTTTTGTTTTGTCAGGCAATTTATTTTGACTGATGGCTTAACGGTTAACACTTTTTTAAGTTCATAACTGGATGTTCAAAGTAAGGGAGTGGTTCATTATTGGCAATCCTTTCATTCAGGTTTCTACAAGCCTAAAAATATTTTCAAATATGTCTACATCTAAATGTTATTTCAGAGCTTTCATTTAGTAGTTTTTATCATTCTAGAAATAATACTAAGCCGACTTTTCTTTCTGGCACAATCTGCAAGGTTTGTTTTTTTGTATTTTCCACATTACAATGGGGGCTTTCGCTGTTTTTATCTTTTAATTTTCATACATAGTTGGCTAGTTTGGTGCTATTTTTAAGTTGTTCTAGTTTGAATGTGGACTTGTGATTATTCCATCATATTTTAAAACTGCCGTCAGTACATCCAAAGTATATTTTATCTTTTACTTTTGCTTTGTAGATGAATACTTGAGTGGACATTTCTTTTATCTCTTCAAGCAAGCATTTCTTTTTTATGGCTGGAGTTAAATTTGTCATTGGCCATATTCTGCTGTATGTTTTCAAATTTCTCGTATTTTGTCTCTTTATGTGATTTTCTAAATTAGAAGTACAGCTGAAACTTAATTTAGCCACATTTCTATTAATTATTATGTGTAGCTCAGAGCTTTTGAAGAAGTGTTTGATAAGTAAAATGAAAAATATTTTCCCTATTTTGGACCGAACTATTAAATTAAAAGGTGGGTTAAACCAAATGATATGTTTTTTTGTATTGTTTTTTTGTTCATTTGTCTGGGGTTTACACTCTAATTTGCTTTTATGTCTATTTTCTTGTAAAACCTTTTGGTAATTTTTTTCCCTCTTGTCAAAGACCATTTTATAAGAGGAATTTTTAGATAGTCTATATTCTATACCTTCAGAGATGTTGGTTAGTTGTTTGTTTTGTTTTTATGGCATATCAACCTCAGTGGGTCATTTATTGCCAATAATACCTTTTTCTTTCAACAATTTATTGGTGTTTTTATATTTGTGTGCATATATTATATATATATCCCCAAGTGAATAAGGAATGAAGAAAAAAAATTAATCATGTAAAAACTACAAAAGCCAAAGTTAGGATCCCTAGAAACAATAAACCTTTATAATATTAACAACACTCCTTACCTCAAATTTTACCTTTATTTTATACCACAAGCTGTGATCTAATTTAAAGTTCTATATTAAAAAGTGATTTCCTAAATTTTAAATTTAGGTTAGATATACAAAAATAGATTAATTCTAAAAACTAAGTTTAAATACAAAAATATTTTGTAGTTGTACAATTCAATAATAAAGATAGTTCACAAAATAATAATTTCTGTTCCCACTTCATCGCATATACTCCAACTCCTTCCCCACCCTATATACATTTCCTTACTTTCCCCTTTTATTGAACCTGAAGAAAATCAGCCATTAAGCTATAAAGGACTATACCTTATCTCCTAATGTTAAATCTGTCTACAAAATTTTCGACTCGTCTGTTAATTAACACTATCCGTTACATATTCCCTCTTTTCACTCAAATTCTAACAGAAAATTTACAAGACTTATTTCCCTTATCCCTCACCCTACCTACATCTCACACACAACTCACCAAATATAAGAAAAAGACTTTCCATTCCTTTCCAACACTACCTGATGAGACATTGTCATTTCAATGTCGAAACAAAATGTACACTTTGTAGTAGATAATTATTTGTACATGTTAAACTATAATATATATATATATATAGTGTGCGTATATATGTATGTACACAGACACACACTTGTTTACTGATGCTGTCATAAGAAATCAAAACACCTGCAAAAGTTTCATAATTTTGCACTAAGTGCTTCTATAAAAAAAAACTTTATGGTTTTTTTGTTGATGCTCAAAGTTTTCAAAATAAACAAAATAACTCCTATTCTATTCACTATTGAATAGTTCAGGTTTTGATTACCACTTCCATTTCATACAGAAAATAGATAAATTGACGAGGTCAAGATTAACAACTTTAGGAAAGCACCCATGTAAAAGGTTTCATAGAGATTGATTTGTCTTTTTTTTTTCAAGCTTTTCCAGGTAATTTAAAGCCAGAACATATTTTTAAGTTGTAAGATATTTTTGAGATGAGATTACTAATTAACCCATAGCTGGGGAAAAGAAAAGGTGGATTCCTACCTTTTTCAAGGGAATTTGCGTATAAGTGAATATAAAGAATCGAACTGAAATTTGTACTCTGCTTTCCAATTTCCGATTCCAAGTCATTATGCATCACATCACCAGGACATCCAAGCTTGCAAGACCTGGTATTAAGTAGTAACCCATCTAAATACTGACCAGGCTCAATGCTTCTTATTTTGTAATTGTACAAGAACTAGTGTTTCAATATGATATGGTCATAAGCTTCAGAAGTTAATGTGCATGTGACTGCCTTTCAATACAACCTTATTTGGATAAAAACCAGCTCATACTCATTGGTGATTCCTTCAAAGCTATTGTATTTCACATTGTTGTAAAATATCTACTTTTCATCACCTATAAAACTTTTTAACAAAATGACCTATTTTTGTTATGCTGAACAAGAAAATTACAGAATGAACTGAAGTTATATAGTTTTTTAATCAATTCACTCCAATTAAGGTAATAAGGCTATTAAGATGCAAGGGATTCTTCTTCTATGTGCCCTGTTCCCTTCAGGACGTAGGCGATCATGGTTCTCCACGTCTCCCTATCCCTTGTGGCTCTTAGTATGTTTGCTCCTGGCAACCCCCATTCTGTCATCCACCTGATCAGGCCCTGCAAATATGTTATCCGCTGCCTTCCTCTGTCTCTCCTTCCTTCTATTTGACCAGTCAGTATCAGGTTCTCCAGGCTCTCTTTCCTCATTGCATGTCCCAGGAACTTCAGTTGTCTCTTCCTGATGCTCAGCATCAATTTCCTTTTTGTTGCCATACTTTCCAACACCTCATCGTTGCTTGCATGCTCAGTCCACGATATCCGTAGCATCCTTCTGTAGAACCACATTTCGGCCGCCTCCAGTTTTGTCCTCATTTTGTCCAGCATTTACCGCCGTATTGAAGAACTGACATCACGTAGCAGTCTAGCACTCTTTTCTTCATTTCTATTGAGATTTTCCTGTGTGTTAGTATTTTGCTCATCTTCTGGAACATGTCCTTTGCCATGCCAATTCACCTTCGGATCTCCGTGTCGCACTTTCCATCTTCTGTTAGAACACTTCCTAGGTACTTAAATTTTTGTACTTGCTTGATTCTGTTACCCCCACCTGTATTTGGCATTTTGGGTTGTATCTTTTGCTGATGACCATGCACTCAGTTTTCTTAAAGTTTATTTGTAGTCCCTTCTTGTCACTCTCCACTGCTACTTTCTGTATGAGGTCTTGTATTTTTCTTTCCGTATCCGCAATCAGCACTGTATTGTCCGCATACCTTATGTTGTTCAGGTTGTGGCCGCCAATAACAAATCCTGGCGTGTCATCTAGGGTCCTCAAAATATTCTCGCTGTATAGGTTGAACAAATCCGGTGAAAAGACACATCCTTTTCTTATGGATTAGAGAGAGTAAAAGAGAATAATAAAGCTTTAGAAGGAACGAGAAACAGGAAATAAAGAACTAGAGACGTTTAAAGTATCTGAAAGAGAAAACACAGAGAACAAGGTTTCTTTATCCTTCTATCATTTCTATAAATATTTTCATGACAACTGTTCTGATGAGCTTATTTTCCCTGGTATCCCAACTATATGAATGTAAGCATGATATTAGATTGGCAACTAGGTTCCACCATTTTACTTTTAAAGTAGCTAGATACAACCACCATTTCTACTCTAACATTTTCATTTCTCGCCCTTCTCACCTTTAGAACTCCCTTCCAATTTCTTGTTTCCTTTGTAATTACAACCTTCAAAAATTTAAATGCAACGTCAATCACCATTTTCTGTCTTCTTGAAAACTGTTCTTTTCTTTATCCTTTCCTCAGTCCTTCCCATTTTTCAGTCATCTTGTTATCTTTCACTTTCAATCCCTGTAGCCCTCTGTGTTCTAGTAATACTAGATTGGCAACTAGGTCCCACTGTTTTACTGCTGAAGTAGCTAGATGCAACCACCATTTCTACTCTAACATTTTGTTTTCTCACACTTCTCACCTTTCGAACTCTCTTTTGATTTCTTGCTTCCCTGATAACTGCAATCTTCAAAAATTTAAATGCAGTGCCAATTGCCATCTTCTATCCTCTTGAACCCAGTTTCTTTTTGGTCTCTTCTCAAGTTTTCTCATTCTCTTTCACTTCCTGTAAACCCCTGCATTCTATTGGCATTATTGCCTTGCACTAGGTGAAATGATTTTAAAAAATGGTCTATGTAAGAAACCTCCATTCTTACTTTAAAAACACAGTGAAAATGAAGTCAATTTGTCTGTTTATCAGGATCTTAGTTTAATTCTTTCAGTTCAACAGAGAAACCAATCTGCTTGAACCTGGTTCTATTTTCAACAGAGTCAGAAATAAAGATACAAGATCCATTAAATTGGATCCAAGTCATCCACATGAAAAAATTCTGAGTTCAATTTTTTTTTCCTGGATAAATTCAATAAGCAATTAGGGAGTCAATCTACTGTTTTTGCCTTTCCTTTGCACTCTTCAAATTTAAATTGATACTAAATATAATGTCTACAAAAACATAATGAGTCTATTGTTGTTAACAATAATTGATAATTGAAATCTTTATTTATTTACAAATTGGCTCAAAGTTTACATCCAACCAATAGTCAGTAGAAAAGAAAAGGAAAGGTTTTATCACCATTCTCTTAGAAAAATATGTTTTTAAGTTCATTGATATTCATTTAGGTTTCCAAACCATAATACAAATTGTTGAAAGGTTTGAGATATCAAACCCCAAATATTCAAGCTTTGTAACACAAATTCATGCCACCCCAATCAAATAAAGCTACCATCTTTGATGATATACTACCCCTAACACAATCTGCATTTATTATAGTACAAGGAATATTGAAATGTTTTCAGTCTGATACACTTCTTTGAATAACCCAATATCTGATTATGTTTTGGAATTCATTTATTGCAACTGAGACCAGACACCAGGTTCATTCTCAGGGTGTGGCTTCTTGTGGTTAAATGCTTATGACTTAATACATGGAAAATAACTCTGGTCGGATTGTTAACCACAAAATAAATCCACATGACAAAATTGTAGAATCTGGCAAATTTTTTGTTGTTGCAACATTCAGCTGTAGGCACACAAGGGCAAACAGTCTAATGGACATCTGCTTTCCTTTTCATGTGGCAATTGAGCAATCCGTCTTTTAGGTTGCTAGAGGCCACAGTCTTATAAATAAGTTTGCTTTTCTTCTGTCAGCTTTCTGCTAAAAAAGTCACTCATCATGTCTGTTGCATCCAGCAAACCTTCTTTGTAAAACTTGTTTGACATGGTTCAGTTGAGATCCACTTCACTCAGCTGAACCTTTCCTTATCAAGATAACTGTCAAAAAATTTCTGTAATATCCTATAGATGTAGCCTTAAAAAAAAATTATCAGCTGACAACTGCTATTGCTACATTGAACTAAATATTTAACAGATTTCTCTGCAATTACTGGTTGTCTATAGCAGATAGATAAACATTAACCAAAGTGATACCATTCTTTAACTTTAATATTAAAACTCAGGAGATTATTCTTTCAGCTTTGCCTTTTGGAAACAAATGAAGAGAAGTCTTGTATTCCATAAAATACACTAATTCCAAACCAAAAGCTTTCACTTCTAAGTTCGTTTTATACTTGTAAAATCAGTGATGACTCTTTAGTTGCAAATCCATCTAACAGTCACAAAATTATGTTATCATTGGTTAGACTAAGTTTCTGCTGTTTTAGTTCAATTAGAGTTATCCATATATAATTTTATTTTATACAAAACCTAAAACTCTGCAATGTTCCAGGTAGGGTTTAATCAGTCTGACACTAAATTCTGACTCGCAATTTCTTTGAGCTATTTTAAAATAAGCTGTTCTAACTTGGGTAACTAATAAGACAACTCTAAATTTAACTGAGTTATTTTTTACTGGTTAGTTTAATTTAACCCTATTTTGAAGAGGATAGCTAAAGTTGCTGGCTTGGAAAATGGAAAAAAAACAAAACAAAAAAAAACAGTTTTTGGTTGGTTGGTTAGCTTAGTGACATATCAAGCCTTGTTTATTTGTTAAATATTGAGTATTACTGAATATCTTATAGAAATAGAGCAAAAACCAGTCAATGAGATAGATAGACATTGGTCCAGTTTGTCAGTCCGTCAGTTAAGTGCCATACATGATACACACTTGGGCGATCATGTCTTGAAAGAGACATGACTGACTGGGCAAAAGATTATCTTGCAGTACATTACCATTACTTTCTGTGGTAGACTAGTTGCCACCAAAGGCTATAGAACCCAGTCTCTCCTGTTATTTAACCCATAACTAGAAGTAAGAGACGGATAAGTGAATGCAAAGAATTCAACTGGAATTTGAACTTGGCTTCCCAATTTCTTGTTCGAAGCTGACATCCACTGCACCAGTTTGTAACCAAGTCAAAAGACAGATATGGAAACTTTCCCTAAGGTGGAGAATGTAGTTGGCATAATCTAAATACCACAGACAAGGAAAAACTGGAATTTTAACCATGGTTACTTACATTTATATAACACTAAAACGCTTGCGGGAGGGGGGGACGCTCCCTATCGGCACACAATCCCATGTCCAGATATCTTGTCAAGTTAACTCATTAGTGCCATGTCACAATGGATGATAAATTGAGTTGTACTTTACTGTTTATCAGCCTTTTGCAGATTATTTAAATCTGGAAAATCCTTTGAGATTGTAAGAATTTATTTTAAAATAATAATGATTCAAGTCCTAGTCAATTCCAAAAAGTATTTGTATGTAAGTGAATATAATGAAACCAATTAGAATTGGAACTCTGCTTCCTAATGAACAATTCCAAGCTGTTATCTATCACCTGCATGTCCAAGCTTATAGCACCTGGTATTCCCAGGCAGTCACCAATCTAGGTACTAACCAGATTTGATGTTGCTTAACTTTAGTGATTGTATAAGAACCAATGTTTAAATATGATATGGCTGTAAGCCAATAGTTAATGAAGAATACAAGGAGTGAATAAGCAATTGGATAAACCGTTTTCCACACTTCAAAAATCAGTGTTTCCATGGCAAAATATCAAATATTTATTTTGAGAAGTGGGTCAAGCTAAGAATTTTTTGGCAACTCTTTGTATTGGCTGTAGAAAATTAATACACCCATTATCAACCTTGACAGGACTAACAATGGCAAACTTGTAGTGTGCCAAATCAGAGAGATATTTTTCCTCAGGTCTTTCCAATAAATCCAAAAGGTAGAGAACAAGATTGTAAATATTTTCAGAAAATGAAATTAAGTGCATGTGCAAATAAATTCTTATTCATTCTTTAACCCATAAGACTTATTTCAAGACAAATGTGTATTCAATAGCAAAACCTTAAAAGAATATTTTGCATAAAACAAATTTTTTAAAAGACAGGATACCAGTCAGAAAAAACAGATTTACAAAAGTTTGATAGTAATAAAGCTGCTAAGATACTGAGGGTTGGAGGGGGGGGGACTGAGTGTGAAAGAAAATAAACCAAAAATATCATCAAGGAGTGAGGCTAAAAAAAAAAAACGAAAAAAAAAAAAAACGAAAAAAAAAACGAAAAAAAAACAGGAATTAAGAAAAGAGAAGATAACGATTGACATTGCTTGTCCGTACTTGAGATGAGATATTTACATTGTTTGGACTGTTGTCTGCATCTTTATTGCCCTGTTTGTGACATTTCGGTTGTTGTATGCCTCGACCTTCTTCAGGGGCTAGGAATTGCACACATGGAATGAGAATGATATACCCCAGTGATTGAAATAAAGGGTTAGGTTTGAAATTCTTAGCACCTGAAGTAGGCTGGAGTGTAAAAACATTGCAAACATGACAATAAAGATGAGGACAACAGTCTGAACAATGTAAATAATAACAGACATTGCATTTAAGTTTTTGAAGATCAATGTTGACAGGGAAGCAAGAAGCTAAAGTAAAGAAACAGTTAGCAAAGAATTTAGGATTACATCTAGCCAATTCAAGTTTAAAATAATAAGACCATGTTAATCTAGTCAGTCAGTTAAGTGCCATACGTGAAACACGTTTGGGTGATCATGCCTTTTTCGAGACATGACTGACTGGGCAGAAGATTATCCCGCAGTAAGTTGCCATTGCTTTCAGCGGTAGACTGGTTGCCGACCAAGGCTATAGAACCCAATCTGTCCTGCTATTTAACCCATAACTGGAGGGAAGAGACGGATTAATACCTTTCCCAAGGGTATTTGTGCATAAGTGAATGCAATACATTTCAATTCAGGTTTCAATTTGATAATTAAAAATCCTTAATGTATTTGTGTATGTTTTGGTAGTGTACTAATTATCAGCAAAGGAAGTGAAATTGGTAATCCTGCTATTTAACCCATAACTGGAGGGAAGAGACGGATTAATACCTTTCCCAAGGGTATTTGTGCATAAGTGAATGCAATACATTTCAATTCAGGTTTCAATTTGATAATTAAAAATCCTTAATGTATTTGTGTATGTTTTGGTAGTGTACTAATTATCAGCAAAGGAAGTGAAATTGGTAGTCTAGATTTAAATTCTAGCATAGTTGATTGCATTCATTTTTGCATGTAACATTCAAATTAGTTTCAGAATTTAATTTTAATATTTTTACCAGTTCATCTGATTAGACTAAAATCAGGTATAACAAATCACATATAGACGAAAAAGGAAAACATTGATCTCTCTTTGGAACTAAGAGAAATCACAACAAAATATGAAATTTCAAAGAATTAGTATATATTATCAAACCTTTTAGTAGTGATCCAAGCATGAAGATAAACAAAAAAAAAAGCCAATAAAATTATTTTCAAAGTATTAGAAATAAAAAGTTAATTTGAACTAATTCAGAAAGCTAGAGAGTTTTTAATACACCAACTGAAAAAAAGAGGATGCAATGAAGATAAGTAGAATCCAATGTATACAACATTTAAACAAAGTTACATGTCTTTGTCTTTGCTGCTGTTATCACAGCATTCCGACTATTGAGCTCTTTGGTCTTTATCAGTTGCATTCCCATCCATGTAACCATCAGGCAATTTCAGGCTGAACCCTTTGGGAGATAAACTGTTTTTGTTCTACTACCCATGTCTAGAGATGCCCCTTTTATTTTTTATTTAGTAATGCTCAGTGATTGCTCACCCAGTTTCCACCAAGTCCAAGTTTGCAGATACTTCGTCCAGAGATTGAACTCACAATTACTGTGTCACTAAATTCATGAGCCAATGCTTTAATCTACTAGGGAAGAATAATTGAGCAGAACTAAAGAAAGAACCAGACAAGATATCCATGGATAAGGAAAGGCAAAATGAGAATAAGCTACGCCCAGAGATTAAATAAAGAACTCAGTGTGAAACTCCTAAAAGGTTAACCAGATTGACAAATACCTGATGAAGGCCAGAGAGTGAGATCGTCAAAATGTTATAATAAAAAACAATGAAGATGAAGACCATGAAAAAGACTCAAAGCATCATTTCTTAATAACCAAATCTTTTTTCTTGTCAAAAAAAAAAAAAAAAAAAAAAAAAAAAAAGCTCAAAACCAACAGGAGAATATGTAGATATATTGTAAAAAAAAAAAAAAAAAAAAAAAAAAAAAAAAAAAAAAAAAAAAAAAAAAGATACAAGCAGAATTAGAATGAACAAAATACCACTCCATTGAGGTTACACAGGATTAAACATTAATGCCATCCCAGGAAGAATAAAACACAAGTATGGGATGACAAGTTGGTTTCCATATTCAAAATTAAGAAAAAAAAAATGATAACAACATAAGGCTCAATCTGTTTTTTTTTTATGTATTGCTGGTAATATTTTCAAATAAAAATGTATTGCTAATATTTTTACTATGAAAAAAATGCATTTTTATATTTTCCTAATATTTAAAGGCCAACTTGGGTGTCCACTATTTTCCCATAGCTGGAGCTCTAAAAGGTGCTACCACCCCAGGGTGAACTTCAGAACAACAGTAATTAAGAGGTGGTGTCATGCACCTCAAAACCTCCTGAGCAGAGGTCTTGCTGCCTGATGTAGTTTATTATAATATCCATGTTTTAATTTTGGATGAAGGAATAATTACCAAGCAGATCCTTAAGTAAGGTAGAAAAGGAAAGCAAGAAGAAAGGACAAACTGTTAGCTATAAAACCGAATACATGGTCGTTAACCAAAGTGATATCTATATGTTGAGAAAGTCAAAATGAAATGAGTGCAGAAATTTAACAGGTGAAAGACAATGTGGCGTGACAGGTGAAGGAAAATTTAACACAGAAATCCAAAGGGGGGAAAAACATAGTGAAAGATGCCTTCTAGAAATTAAGCAAAATATTAAGAAATAGGAAAATATGATTAGAAACAGAGGAAAGAGGACTGAACTTTTGGGGGGACAAAGCCAGGCTGATAAAAAAAATATTCATTAATTAAAATTCTATTACGTGTATTTGATAAAAGCAAGTCATTTTCTTTAAACAGCAAAACAACATTCTTACTTCACACCAAGAGTGGCAGGTTTTGATAAATGAAGCCTGCATGTACACAGACAAAAAAAAGAAAAAACAAAAGATAAACGAAACTTAAGTATTTCTTTTTAATTAACAACTGCAAAAAATATGGAGATGGGTGCTGCTGGCATGAAACAGCAAAGAATAATTCTTTGTTTCTTCATGTCATTTTTAATTAGAAAGGGAAATTTCTAAAGTATCCTTTTTGTACCAATTGTCACTCAGGTTCCTTCAGTTATATTATTATATAGTTAGATAAAATGGCTTAATTTATTATATCCTTATATAATCTGTTTAGAAAGGGCTTATTCGGTTATAGTATTATATAATCTGTTTAGAAAGGGCTTATTCGGTTATAGTATTATATAATCTGTTTAGAAAGGGCTTATTCGGTTATAGTATTATATAATCTGTTTAGAAAGGGCTTATTCGGTTATAGTATTATATAATCTGTTTAGAAAGGGCTTATTCGGTTATAGTATTATATAATCTGTTTAGAAAGGGCTTATTCGGTTATAGTATTATAATTTACACATAGATTATTCAATTATAGTATTATATAGTTTACAAATAATTTATTCAGTTATATTATTATTTTGCTTAGAAATGGATCACTCAGTTATATTATTATCTAGCTTAAAAATGGATTATTCAGTTATATTATTATCTAGCTTAGAAATGGATTATTCAGTTATATTATTATCTAGCTTAGAAATGGATTATTCAGTTATATTATTATCTAGCTTAGAAATGGATTATTCAGTTATATTATTATCTAGCTTAGAAATGGATTATTCAGTTATATTATTATCTAGCTTAGAAATGGATTATTCAGTTATATTATTATCTAGCTTAGAAATGGATTATTCAGTTATATTATTATCTAGATCAGAAATGGTTCTTATTTACTGCCCTGTGGCATGACCTGTCCAAAAATCAATTGCTAAGCAAAAGATTCTACAAGCCAACTGGCACGAGTGAACACAAGCCAGATTGGCTGAAAACAAGTTTCCAAGGATAAAATTTGGCATTGCACTGTCAGATGCAAAAAAACAAAAAAACATCTGGATTAATATTAGATTTGTTCAACTGTTTCTTTGTCTGAAATATTAAGAAATTCATAATTCTGTTTGGCATTGTTAACTGCATGAATTATAGACTGTTTAGAGTGCGATCTTTATATTGGGGAAGTCAAAATCAAATGAGTGAAGAAATGTATCTAACTCAGTCATAGAATAACAGCTGAAGCAAAATATGACAAAAATCTTAAGAGAAAGGTGAATAGTAAAAGGTGCCTTTCAGAAATTAAGCAAAGTAATAAGAATTTTGAGGATGTGCATTGTGGAGCGGTGTATATTGGCTTGGAACAAGAAATTAGACATCTGAGTTCGAATTGAATTTGTTGCATTTACTTATGCACAAATACCCTTATGAAAGGTATTAATCCACTGCATCTCTCTCCAGCTATGGGTTAAATAGCAAAACAGATTGGGTTCTATAGCATTAGTTTGCAACCAGTCTACTGCAGAAAGTAATGGCAACCTACTGTGAGAAAATCTTCCTTCCAGTCAGTCATGCCTCTTGTGAAACATGATTGCCCAAGCAAGTATCACTTATGGCACTTGACTGAATAAGAACTAGAAAAATATCATTTGAAACAAAGGAAAGAATACTGAACTTTTTATATAAAATCTAATCTTCTATATGGCAGAGACTGCTAGACAATTATCTTATAGGTGAAAAAGAGACATAAAGAGAAAGAGATGTGGTTCCACCAAAGAAAGCTGAATTTCAGGAAAATAGGAAGTACATAGAAATTTCTATCAGAAAGAGATGGATTAAATTTCTGGAATATAAGAAAGGTAGGCTGAGAGAATTTAACACTCACTGGATATGTTGAAACTGGGGTGAAAACAGTAGCCTACTCAATGTGTTTATGGAAACAGATGGTAGAACTAAGAATGTTACTTGGTGTAGCAAAAGACAGAAGGAAGTTGTGAAGAGCCATGACTGCACACCTAAAAGAAGACTAAGCTCCTATTTCTTTCTTTCTCTCTTCAGTTATTGACATTTGCAGAAAATCTGCAAAGAAAAATATTAAATCAATAATCTGATACCAACAATTAACAAAAACAAAACAATGGTTCCTTTTAGGATAATGTCATTTTCCGGGTCACCTTTAAAGATATGCAAAATGAAATGTAAACGCAAATTTCCAATATAAAAATAAAAAAGTAATAAAAAGGTGGTGGTGAGAAGTTTCATATTTAAATTGAAGTTAGATGAGATGAAATAATGGCCAACAGATGTTGCACAATGACAAATGCAAATTCTGCTTTGTACAAACACAAATAAATGGTGACAGAAATGATTTCATCATCTTCTGAACTTACCAAGAACCACAAAGTAGAAGGCAGAAGAGGACCAAGAATATTCAAACTGTTAAGCCAATTCGAGTAATAGTCTAATTTATCTACTTTACAAAATAAGTTATGTCAAATTAGGAAGGTTTGTAATCAGGTTTCAGAAAACAATGTAAAATGTTACTTTCAGAATTGTAATCATTTACCTCCAATGAATATTTTAGGAAACAAAGCTTAATGAGAAAAAGATACAATAAAAAGATGAAATAAAACTAGTAATAAAATAGTAATAATGAAGAGTACCAGAGTTCCAGGATAACGAGCTACACTAATAATGTTCCCATCTGGGTTCTTGCTATTGGCAGAGTGCTGTGATTACAAACAATCAGTCAGTTAAGTGCCATATGTGATACACGCTTGGGCGATCATGTCTCGAAAGAGACATGACTGACTGGGCAGAAGATTATCCCACAGTAGGTTGCCAGTGCTTTCTGTGGTAGACTGGTTGCCGACCAAGGCTATAGAACCCAATCTGTCCTGCTATTTAACCCATAACTGGAAGGAAGAGACGGATTAATACCTTTCCCAAGGGTATTTGCGCATAACTGAATACAAACAATAAGATGAAATAAAAATAGTAATAAAATATTGACAATGAAGACCATATTGACCCAGAGCAAGAATAATAAGTGGTTATATCTCTCCAAAACCAGTTTCTATTATTATATAGTTAGAAAAAGTTTTCATCTGGGCCTCCAATTTTATTTTACTTTTATTTCAGGTGTCAAATACTAACAAGATATGGCTTCAGGAAATTTGTAGAGAGATTTCTAAATGTATCTTATTTTCCAGTTAAATGCGACATTGGTACATTCATGTACTTGGAAATTGCAAGAATATCGCAACTGAAATTAGGTTAAGTGGCTGTTAAAGTAGTCACGGATCAGATATGGCATAGCTATTTAAAACCTTTAAGGGAGGAATCGCTGAAGTGTACCAAAAGGTTTCATGTGCTTACTGTCCAGGAAGTGCTTAAATTTACCTGCAATTACGAAACAGTATTTCAATACTCAACCTTAATATCCATCTCATATTCAACTTAGTGAAAGTTATCGATTTTCAAAACCATGTCTCATAACCATTTGTAGTGGGGTTAGGAAGGGTGTGAAACTCAAACTTAAGGACAGAAGTATTGTTAAAAAAATTACTTGAAGTTTTTTTTTAAAAAGTTGCTTTATAAGAGTCAGTCAGTTAAGTGTCATACATGCTACACACTTGGGTGATCATGTCTCGTTTGATCCATGATTGACTAGGCAGAAGATTTTCCCGCAGTAGGTTGCTACATTTTTGTGGTAGACTGGTTGCCAGCCAAGGCTATATATATATATAGAATCCAATCTCTCTTGCTATTCAACCTATAGCTGGAGAGAAAAGAGATGGATTCATACCTTTCCCAAAGGTATTTGTGCGCAAGTGAATGCAACAAATTCAATTGGAATTCAAACTCAGCTCTCTAATTTCTCATTCCGAGCTGATATCCATTGCACAACAATGCACATCCTAATGCACATTAGAAAAGTGAAGCAAGTGAAAATGAGAAAATATTTTCTTTGTTTGACAAGTGATATGCAAGAATACATTCCATCAACTATGCAAATCAAATCAAATTTGGCACTATGTAGAGTGGTCCATTTGTAAAAAAAGAGGAAAAATAATTTCTAGAGCATTCTTTCTACAGAGAAAGGGAAGAAACAGATTCAAGCCTTTCCCAAGGGCATTACTGCAGAAGTAATCAAACTGAGCCAGAAATGAAAATTGGCTCTCTGATTCGTGGTTCTTTGTGCTGATCCTAAAACTGATTTTTACTTCATTAAGCCACCTATTTTTTGACATGAAAACTGAAAATTATGTAAGTGTAAATATTACCTTCAGTCTTTCTGCCTATCCCAGAAATAATTTCAAAAGCTTTGTCCATGTCACATTTTAAGAGTTAGTGTTAACCTGGTGAAATATTTGCTATGAGCTGTCAAAAATGATGGCAAAATATTTATATCGATATGCCGTCTAAGACAACAGTAACATATATGCTGATGTACCTAGTATTTAGTATCTAACATTAAAACATAAAAAAAAATCCAAACTTCTGAGTGTGATGTGGAGGAAATATATATATATTATATACACAACAGGCTTTATATAACAGTAAATTTATCTTTAAACACGTCTCGAAAAACTCACCGAGTATAAATGCGGAAGGGAAAAAAATGGAAACAAAAAAAAAAAAAGAAACGAACTAAGCATTTGAACATTAGTCAAAGTACTAATCAAAAGAAAAAAACCCCGAGATGAGGAACCTAACACGTAAAGTGCTTAATACAATAGCAGAGCAAATAAATAAGTAAGTAAGTAGCTAGCCTTGAGCCAACGGACCTACTTAGGTTTCACCTAATGGATCATCAGGGCAAGTTGACCTGATGATCTATTAGGTGAAACCTAGGTAGGTTCATTGTCTCTAGGTTAGCTACTTACTTATATATATATATATATATTCTTCACAACTCGGCAACATAATTATTGCCAAAAAATAAAATAAAAAATTGTTAAAGAGCAAAGATGCTGCAAGAGCTTTCATAACTGGTAGTAAAAAAAAATGAACTGAGCCAATATTGCCTTGCTATTATCTCTGTATTCATGAGCACGACAGGAGGGATATAAATAGTCTTTATTATAAATGGAGAGGATTGTTGTGATTTTCATATATATCAAGTCTAACTGGATTTTTGCCAAATGTAATGCTGAACGTCACTGAATCTTGCTATAAAATATATCTCAAATGTTAATTGTTTCAGAGAAAAATTTTAATAATTCATTATTCCAAATAAGTAAAAAAAGTAAATATATTCTTCACTAACATTCTATCATGTTTTATGTCAGTTTCAGGGATGAGGAGTTACAAATATTTACATTATTTGAAATTGAACTAATGTCCTGATCTTTGTTGTTGTTATCACAACATTTTAGCCATTGTGCCCTCTAGCCTACTTCAACTGTGTCAACCTGGGTAACCTTCAGAAAGTGGCAATAGAGGAAGTCAAGATTCACAGCAAGGCAGCAATGAAAACATTAGGTTTAAGGCTCCAAGTTTTACATCCAGGATTGTCCCATGGAACAACAATATAGATGATTAAAATGATAATTTGGGAATTTGGTAAAATAGTAATTATGATCCCTAGATTGGTTAGCACAAACAGATAATCAGTGGAAACAAGACTAGCAATAACTGAGCAGAAAGAACCCCCCCCCCAAAAAAAAAAAAACCAAGATATCCTAAGACATGGAACAGACTGGCAAATGGGTCTCACCTTTTCACAGTTAGATCAACGAAATCCATATGACAATTGTACTCCTGCAGCTTCTTTTCCTGCCTGTGGAACTCGCTTCCTTATTGTTGCTTTCCTGATGGCTATAACCTCTAGGAATTTACATGCAAGGTCAATACTCATCTCTTAACCACTTGACCCTAGTTCTTCCCACACCGTCCTGGAGATCCTTTCCTTTCTCTCCACCTTTGCAACTGTCATCACACCTGTATTCCCATCCTTCTCTTGCTCCTTTCTAACTGGTTTGTCCTTCTCCTCACTCTCCTCTAATACTTTTATTCTTATGTAGTCCCCTGCACATCAGTGGCGTTACCACCTTGCTCGGGATGATATGATTAAAAAAACAAAATCTACCACTATATATTAAAAAAAGGGTTCAGTTTGAAATATTCTGAAAGTTGTCTGAATCAACATACACCTGAAGAAGGCTGGAGGGTACACAATGTGATAAAGATGAGATGATTAGTTCAAATACAAATGATATACATATTCCTTTAAATGTTTCTCATATTATTAAGGCTCGGAGTGGTGTAATGATTTTGATTCTAGCTGAGATAGTATATGTTCATTCCTTACTAAATTTTGTTGAGAGAGGAATGAATCCACATCTCCTTGCAGGTCAAACCAGTGATTACTCATGGTTGTCAATCCTTGATCAACAACCTGATGAGCTTTACTTCAGTTATTCATTTAGTGTCAGTTTTTGCAGCTCTGTACTGAGAGAATATTAACAAAATCAAAAAATCAATCTGCAATGTTATTGGTCCTAGCCAACCACCTCAGCTTCAGTTACTTTCCCCACTGTAATATGACTTCCCTGTGCCTTTTCTATGAAAACGTTTTTATGGTAAGTGTTTCAATAAGCATTGCTCTTCGGCATCTCTACTTTATGAATTCTTGCACGTCTCACTTGGGAGGCTCTCTTTTGGTTTCTTACTTTCCAGTCAACTTTGATCTTCAAAAATTTAAATGCAATGTCAATCGTTATCTTCTGTTTCTATAATTCCCATTTTTTTTTTATTCTCTCACCTTAATGTTTTTTTTTTTTTTATCATTCTCTTTTACTCTCAGTAACCTTCTTGCATATTAATGGAGTTATTATCTTGCTTGGGGTGAAATGTTACTCCCTTCTTTAAATGCAGTTATTATCTTACTTGGGGTGAAATGTTACTCCCTTCTTTAAATGCAGTTATTATCTTACTTGGGGTGAAATGTTACTCCCTTCTTTAAATGCAGTTATTATCTACTTGGGGTGAAATGTTACTCCCTTCTTTAAATGCAGTTATTATCTTGCTTGGGGTGAAATGTTACTCTCTTAAATGCAGTTATTATCTTGCTTGGGGTGAAATGTTACCCCCTTCTTTAAATGCAGTTATTATCTTGCTTGGGGTGAAATGTTACTCCCTTCTTTAAATGCAGTTATTATCTTACTTGGGGTGAAATGTTACTCCCTTCTTTAAATGCAGTTATTATCTTACTTGGGGTGAAATGTTACCCTTCTTTAAATGCAGTTATTATCTTACTTGGGGTGAAATGTTACTCCCTTTCTTTAAATGCAGTTATTATCTTACTTGGGGTGAAATGTTACTCCCTTCTTTAAATGCAGTTATTATCTTACTTGGGGTGAAATGTTACTTCCTTCTTTAAATGCAGTTATTATCTTGCTTGGGGTGAAATGTTACTCCCTTCTTTAAATGCAGTTATTATCTTACTTGGGGTGAAATGTTACTCCCTTCTTTTAAATGCAGTTATTATCTTACTTGGGGTGAAATGTTACTCCCTTTCTTTAAATGCAGTTATTATCTTACTTGGGGTGAAATGTTACTCCCCTTCTTTAAATGCAGTTATTATCTTGCTTGGGGTGAAATGTTACTCCCTTCTTTAAATGCAGTTATTATCTTACTTGGGGTGAAATTACCCTTCTTTAAATGCAGTTATTATCTTGCTTGGGGTGAAATGTTACTCCCTTCTTTAAATGCAGTTATTATCTTACTTGGGGTGAAATGTTACTCCTTCTTTAAATGCAGTTATTATCTTACTTGGGGTGAAATGTTACTCCTTCTTTAAATGCAGTTATTATCTTACTTGGGGTGAAATGTTAATTTTCAAATGCAGTTATTATCTTACTTGGGGTGAAATGTTACTCCCTTCTTAAATGCAGTTATTATCTTGCTTGGGGTGAAATGTTACTTCCTTCTTTAAATGCAGTTATTATCTTGCTTGGGGTGAAATGTTACTCCTTCTTTAAATGCAGTTATTATCTTACTTGGGGTGAAATGTTACTTCCTTCTTTAAATGCAGTTATTATCTTACTTGGGGTGAAATGTTACTCCCTTCTTTAAATGCAGTTATTATCTTTCTTGGGGTGAAATGTTACTTCCTTCTTTAAATGCAGTTATTATCTTGCTTGGGGTGAAATGTTACTCCCTTCTTTAAATGCAGTTATTATCTTACTTGGGGTGAAATGTTACCCCCTTCTTTAAATGCAGTTATCTTACTTGGGGTGAAATGTTACTCCCTTCTTTAAATGCAGTTATTATCTTACTTGGGGGTGAAATGTTACTCCCTTCTTTTAAATGCAGTTATTATCTTGCTTGGGGTGAAATGTTACTCCCTTCTTTAAATGCAGTTATTATCTTACTTGGGGTGAAATGTTACTCCCTTCTTTTAAATGCAGTTATTATCTTGCTTGGGGTGAAATGTTACTCACTTCTTTAAAGAAAAAAAAACAACCAAAACACTTTGTGATTCATTCATTACTCAAAATCTTTTGTATCACCAAACATAAGTTTTTTTTGGGAAGACCATTTTGGTCAGGCTACAAACTTTGAAGACAAGGTTCTGGGTGGTGTAATGGTTTTGATTCCAGCTGAGGCAGTATATGTTCATTCCTTACTAAATTCTGTTGAGAAAGGCATGAATCTACATCTCCTTGAAGGTCAAACCAGTGATTACTCATGATTGTCAATCTCTGGTTAACAACACTTCTCTGGAATCAATGTACACTTTTTTTAGGGCTATTTTCCACCCACCCTGCCAATCTCTTTACCACTATCTAGCTCAATAGCAAATAGAGTACACTGGGCTCATTAGCCTTGGTTGGCAATCAGTCTAGGTAAAAGACAACTGTGAATTTCAAACCTGAGGAGAGTCATTTAAATAATTCATGGAACACTGTATATCAGTCCAGTATTTGGTTATTCTTTAAAATGTGGTTTATTTTGTACTAACCAATCACAATTAAAATCATATATATATATATATATATATATATATATATATATATATATACACCTCTGAGCTATAGGCACTCGGTAGAAGGAGGCAGACTTTTTAGCATGTTTATTATTAATACACATCCAATAGCTGAGAGTGTTCTAATTCACTGCTGAATGAACGATGTGTAGATGCTAGCGTAGCTACTGTTTTTCAGTGTATTGAGGCAGCAGATAATTTTCTAAACATATATTGTTAAATATAACAGACAATGAATGCCTATTATGTTTAGTCATGAGCCATTTAATCATTGCCCAATATTTGGATATTTTTTTTTATTATGCTGGTTCTAAAAATAAACCCACTACATATATTGGTTTTATTACAACCACACTCTTCTGTAGACTTACCTGTCACTTTTCTGATCATAGTTCAATTAAACAATACTTCTTAGTAAAATATAGTCATGTATGTAATATTTAGACAGATTTTAGTTGACAACACATTACTACTCACATATACACACAGTAAAAAGAACCTTAAAAGGCCATCTACATTAAACCAAAGTAAACCACACTCAATAAAATAACATTTCAATCCAGTCACAACACTTTACATCACATTTAGACATATGGTTCTGTTGTTAACCTTTCGATCTTTTATGTGGTGTGATGTAATAGAAATGCATTATTAATTTACGACCTGAGCAATGTTTTATGTTACACAAGATAATAATCGTCTTTGATGGTGGATGTCTTTATACATCATCTCTGCAACCACTCTGAAGATGGCTCATGCAAGTCAAAAGCTTAAAAACAGCATAATGAACAAAAATTAACCTAATCTTTCAACAGAAATATAAGCCAAAATATGATGTTTAGAACAGCTTATGATAAAACCTAATAGACATTCATTATCTGTTTTTATATATATATATATATATATATATATATTTACGCTCTCACACCCTGATAGAGCACTCTGGAAGAATGGTAAACTTTGAAAAACAGTAGCTACTCTGGCATGTACTCATTGCTCATTCAGTAAAATGAATTAGAGCACTTTAGCTATTGGGTGCGTATAGTGATAATATACACACTAAAAAGTCTGCCTTCTTCTACCGAATGCCCATAGCCCAGAGGTAGAATCACCGACTGATGCCAATTCGGTCGGGTTTCAATCCTGGGTTAAAAGCAATCGGAGTCTAACCGTACTGATGAGCTGTGATACAGTGAAACAGATCTGTCTGCGGATGACTATATATATATATATATATATATATATATATATATATATATATATACACACACACACACACACTTTGGTACATATACATTCCTCAGTTTTGTTCATTATGGTGAGTTACTTGTATTCTGATGTCCCTTCAGGACAAAGTTGATCACAGCTCTCCACAACTTCTTGTCCTTTGTTGCCTTTAGTTTGTCTTTTTGCTACATCTTCTAATCTCTGTTCCGCCAAATATTTGCACAAGCTGGGTAGGTTATGTGCCATTTTCCTCTGTCGCACTTGCCTTCAATCTGCTCTGTCTGTAGCACTTTTTTTAAGCCCTCTTTTCTCAATGTGCACCTTAGAAACTTCAACTGCCTCTTTTTGATGCTATGTATAAGTGTCCTTTTCATTTCTATTTTCTCTCAAAGTTTGTCATCATTCACATGTTCAGTCTATGGTATTCTCAGCATTTTTCTGTAGAACCACATTTCTGGTGATTCAAGTCTCTTCTTTGTCTAACATTCACTGCCATACAGGAGGACTGATATTCAACAATTTTTCCTGTTTCTTAATATTTTGCTTAGCTTTTGGAAGACCGCTTTCACTATCCCAATGCACCTTCGAATTTTCTTATCACATTTCACCCTCTGTTAAAACTCTTCCTAGATATTTAAATTTTTACACTTGTTTAATTTTACTATCTCCAATTTGTAATTAACATCTTCTGCTGATAACGATATATTCTTTCTTTGTGCAGTTGATCTTTTATCATTTCTGGCACATCATCAACTTTAGAAAATTCCATGCTTTTATTCAATAAAGGATTAAAACAAAACTCAGCAAAGAGATTGCATTTAACTTACAAGATTTGTGGTCGATTTCAATTTTTATTCCAACTATCCTCACAAGATAGGAATTTAAAACTAAATAGATTTTAGTGAGAAATTTCAATGACTTACAAGGCAAGACTTTGCACATCACATTACACATATCCCATGCAATACATCACACAGAGAACACTCTTGTCCTGTATCTACATAACAGAAATGTTGCATGTGTCACACACAGATATCATATATGATGTTTATTTTAATTTTATTTGTGTGGTTTGGTGGTTATTCAGAAAGAACAAACTGAAGTGGGTGGAATGTTGAAGGTGACCTTGACATTCTTCACTGCTGAAAATGCAACATACTCTTTTAAATATTTAAGTAATAAATGGGGATTATTTTTTATTTTATTATCACCCATCTTTTAATTACCTGCCAACTATAATTATGTATGACAACATTGATAGGTAATTAAAAAGAAATCTCATGACATAATACATACTCACAAAAAAAAAAAAAAAAAAAAAAAAAAAAAGAAATGAAAAAAAAAACAAACAAGCAAACAAATAAAAAGGCTTAGCATTAAAACATTCCAACCTTTCCCTCAAATGATCACAAAAGTTAACATTCAGCATGCTGCATCACTTAAAAAATATTACTTCCCTTTTTACTGTATACAAAATCCCCTCAAAATATAGTGTTTTATATATTAGTTCTATATATTAGGTTGTCCCAAAAGTTCGTAAACACTTGTGAAATGGGTCTATCTGGTCCAGCACAATCGAGACAAGCGATGGGTTCAGAAAGGGCAAGAGACACCATCGGTTCCAAAACAAGATCGATTCAGCAAGAAAGTCATGTTGTGCGTTTGGTGGAACTTTGAAGGAATAGTGCATTTTGAGTTGGTTCCAAATGGTCGTGCCAGCAGTGCCAAACTTTATAGTCAGCAACTTGAGCTGGTCTATGAAAAGTTGAAGCAAAAGTACTCGGCTCTGATCCACTGAAAGCGCGCTTTGATGCACCAGGACAATGCCAAGCCACACACCGCCAGGAAGACCAAAGACAAGTTTGAAGAGCTGGATGGCGTTGAGGTTCTGCCACATCCAGTCTACAGTCCTGACTGTGCTCAATCAGATTACAGCCTTTTCCGCTCAATGCAACACTTTCTGAATGGCCACCGATTCGACTCGTTTGATGAAATCGAGGAAGCGTGTCAAGAATTCTTTGATTCGAAGCCAGCTGAATGGTACTTTGACCAGATCCGAAAGCTTGCAGATCGATGACAGAAAGTCTTGGAAAATGATGGTCTTTATTTTGAGCAATAATTTTTGTTGTTTTGTGAGTAAAATTTCAATTTTTTGCAAGTGTTTACGAACTTTTGGAACAACCTAATATTTGAAATTGCAGTAGCATTTCAGTCAAGATTGTTTTAGGTGTTACCGTGTAAGGATACGAGTAGAAATTCAAATTACATTGGCAGGACTAACGTTTTGCTTTGTGAAAATAGTCAACTACATTGGTTAAGCTATATTGAGCCTGGTCAGTACCAAGATCAGTACCCACTTGGCAATGCCAGGTACTGGAAGCTTGGATTTACAGTTGGTGTAATGGATAATGGCTCATAATTATTAATCAGAGCGCCAAGTTCCAATCCCTGTTGGGTTCATTATGTTCACTTACATGCAAATACCCTTGGGAAAGGTATGGGTCTACTTCTCCTACATCTATGGGTTAATTAGTAAGACATGTGTCTAAATCATTATTATCTCAAATTCTTACAGTTTAAAAATGTTATCAGACTTTAAATAACCACAAAATGTTGAAAAACCATAGGAAATTAATCAATCAGTAAGATACACAAAAAGAAAATTTTCTCATTCAGATAAATTCAAAATAATGTAATAAAATTATTTAAAACACGTCCTATTATGCTTAAGTGGGCTGAGCATTTATGAAAAAACACCCCCCTCCCAGAAAAAAAAACAAAAAAAAAACATTTTTCTCAAGTTCTGAGATGAAAGATATTCATTCTTCTGCACTATACTTTCACTAGGATTGTTGATATATTTGTTTTTTTTTAAAGTTTATCAAGATTTTGCAGGTTATTTAAAGCCAGAAAACATTTTTAAAGTGCAATTTTTTTTAGAGATAAGAATTTACTGATACAACTCCTATTAATTAACCCATATGTGGTGGGGAAGTGAATTCATACCTTTCCCAAGAATATTTGCATGTAAGTGACTATAACAAACATGACTGAAATTGAAACTCAGCTCTCAGATTTCTAATTCCGAGCCATTATCCATTACACCACTTGCACATCCAAGCATACAATACCTGGCATTCTCAAATGATCACTCATCTAGATACTAACCAGGCTTGATGTTGCTTAACTTTGGTGATTGTGTTTTAACCTGATATAGTCCTAAGCCATTATGATTGACGTCTCATTATTTCACAGAAGGTTTTAAGTTATCTAATGTATAAAAAAAAAATCATTATTCCACACAATGTCTTGACAAATGCTTTCATCTTTGTCATATTTAGTACACAATCAAGTGGTCAGTTTTGAAAAGGAAATCTTTTTTTTTCATTATTTCAGTCTTAAATAATGTTTTCATTTCTTTGTTTAGTACTCAATTAAGTTGTTTACAGCCATATCACGGAACATTGGTTCCTGTTCGTGGTTTTTATAATGGAAATGAAGATCAGCCAATCATTTAAGTCCCATATGTGATACATACTTGGGCGATTATGTCTTGAAAGAGACATGACTGACTGGGCAGAAGATTTTCCCGCAGTAGATTACCATTACTTTCTGTGGTAGATTCGTTGTCAACCAAGACGAAATGGAACCTAATCTGTCCTGCTATTTAACCCATAGATGGAAGGAGAAGGGATGGATTAGTACTTTTCTCAAGGGTATTTGCACGTAAGTGAATGCAACAAATTCATCAGGAATTTGAACTCATTGCGTTCACTTATGTGAGTAGAACAATCATTCAAATTAATTAGTGCATGATAATTTTCCATCTCTAATTTCTAGAGAGAAATGGCTAACAACAATGGAACAAAAGCCTGACATTGGTTTGTAAATTCAGTGACTGTTATTGTGTGCTTAATCCCTTGACTAGGCAGTGTGTATATGGACACTTAGTGGAAACTGAATGAGTGACAATTGAGAAGTAAGAACAAAATGAGATATCTCTAGACACGGGTAGTGAAATGAGAATAGTCAATTAAACGAAGATTTTAGTCCAAAGTTCCATGTACGCCTTTCTGTATGTGTCATGTCCTTTCAAAATGTATGACATCATGGACTTTAACTTGCTCATATCCATTGTCATTCTTGATATTTTTCTCTTGGTATTTCTCAAACCTTGTTCTGCCATCCACTTGCTCAAGACCATCGAATACATCTCACGCCGCTTTACCCTGTCTCTTTTTCTCTATCTGTCCTGTGTGTATCAGATTTTCCAAGCTCTCCTTCCTTATTACATGTCCAGAAACTTTAGCTGTCTCTTTCTGATGACAAATACAAGTTTCCTTTTCATTTGCATCCTCTCTAAAACCTTGACGTTGCTCACATGTTCGGACCATGGTATCCTCAGCATTGTTCAGTCAAACCACATTTCTGTTGCTTCAAGTCTCTCCTTCATCCTTGAGGAGATTATCCAGTATTTGCTGCTAGACAGAAGGACAGATATCACTTGACATTCCAGTATTTTTTCTTTGTTTCCAATGAAATCTTCCCATCTCTCAATACTTTACTCAACCTTTGCAATACATCCATAGCCATGCCAATATGCCTTCGGATCTCAGTGCCACACTTTCTGTCCTATGTTAAAAACTTTCCAGGTATTTAAATTTCTGTACTTGCTTTATATAAGTATCCCTGACTTGTAGTTGGAATTTTGAGCTTCTCTTTTTGACCATGCATTCAGTTTTCATGTAGTTTATATGTAGTCTCTCTATTTTTGCTTTCTTTAGCTACCTTTTGTCGGAGGTATTGTAGGTTTTTTTTCCATGTCTGCTATTATCACTGTATCATCTGCATATCTTGTATTGCTCAGACTGTGGTCAATAATGAAAATCCTGGCAGAACTTACAGTTCTCTCAGAATTTCCTTGCTGTATAGATTGAAAAGAAACAAAGAGAAGACATATCCCTGTTTCACACTTCTATTTTTTTTATATCTGCTGAACTTGTTTCCTGTCCGAATGCAGACAGTCTGCTGAGTACAGATTCTTGATCACTCTAATGTCCTCCCCTAATATATCCAGCTTGCCGATTTTCTTTATCAAGTCTTTGTGGGGTTCTTTGTCAAACGCCTTGGCGTAGTTTATGAAACACAGGTACACGTCCTCCTGCATTTCTATTGCCCTTTCTCATAACCTTATGAGCAAAAATATTGTATTTCTTGTTCTAGTGTCCTTGACAAAGCTGCACTGTTCTTGTCCTATCTCTGACCTGATTCTACTGCATGCTCTCGTCATCAGAATCTGCATGACTAGTTTTGTTATGCAATTCATTAAACTGATAGTTCAGTGGAGTTCACATTCTGTTGCACCTGGCTTCTTAAGCAGTGCTGTAAAAATCCATCTGCTTAGATCTTCTGGGATATCGCCACTGTTGTAGACTTAATTTATGATTTCTGTAATTTTGTCTACATCAACGGTTCAGTCAGTCAGTCAAGTGCCATATGTGATACATGTTTGCCCTATCATGTCTTTTTAGAAACATGACTGACCAGGCAGAAGATTTTCCCCACAGTAGATTGCCATTACTTTCTGAATGATACTGGCTGCCAATCAAGGCTGTATAACCCAATCTGTTCTGCTATTTAACCGATATCTAGAGAGAAGAGAGATTATACC
Source organism: Ascarosepion bandense (assembly GCA_037127315.1). NCBI lineage: Eukaryota > Metazoa > Mollusca > Cephalopoda > Sepiida > Sepiidae > Ascarosepion > Ascarosepion bandense. The sequence goes on from JBBBDQ010000635.1 coordinate 3,186,156, forward strand.
TTTCTCAAAGGTATTTGCACATAAGTGTCGTGGAGTTATTATTGCAGTGAGACTAGTATTTGTGCTAAAGTCGGTCCTAATAGGTCCAATGTACAGAATGTTAGGTACTTGATATAATATGCACAACGCAGTGTAATCTTGCCAGATCGCTGACTACTAGATAGAATTGGCGTCAGTCGGCGATTCTACCTCTGGGCCATGAGCGTCCGGTAGAAAAAGGCAGACTTTTTAGCGCGTATATGATTATACACGCCCAATAGCTAGAGTGCTCTAATTCATTATTGAATGAGTGATGCGTATATGCCAGAGTAGTTACTGTTTTCAAAGTCTCCCACTCTTCCAGAGTGCTCAATCAGGGTGTGAGAGTGTAAATATTATAGTCAATATATATACACACACACACACCTGAACAAAGTAAATGTCATAATACCAATGTATGCCTTTGATAAAGTGTTGGCTGAAAGGTTCTTAAGCTGTACTATGATGTCTACTTTGTTCAGATCTATATGTTTCTTCTGTGGGTACAAATCTCTTTTTGTATATATGTGTATATTAGTTTATAACATATCATTTTTTAACACTGCCTTCCATCAGTAGGACTGACGCTAACCTTGAAAATAGGTAACCCATTGTGTTTTCTTGGTTTAATGTTTTCCATTGACATGAAGTGAAAACAATTATATTGAATCAATTGCCAGATCTGCTTCTAGGAAAGGCGATTAACTATGTTTTCTATGTTTTGCTAGGCAATTTTTCTTGCCAAAATCTATGTTGCACATTTGTAAGTCTCCCATTCGTCCATGCATTGAATATCACTGCCATATCTGGTCTGGTGTTTCTATGCATTTAGAAACTTTTGATAAAATTCAAACAAAAGCTTTTAGTGCTATAAATCATGATATAGCATCTTGGCTTCAAACCCTTTCATACCACCATAACATAGCTTTTCTGTACCTCTTCTATAAATATTTTTACAGTAATTGTTCTAATGGGTTGTCTTTTTGATATCACATAATCTTATAGCTAAGCAGGCTACGAGATTGGCAGTTAGGTCTCAACATTTTATCGTTGAAATTGTTAGAAATAACTGTAAACTGTATTTTAATAACTTCTCACCTGTGGACTGTCTTCCAACTTCTTGTTTTTTTTGTTAACTGCAACATTTCTCTCCTTGAAGCCTGTTCTTTTATTGTCTTCTCTACTTAAAAAAAAGTTTTCTCAATTTCTTATATTCTCAGTAAGCTTTTGTGTCTTAGTGGCTTTATCACCTTGTTTGGGATGAAATAATTAAAAATAAGAAAACACAAAAAATACATACTAACAAAAACAAAAAGAAAACAGAACCATTTAAAAAAAAATATGTTGTAAACTTACCATTTGTCTTAGCAGAAAATATAATAGGAATTCCCACTGCTGTTGGTCTTAGAATACGAAGATCAATAGTGGTCACAGGGGCTTCAATAAGCACCTCACATGTCTCTGTCACATTAGAAACTTCATTAACAGCCATTACAGTAATGTTGAAAAAACCTAAGTATGGGAAACGATGTTCGATACAGAGCTTGCTTTCATTTCTCAGAACAACATCAGGATTTTCCCAAATTGTGCCAAAATCCCACCATAAAAACACGTCTGACCCACGAATCACTCGCACACACAGCAAAACAGAAGAGTCATGAGGCAGAACTTTATTGAGCAGAAGTTCTAAGAATTCGATTGGTTGCTGAACGACGACTTCCTGGGGCAGAAATTTGGTGATGTTGCTCACTTCGTTATAGGCAGTGACGCTGATGTTGTAGCGACCAGGGTTGTGAAATACATAGCTTCGGCTGGAAGTTTGATTACCCTGGGTAGAATAAGCCTCTTCCCCAATGTTCCAGACAAAGGTAACTTGGTTTCCAGTCAACACCTCGGCATGAAAAGTAAGGCACTCACCCACCTTTAACAAGTATGTAGTTAACTGCTGTAAATGAAGATTTTCAATTGCTTCTCGGATGACAACTATTTTTTGTGCCTTTTCCATGAAGTTTTCATTGTTCTTGAAAACTGCTGTTATTTCATAGTGCCCAGTCTTTGAGAAGACATGCCTCAGCTGTGCAAAACCTGTTTGGTGAAGAAGCATTTTGTTTTCAGATTTAATCGACCAGGATACGAATGTGATATTGGACAGTAATGGAGAAATTACAATAAAAAATGCCTGCGTATTCATGGCAATAAAATTCTTTGACACAATCTTAGTTGTCGTTGGTTTCTCATGGACAACAATTTGAACATTTAGCGCTTGGGAAATACTGCTAATATTGTTTTTGGCAAGAATCTGAGGCTTGAAGTATCCTGGTTTTGTGTAGACATAGCAGATTTCCCCAAAAAGCTGGCAACCATCTCCATAGTCTTTGAGTAGAAACACTGGTTCTGAACAGTCAGGTGTGGCACTGGTGTTTGTAGCATCAAGTGGGAAAGTACGCACGATGTCATCTCCAAAGTTGACTACTAAAACTGTATCTTGGCGGGTAGCTGTTTCGAGAGACACCAAAAAGCGAAAGGGCTTGTCAACTTCAACGTAACGGGAAGAATTGGCAGGTAAGAAAAACTGAAGGTTTTCCAAATCTTCACTGTCGACAACCTGAAAAGAGAAAGACAATTTGATGACTGGAGCCAACAAATAAAACGTTATTTCATATAAGAAAGAAAAATAAAATGAAGAGAATGACAGATTTTCCTCTGAATTAACACTTTCAATATATTAAAATTAAAATGTTTTCTCACATTTTCTCAAGCTTTCAGTACATTTGCAAAAAAAAAAAATAAAAAAAAAAAAAACAAGAAATGAAACCATTAGTCTCATGGCTGGATATGGTCATAGGCTGAGCTCTGATCATCTAACTTGTTTTGGCAGGTATGGGCACTTCAAAAATGGTTTAAGGATTAACAAGACTGATGAATTACATTGATTGATTGATTTTTTAATGGCATATCAACTTCTTTGGTCATTCAATGCTGAAAATATTGTTTGTGAGTGATTGGAATAGATGGTTGTTTTTTTTGGAGGTGGGAGGGAGCTTTCATCTCTTTGGGACCTTTATAAGTGAGTTAATTGGTAGAAGGTATTGTCTCTAGAGTTTATATGAAATGGATATGATTCTATTTTTAAATTTTCTAGTATAGACCAATTGTTTACAGAAAATTTATGATGTCTTCTATTTGGACAGTGTTAAAAAGATTTTCTGAATTGTTCACCTTATAGTACTGGGATCTGATTGTTTTGAAGTCCTTGCATTCAATTAGGATGTGTTTAACAGAGAAAGGTTTGTGGCATGATATACATGATCAATTACAACTGAATAATGAGTTTGATCCTCACCAACTGCCCCATACTTTCAGCCTTGTACCACACGTAAGATACACTTAAAAAAAACACCATATATTTTGGTAGGAAGTGATTCATTTGTTCAGGCTTTTAAGCAAAGTAAATCTGATGGATCTTATACCTCTCTAGGTCTTAAGTAATATAGGGTAATGAAAATAAATCAGGAAAAATTTGGACTCAAGAAAATGTTATTAAAAACATTTGAAATCAACATAAAATGTCACAATGATATATGTAAATGCTATCAACAGGTGTTAGAACAATAAAATTAACATTTTCTGAATAGAATCCATAAATTTCCTGCTTTGCTATTGTTTTATCTACTGTTTTAGGAATCTAACACCAGTTAACATTTTTTTTTCTTTTTGACCCAAATGTTGTTGGGCAATGTTCATATGTTTCTCAGCTATTTTTTCACACTGAATCTGAAAATCAAGTCCATTTTGCCTCATCACGTTTTCTCAGTACAGATAATTTCTATCTTGTTTAAAATAGACTAAAATGCCAAAGAAGAAGGAAATTAATGGAAAGTAATTGACACTCACCTGAAGCGAGCTGAATATAAAATGCTCCTCATACCAATAACATTTCCACCGAGCTTCTCTACGGCATATGACTTCATTGAACTTCTTTTGATCCTTTTGAATTTATATTTAAATTGGGGTCATCAGGAGAGAATGTGCACCATTTGGGGGCCTTCCTCTCAACAGTTTCACTTGCACACTGCTCCCCCCTCACTGATGTGAGGTCCCATTATAACGATATACAAGTGTAGTTTTATACTTGTTTAAATGTCTAATGACGAAAATAAATTTATGAAAAACAGCAAACCTTGCGTTCCGAGAATGCAACGTGAACATCATTACACATTCACGATCGACCATGTTATGTCGTCATGTTCGCTGAAAAATGTGTATAGCTTAAATGTGCAAGTAACATCGTTGAAACATTTTGTTTCATGTTAAAATGATTTCTCATTCAAGAAAAAGTATCCAAATAATGTTCAAAATGAATTCTAAGCTATTTCATTTCAGATAAGCTGACTAGAAAATTCTTGATTTTATCAGAGATATCCCACTGAAAAATGTCCTTGTGCCATCAATGTTCTTAGCTTGTTATAATTGTGATTTTTGTTTCTTCTACTATACTTTTCATAGGAGAAGCTTTTTAGAAGTCATTCAAGAACTGCAATTTTAGTTTTTATTAATAGTTTTCACTTTAAGCCTGAAACTGTCATAAGATTTTATCATATCACTTGAATTTACAGAGGCCTGGTATTGTCATGCCATCTCTGTGTTATTTATAGAAACATTAACAAATGAGGGCTCTTAGGGTGCGTGATGAGTGTATTTGAGACTAGCAAAATTAGAATTTTCTTTATCAGTGCTTTAAATAGCCACCAAACACCAGATAGACACAGTCAACTAGGCACTTTTCGCATCCCCAACACCACCAGTATCTTGTCTGACCAAAAATTTATACAGTGCAGTTTGGCATCCTGGTGCTTATTAACACAATTGAAAAGTGATTTGTTTGGTTTTTGGCATGTGCTTCTGTAGTCATCAAAATTCTTACTTCATGGGGATAAAATTTAACAGGTAGGGTGTTCATTTCCTGCTAATGAAAACGTTTTTTCTGAAAAATTTTTCTGAACTGAAAATGCATTCTTTAAATTATTGGGATACTTGTTCTTTTAGGACAAGTTCTTCTAACCTAAAAATGTTTAATGTTGGTTCTACTCGGTCCTGGCATATCAGTTAAATGGGTATTTTGGCCGATTTTAAACAAAATAGAAATTATCTGTACTAAGAAAATAGGATATGATGGGACAAAATAAACTTGATTTTCAGATTCAGTGTGATAAAAATAGCCCAGAAACATGTACCCATCTTCCATTAAAATTTGGGTCAAAACATTTGGGTGTAATTTGCATCTCTAATTCTAATATTACCATAGAGAGAACATGTAGGTAACAAGTAAGTCTTAAGGAAAATCAGAACAACATAAAAACTTATACTTGTCGTTGGTTTCTCATGGACAACAATTTGAACATTTAGTGCTTGAGAAATACTGCTTATAGTTGAAATTTTCCCCCCATAATGAAAAAAAAAAAAAGAGAAAAAAAAAGAATGAAAGAGAAGAAAGGGGAGCAACAAGTGAACTCAAAACGAAATGTGTAAATAAACAGCAGAAAACTATTTCAGCCAAGAAACCAGAGAGAAGACCTCTTTCCTCATCTGGTAGAGGATTTTAAGAGGATACTGAAGCTTTCTGGATATTTACGAACATTTTCTGAAAGCATTTAATTCTCAAAAATTGATGAGGTGGGTGCAAAGCAACATACAAACTTGGAAGTTTTGTTATAATTAGAAAGCAACAAACTTACCACTGTTAAGTTTTTGCTGATCTTTCCAAATCTATTCTCAACAGATACAGAAATGATGTAAACACCTAACTGATGGAAAATGTGAGCCTGAAAGGAAAGGAAAAAAAATAAACATTGTGATGAGACACAAAGATACAATTTGTTCATCTGTTGTTCTAGGAATAATGTCCAAATTTGAAATAGAATTGACAAATCTGGAATAAAAAAGCTTTACAGAATTGAACAAAAAGTACTGACATTGTCTGGCATTCAAAAAATGATGAAAATTGATTTTTAAATTCAATAGTTGATTTTTTTTTTTAAACAAATTTTGGGACATGGTATACAAAACAGTATATACTTTTTTTCATTACAGTATAAATATTACTGTGTTAGGCTATGGCGATATTGTGTTGAATGCACCGGGTCCTGTCCAATCACTGAAGTTAAGCAACATCGACCCTGGTCAGTACTTAAATGGGTGACCATTTGGGAATACCAGGTGCTGTAAATGTAAGGACCAAGAATGGTCCACCTGTTCCTCCAGGTTTGGGGGTTGGGTGCAGAGCTAACAACCCTGCCCTGTAAAAAACAGTTTGTTACAGAAACAGCAACAAAAAGTTGCTGCCCTATGCACCATTGGGTGTGATGGATCAATGATGATGATAAATATTACATTTTTTTTTACATTTTACTAAATGTGTATCAAACTCTTCATGGGAAAAAGTTCCATAGTAATAAAGTGATCCTAAGATGCTCAAAATCAGCCAGTTGTTCCTGCATATTCATAAATGTGGGCAGAAGCTACAGCCCCTTGTAAGAGGAGTAACCCAAAGCACCCACCGCCTATGCACACAAACATCTACAAATATCCACATATATATTCATATTTTTTTTTTCAGTTATTCTCTTTCCTCTCAGAATGTGTTTATATACTTTCAGTTGCCAACAGGCTCCAGTCTTTTGTTTGGGGAAACATTCTTCTTCTATGTGCCTTGTCCTTTCAGGACGTAGGTGGCCTTCAACGCCTCCCTATCCCTGGTGGCTCTTAGCACACTTTCTCTTGTAATGACTCGCAGCCCTGTTCTGTCATCCACCTGATTAGGTGCTTCAAATGTGTTATCCACTGCCTTCCTCTGTCTCTTTTTCCTTCTATCTGGCCTTGGTTCTCTAAGTCCTCCTTCCTCATTGCATGTCCCAGGAACTTCAGTTGTCTCTCCCTGATGCTCAATATTAATTTCCTTTTTGTTTCCATTCTTTCCAACACCTCGTCATTGCTCACATGCTCGATCCATGATATCTGCAACATTCTTCTGTAGAACCACATTTCAGCTGCTTCATTTTCCCTTCATCTTTGTTGACATTGTTCAACATTCACTGCCATATTGAAGAACTGACATCACATAGCAATCCAGTACTCTTTGTTTCTCGTGAAATTGTCCCGTTTCTTAATAGTTTACTTAACTTCTGGAATGCATCCTCGTGCTTTCGGATCTCAGGAATATAAATGTATAGAAACTGTTGTGACCACAAAGTGAGGAGTCAGTTTATATATTGATTGTAATATGGAATTGATCCCCCACTTTATATCTAGTATGCTTCTGTAGAACCACATTTCAGTTGCTTCATTTTCCCTTCATCTTTGTTGATATTATCCAAAATTCACTGCTATATTGAAGAACTGACATCACATAGCAATCCAGAACTCTCTTCTTTGTTTTTAGCGAAATTGTCCTGTTTCTCAATACTTTCCTCAGCTTCTGGAACGCATCCTTTGCCATGGCAATTCACCTTTGGATCTCTGTGTCGTTACTGATCAGGAAATGTTGATATATATTTTGTACATTTTTTCGTGGATGAAAAAATAAAGCAATTGTCAGTTACAATTTTAAAAAAGGAACACTTAACTGTAAACTTAAATTTTTAATTTTTTAATGAACCTGGATGCATGATAAAAGTGACTGCATTCAGTTTTCTAAAACTTTTGTTTCTGTTTTAAATTATTTTCCTTTAATATCCAACAAATTATAACATCAACAGTTTTTTTTTTTTTGAACAAGTGATTTCAATATTTTTGCGCTTTTTATTTTTCTCTCATAATCGTAACATTTTACACATATGCATGCATACAGGTGTGTACACACACAAAAAAAAAAAAAAAAAAAAAAAAAAATCAACCTAATTTGTCAGGAAGAGCATTCAATCTTGTAAAACTGCCTTGAATCATTGTTACAAATCCTTTATAAGGTAGGACACCCTGCTTTGTGCAAGATTAACTTTAGCCTTACCTAAGAAACAACAAAGATATGTAGATATTTATGAGGATTAAAAAGTTACTATTTTGATCCATTTCTCTAACCATTAGAATTTTTGTTTTTTCTAAATTTTTGTTTTTTTCCTTTCTTCCTGTACCATTTGTTTTTTTTTTGTTTTTTTTAATGTATATCTAAGCTGTGATATTACAAATTTACAAAACTTACATCAAAACGTTTATCCACTCAATTACAAAGGAAGAAAGAAAATACTAAAAATAAATTGAAGTGATAAGTAAATGGATTCATAACGGATTTCCTTTTTAGACAGATATCATGACTACAGATATTAAATTTAATTGAGGTTATATTTAACCCCTCAACTAACTGTTTTGTAATCATTCCATCTGCTTATCAGGATATATGAAGGCTAGAATGAGGTATCAAAGCCTTGAATAGCAGCCAGCCTACAGATAGAGTCTCAATTAAAGTACTGTGAACTTGTACGACCATGCGTGTCTGAGTAGGGCATCAGGAAGAGCATCCGACCTAGTAAAATTTTGTCTTGGATCATTGTTGCAAATTATTTGTCAGGCAGGACCCACCTGTGCAAGATTAATCATGGTCTTTAAAAAAACAAAAAAAACAAAAAAGAAAAACAGACCATGATTAATCTTGCACAAAAAAAAAAAAAAAAATGTTGGTATCACCCCATGCAAAACAGTAAAGCCACTAAGACACAAAGGGTTACAAGGTGTTGAAGAATTAGTAACAGAAACATTAATAATGAGTGGGAAGAGGAAATTGTAATCAGAAAGACCGTTAATAGAGATTGACATTGCATTTAAGTTTTTGCAGATTAAAGAAAGCTGGAAAGCTCATGCTTTCCAGCTTTCTTTAAACCAGAATGAAGCAAGAAAAAGAACCTTAGCATAGAATTTATGGTTACATCTAACCGGCTCAACTATAAATTGATTAGATCTTGATGCCAGTCCCGCACTTAAATTCAAAAAGTTTAGTACCAAAGTGAAGAGCTTATCCAAACAATAATCATGAAAGTATTTATAGAAAATGACAAAGAGGCAACTTTATGGTAGAGGGGAAAACTACTGAAGCTGGGCTTCCAGATCAGGACCAGTAATATTGCTGATACCTTCATTGGATTTTATCAAAGAGTTAAAGTATCAGGGGTACCAAACCAAATGTGGCAGCCATATTCTAAGTATGGTAGACTTATTGATGAGCAAGATAGATTCTGGAGAAAAAACTGCAACATGATATTGTAAATCAACTTTCTTAACAGCTGATCTACTAATGGATTCAATTTAGTCTTTCCAGTTTATGTCACCTGAGAAGTCTTGCTTCAGGTAAAAAAAAAAAAAAATCTTTCTCAAAGGTGGCCTGGAACTATGTAAGGCAAGCACATTTAGCTCTCAGTAATATCACAAAGAAAATAATCCTCTTGCAATGGTCAATGATAGTCATTTAGTCATTTTTTAAGTATAAAACTTTGCAAAGCTTTATTAAACAAAAAATATCACCCATTACTTAAAACACATCCCTCATGTCACAGAAAAAAAATTTACAAAAGAATTGGCGAAGAAAAAAATACTGATAAGCATTTGCCAGTAGACATCTGTTGCTTATTGAAACATTTTACAAATATTTAGCATTGGATGATAATTGGAAGTTATTAAATGGATCAACAACAACTTGCCAAGTAAGTTCACCATTTACTTAGTTAATGATTCTATATGAACAAAGCTTTTCATCAGTACAATGAATGGCTGTTTTATGCACTGCTTTTATTGCTCATTATCTTCAAGCAATTTTTCCAGTCAGAATTACTTATCATTGGGGTTTATTTTTTTGCACCAGTCTGATCCTCAAGATTTGGAAGGGAGACTAAGACGAGCCGGACTTGAAGGGAGACTAAGACGAGCCGGACTTGAAGGGAGACTAAGACGAGCCGGACTTGAAGGGAGACTAAGACGAGCCGGACTTGAAGGGAGACTAAGACGAGCCGGACTTGAAGGGAGACTAAGACGAGCCGGACTTGAAGGGAGACTAAGACGAGCCGGACTTGAAGGGAGACTAAGACGAGCCGGACTTGAAGGGAGACTAAGACGAGCCGGACTTGAAGGGAGACTAAGACGAGCCGGACTTGAAGGGAGACTAAGACGAGCCGGACTTGAAGGGAGACTAAGACGAGCCGGACTTGAAGGGAGACTAAGACGAGCCGGACTTGAAGGGAGACTAAGACGAGCCGGACTTGAAGGGAGACTAAGACGAGCCGGACTTGAAGGGAGACTAAGACGAGCCGGACTTGAAGGAAGACTAAGACGAGCCGGACTTGAAGGAAGACTAAGAAACGAGTAGAGAGAAAAGGATTTCAAAGTCTACAGGTCAAAAAACTCAGTTGAGAAAAATCAAGATAAGTACAAGCAATCTTCAAGATAATAAACAACATTGCAGTAAGAAAACCGGACTTGGTGTGTGATAGTGAGGGGAGGCTTTAATAGCATCTTGTCCTTTGTTCAAAGAGAATTCTGAGTAGGAAAGATTTTTCTAAAGGAAGGAGTGACAAATTTTAGAGAATTTTGAGGAGACATGGACCAGAGAAATAGCATGATTTACAAATAGGAATAATGATTTTGAAAGTAAAAAGGAGTATTTCGGGACATGATTTCAACAAAGAGGAACCCCTTTTTGGCAGATGAGAGGATAAACAGGATAAAACTTAGGGAGAGAAGAAGGGGTTTTCATAGAAAATACAAAAAAGAGAATGATTTTCAAAAAAATCTCATGAGAGAACAAAACAAACTGAAGAAATGATGGAGAGGAAAAAGCAAAAATTCAATCAAAAGGCAGAAAGAGACAAGAAATGCCAGAATTGTAGAAATAACAGACAAAAAATGAAGACAGAAGCAGATGGTAAAAGATAAGAACAGATGACAGAGAAAAAAAAAGACACAATGACCAGAGACAAAAAGGGAAAAAGGGAGGAGGGGGGGAACCAGAGACAAAAAAAGGGGCGAGAGGGGGGAACCAGAGACAAAAAAAGTGAGAGGGGGGAACCAGAGACAAAAAAAGTGAGAGGGGGGAACCAGAGACAAAAAAAGTGAGAGGGGGGAACCAGAGACAAAAAAAGTGAGAGGGGGGAACCAGAGACAAAAAAAGTGAGAGGGGGGAACCAGAGACAAAAAAAGTGAGAGGGGGGAACCAGAGACAAAAAAAGTGAGAGGGGGGAACCAGAGACAAAAAAAAGTGAGAGGGGGGAACCAGAGAAAAAAAAAGTGAGAGGGGGGAAGAGAGGGGGGGGGGAAAAAAAAAACCGAGAGGGGGGAAGAGAGAAAAAAAAAGTGAGAGGGGGGAACCAGAGAAAAAAAAAGTGAGAGAGGGGGGAACCAGAGAAAAAAAAAGTGAGAGGGGGGAACCAGAGAAAAAAAAAGTGAGAGGGGGGAACCAGAGAAAAAAAAAGTGAGAGGGGGGAACCAGAGAAAAAAAAAGTGAGAGGGGGGAACCAGAGAAAAAAAAAGTGAGAGGGGGGAACCAGAGAAAAAAAAAGTGAGAGGGGGGAACCAGAGAGAAAAAAAAAGTGAGAGGGGGGAACCAGAGAGAAAAAAAAGTGAGAGGGGGGAACCAAGAGAAAAAAAGTGAGAGGGGGGACAGAGAAAAAAAAGTGAGAGGGGGACTAGAGAAAAAAAAGTGAGAGGGGGACTAGAAAAAAAAGTGAGAGGGGGACTAAAGAAAAAAAAGTGAGAGGGGGACTAAAGAAAAAAAAGTGAGAGGGGGACTAGAGAAAAAAAGTGAGAGGGGGACTAGAGAAAAAAAGTGAGAGGGGGACTAGAGAAAAAGTGAGTACATGCACTAAAGAAAAAGGGGAGCAAAGATCAGTGGAAGAATGGGGTGGCAAGAGAAAAAAAAAGTGTTGTAAAAGCAGAAGGAAGCATAAAACACAGGGACTATGGCAGAATAAACCAGAAAAGGAGAGAGGAATAGGGCAAAGACAGGACTGGAAAAAAGAGGGAAATATGAAGACAGAGAGGAATGGAAAAAATATAAAGTGGACTGTCAGAGAAAGATGAAAAACAGTATATCAAATAAAGACAACAGTGGATAGATGAAGCAGAAGAGAGAAAGCAAAAAAAAGAAATACTACAGAGGCACTGCTAAAAGAAAATGGGGGTGGAGAAAAATGGATCACAGAGAAGGAGATAGAATTACGTAGATGCTGAAGCAGCATGTAAGGAATTATGCTGAACTGAGTGAGGTTTTCACCCTCCATAAACATTTCTCCTGATTCACTTAGTTTTGACATTGATGTAGCACCTTATTGGCACTGGCTTGGTAAGTGCAGTGACTGAATCGAGTGGGTCAATACAGGATAGGTGGGACTTTCATAATTTGGGCCTGAAGAAAGCCAGGGCTTCACTACCTCCACCGATCAACTCTTACCCCAAGATAATGAAGCATCAAGGATACAAAACTTGAAATAACTCTGGCTGTTGGATTTATTGAAGTCAAATACAGAAAGAGCTTATTTGTAGGCAGAGACAAACATCAATATGGCCAATTTTGAGTTGACTCTCCAATGAAAAGTGGAGTAGGGTTGTTTAAATGGTTAACAGCATCAAAAAATAAAAGTAGCAAACCAAACTCAAGTCCTGATTAAAGAATTAAGTTGAGTCATAAATAATTTTCGTAGTTGTTTTTTTAAATTTTTTGCAGATTATTTACAAAGTACAACCAGAGATTAAATTATTTACAAAGTACAACCAGAGATTAAATTATTTACAAAGTACAACCAGAGATTAAATTATTTACAAAGTACAACCAGAGATTAAATTATTTACAAAGTACAACCAGAGATTAAATTATTTACAAAGTACAACCAGAGATTAAATTATTTACAAAGTACAACCAGAGATTAAATTATTTACAAAGTACAACCAGAGATTAAATTATTTACAAAGTACAACCAGAGATTAAATTATTTACAAAGTACAACCAGAGATTAAATTATTTACAAAGTACAACCAGAGATTAAATTATTTACAAAGTACAACCAGAGATTAAATTATTTACAAAGTACAACCAGAGATTAAATTATTTACAAAGTACAACCAGAGATTAAATTATTTACAAAGTACAACCAGAGATTAAATTATTTACAAAGTACAAACAGAAATTAAATTATTTACAAAGTACAAACAGAAATTAAATTATTTACAAAGTACAAACAGAGATTAAATTATTTACAAAGTACAACCAGAGATTAAATTAAATTAAATTTACAAAGTTTAAACAACCAGAGATTAAATTATTTACAAAGTGCAACCAGAGATTAAATTATTTACAAAGTGCAACTACAGAATAAATTATTTATAAAGTACAAATATGTTCAATTATAGATTCACTTATTTGCAATGCATTGTTGCCATTTACCATTTGCAAGTAAAATTCTGCAAGTTTTGATGTGAAAAAAATCTTTTTTTGATGAACTCTTTAATTTGGTTTACATTAGCAAATGTTTTCTGCATGACAGTGTTTTGCAGTGACCGAAAAAGGTTGGTGCAAGCTCAGAGATGAACATGGCATGCAATAAAGAACAGATTAATCGAGTTTCAAAATTGTTTCCTGTGTTATTCTTGCTGTAGACACTTTTGAACTATTTAAGGCAATGAGGACAGCTTCAGTCCAGATATGGCAGCATGACTACATGATTTTATTTGATCTGGTTTTTGTAAAGAACACATAGTTTGTCTAGATTGGCACTTTTGGCCTCCTGAACCGAGTTCTGCTCCTGAATTTGTGATACAGTGATAAGGACACCTCTATAGAAGAGGAAAAAAAAAAATTCTAACTATCTCATGTGTTTGTGTATCTTTGTAGTTAGCATATCAGTCAGTTATATGTGATACACACTTGGGCAATCATGTCTCTTTTGAGACATGACTGACTAGGCAGAAGATTATCTCGCAGTAGGTTGCCATTGTTTTCTGCGGTAGACTAGTTGCCAGCCAAGGCTACAGAACTCAATCTGTCCTGTTATTTAACCCATAACTGGAAGGAAGAGATGGATTAATACCTTTCCCAAGGGTATTTCTGCATAAGTGAATGCAAGGAATTCAACCGGAATTCTAACTCAGTTCCCCGATTTCTCATTTCAAGTTAGCATACAGGTTCTCTGAATTCTTCTAAATTCCATCCTCTTTCACTGAAGAGGAATGAAAGAGTAAAATGGATAGGGTTTCAGGGATGAAGTACCAACAAAACCATCCAGAGATAGTATTCAGTTGGTGGTCTATATTAAAATTCTGACCTGCCTTTCAAAAGAAAAAGAATTCTTCATGTAGTTCTGATGCCACCCACATGTTGTGGTATGGAAATAGGCAAGCAACTGGTAGAAAAGAAAATCTAAGCCTTTCAACTGATATGGCAAGAGTTAAAACAAAATGTCACTTACCTATGCACAAAGGCTGAGCAAGCAAAACCCTGAATAAAACACCTATTTTATAATATTGGAAACAGGATTCAATATTCTTTACATGGCATTTGTCTTCATCTGTTTCTTTGTCTATGTGCAATGGGCCTTTTCCCAGCTTCTGATACACGCTGGTATGAATGAGAATAGTGACACAATGTGGAATATTCACTGGCGTGTGGTGTAAAGCTGTGTGAGGGCTTCATTGTTTGCTTACAAGACCTTTCGCTTGGATATGATTGTCATAACCATGCACTGTATATAGTGGATCCATTCTTTTGTGAATGTGGTTTCCGGCTTTCTCTTTTCCAATTTTTTCACTCTTTTCTTTTTTTTTCAATTGGAGAAGATAGACTAAACTATCGCCCAGTTCACACTCCACCCACGTCTATTGAACAGGTGAAGAGGCTCATCCCTTGTTCCCTGTTTAGGATGTGGTTTCCGGCTTTCTCTTTCCCAATCTTTCCACTCTTACGTAGCCCCCTGCACATCAGTGGCATTACCACCTTGCTTGGGGTGATATGATTAAAAAAAAAAAAATATGAACAGAGAACCCTGAGCAAAAATGAAACCCTGAGTATGACTCAAAATTGAATTCTATATTTCAGTAACTTATCTTTTATGGTTGAGGCTTTAGCCAGTTAGGTTACATAAACTGCTGGTATAATTTAGAGCTATATGTTGAAACACCAGTTCTTATTAGATCAGTGAAGTAAGTCATATTGTGCCTAGACAATACACACATGGGTGACCATTTGGCAATATGTGTGGCAAAGTAGTGCAATGGATAATGGTTTGAAATTATAAATACCCTTAGGAAAGGTATGAATCCATCTCTTTACCCATATGTTAATTAGTAGAACTTGTATCACTAAAAATAATTATATCTAAAGAAAAAAAAATGACAATCTAAAAATATTTTTTGGCTTTAAATAATCTGCAAGTTGATAAACTGTAAAAAAAAAAACATTCAGGCAAAAAACTGTTTTAATGAGCTCATGTGAAATCAATCTAAGATGATATTTTATGTGAAATATTTGAAACAATAAAAAAGATAAAATAGTCTGTCACTAAAAAATGATGAATCTAAATTGATTATGAAATATTTAGATCATAAAAGCCATATTTGCTAATCATTGACAATTCCTTTTTTCCAGACCCACAATATATTCCTACATTATTCATATAAAAGACCTATTCTTTCAGTAATAATATTGCCTGATCACTAACAAATCTTTTTTAATTTTACAATAGTTCTATCCATAATATTCAAATTAATTCATGAACACCAACAATATTTCCTTGATCATACAATAAATACAAAAGCAATACATATATCTAAACTTATTTATAAATGGAAATTTGCCTGTGTGTGTGTGTGTCCGTTACCTATAGACTCTGAAATGGCTGAACCAATTTTCTTGGAAATTTACACAGTTGTACTATAAGCGTCTGCAAGTGTTCTTAGCTAGGTTTTGTGTCAAGGTACCTCTGATAAATATCGAAAATTGAAAAAATCAGGTTATAGAAGGAGTGGTCCGATTTTAATCAAATTTAATACACTCATAGACAAAGACATAAGAAATGATATTCAGAAGTTTCAAGGTTGCAGTTCTTACAATAGTTCAGAAAATCAATAACATATATATATATATATATAAAAGGCAAGATGTTTGTGTGTGTATTTATCTGCCTGTATGTATTTTTTTTCAGCCCTTTTATTTTAGTTTTTGATTTGGGTTTGGCTCTAAGTAGGTATAATTGTAGTTTTTAGTCTCAGCCATGATACCATTTACTCAGAGGACTTATTTAGCCTTCAAAATTCAGTTTACCATGAAAAAAACTTATTTGATATTGATACCAGAAAATCAAAATTTGACTTATATCCATTCATTTTTCTTTCAGTCTACGGTTTTGCTTTAACTGGAGACAACTATTACTTTTTAGTCTTTTGTGCCAACGTCCAAATAGTCTGAGCTCCAGGACCATGGATTAGTTTTAAAGCTTTCATTACACTTGAGCAATGCTGGGCTATACTGTTAGTTTCTCATAAGCTGGGATTTCCAGGGATTTTCTTCTATGTGTTTTGTTTCCTTTTTTGTCATTCCAAGTGCACCTACTACTATTCTTGTTTTCAATTTAATACTTGTTCATACTTGGGAGGTATATTAAATTAGTTAGGGTCATAAATAATTTTTGTTTATGCTTATCAAATTTATATTTTAAAAAATAAAATTACATCTTAATTGATTCATTGTTGTCTTGCAGCCATTGGCCGAGATAGAACTCACTACACCCCTCCAGTATTCCCTGTGCATTTAGAACCTTGGCGCAGTTTGCAGCGAAATTCATAATCTTGTCAAATAGCTGAATACTTGATGCTTCGCCAGGGCTACCAAGGGTGTTTTTATTGTGACACCAACACTAGATGGGTTGCCTCCAGGCCCCATCCTGTTATTTAACCCATAACTGGAGGAAAGTGACAGATTAATACCTTTCCCAAGAGTATCAGTGCTGAAGTGAATGCAGGGTACTCAACTGGAATTCGAACTCGGCTCACCGATTTCTCTTTCCAAGTCAACATCCACTGCACCACAATGCACATCCATCACTGAACGCTTACAGCACCTGGTATTCCCAAGTAGTCACCCATCTAAGTTCTGATTAGGTTCAACGTTGCTTAACTTCAGTGATCGAACGAGAACCGGTGTATTCAACGTGATATTAATTGATTACATATTTACTGCTATCGGTAACCATTTGTTGCTACTAAACAAGCAACTCTTTAGTAACTGGAGTATAATTTCAAGGTTTTCAGGCAAGAAACGCCAATGAGCCAGGATAAATAGAATAAAAAATTGGTGTTGCTTCACATCAATTAAAGTCAGAAGTTTGCAAGAACCTACTTAAACGTAAAGTCCTAAGTTAGACAACATATAGCAGGAATGAAACTTTGTTGGCATGTTTTACCCAGCCCATTATTTTCATCTTAATTATCACAAAATTATTTGATGAGGAGAATTTTCTCTAATAAGAACCAAATTCAAAAGATTGGTTTTTCAGGTCAAAACTAGTCGAATTTCACTGAAAAGATATTGAAAAGCTGCCTGATAAGTGGCAACAAGACAATGAAAATAATTATGACTGAAATATTCAACAAAATATAATTGTACTTTATTTTTTTCAAGAATAAAGTATATAAATAAACAGAAATTATTTATAAGTCAACCAAATAGAACATGGAAGACCTGCTGTATTTCGAAATCTACAAATCAGTTTCTGATTGGAGTATAATTACTACTTAGTTTTTCTTTTCTGTGATTCAAATCCTGATAGAATTCATCAAAAATCAACACTTAAAAGAAAATATTTTTTAATGGAGATAAAAAAAAATTTGCATTGATAGCTAGGAACAACGTGGTGCCTTTTATCTGCAAAATCTTGATATTTCGAACTAAAATCAGGGGACATAAATAGAAACATTATAAATATCAGGGTAATCTATCACTATTTTTTTTTAGTTTTTTTCTGAAAGAATAAATAAATCTATTATGTGATTTTGCAAAATACAACTGATATTTTGCTGGGCCAATTTTATGTTCCCTTCCCCAACGACACAAGAAAAAATGGCATACAACAAGAAATATAACGTTTTCAAGTGTAACTGATATTGACAATTGGAAAGAGGATGTGGCAAAAATAGATGTGAAGGAAAGAAAATAGCCAGAGCAAGGAATGAGAGAGAGAGAGAGAGTAAAAAAGAAGAGAAAGAACAGAATGCATGAGAGAGAGAGGGTAAAGTAGAGACACATGAAGCAACAGAAACAGAGAGAGTCAAACGAGGAGGGAGGAAACTAAGGTTGAGGATGGGGTAGAAAGATGGTTGATGAAAAGGAGTAGCATGAAACATCAATGAGAGACAGAAAAAAAGGGCCAGCAGAGAGAGAGAAAAGCCAGTGCCAGAGAGAGAGAGAAAAGCCAGTGCCAGAGAGAGAGAGAGAGAAAGCCAGTGCCAGAGAGAGAGAGAGAGAGAGAGAAAGACAGTGCCAGAGAGAGAGAGAGAGAGAGAAAAACCAGTGCCAGAGAAAGAGAGAGAGAAAAGCCAGTGCCAGAGAGAGAGAGAGAAAGCCAGTGCCAGAGAGAGAGAAAAGCCAGTGCCAGAGAGAGAGAGAGAGAGAGAGAAAGCCAGTGCCAGAGAGAGAGAGAGAGAAAGAAAGCCAGTGCAGAGAGAGAGAGAGAGAGAGAAAGGCAGGCAGAGAGAGAGAGAGAGAGAAAGCCAGTGCCAGAGAGAGAGAGAGAGAGAAAGCCAGTGCCAGAGAGAGAGAGAAAAGCCAGTGCCAGAGAGAGAGAAAGAAAGGCAGTGCCAGAAAGAGAGAGAGAGAGAGAAAGCCAGTGCCAGAGAGAGAGAGAAAGACAGTGCAGAGAGAGAGAGAGAGAGAGAAAAGCCAGTGCCAGAGAGAGAGAGAGAGAGAAAAGCCAGTGCCAGAGAGAGAGAGAGAAAAGCCAGTGCCAGAGAGAGAGAGAGAGAGAGAAAGCCAGTGCCAGAGAGAGAGAGAGAGAGAAAAGCCAGTGCCAGAGAGAGAGAGAAAAGCGAGGTGCCAGAGAGAGAGAGAGAGAGAGAAAAGCCAGTGCCAGAGAGAGAGAGAGAGAGAGAAAGCCAGTGCCAGAGAGAGAGAGAGAGAGAAAGCCAGTGCCAGAGAGAGAGAGAGAGAGAGAAAAGCCAGTGCCAGAGAGAGAGAGAGAGACAGAAAGGGCCAGTGCCAGAGAGAGAGAGAGAGACAGAAAAGGGCCAGTGCCAGAGAGAGAGAGAGAGACAGACAGAAAGGGCCAGTGTCAGAGAGAGAGAGACAGAAAGGGCCAGTGCCAGAGAGAGAGAGAGAGAGAGACAGAGAAAAGGGCCAGTGCCAGAGAGAGAGAGAGACAGAAAAGGGCCAGTGCCAGAAAAAATGAGTGGATAGCGCCAGTGCCAGAGAAATGAGGGGTTAGCAAGCGCCAGAGAAAAGAGAGGGGTGATAATTCTAGAGAATGAGAGAGGAACAGAGAACGCCAGAGAGTTAAAGAGAAAAATGGAGAATGCCAGAGTTAGAGAGAGGAATGAAGAATACCAGAGAGTTAGAGAGAGAGAGAGGGGGGGAGAGAGAGAGAGAATCTCAGAAACAGAGAAACAATACCAGTGGAGGTGGGAGGGATGGAAATAGAAAACACTAGAAAGGTTGAGAGAATGGAACTAGAGAACACATTGGAAGCAACTAAAGACAAATGACAATTACTAATGTTAAAAAAGAAAAGAATAAAGTTATAAACCAACTCAGAAAACAATTAATGCATTTATATCAGACAATATAATGAACATCCTGAAAATGTGAAGGAAAAAATATTTATATAAAATACAAAACTAATTTTATAAAAAAAAAAAACAACTATGGTCAAGGCTAAAATTAAAACATGATATCATACTGAAACATTACTTTTTTTTTTAAATAGTTGTTCTCTCTTTTCTGAATAACAATAAACTTCAACACACACATATGCATACACAAGAAACAATGTGGTAAACAAAACGACATGGCCAATGTAGTAAACTTGATTTTGTAAAGTAATTATTTATAAAGTATATAACATTGTCATCTGTCATTTTGGGTCTTAAAACATGAAAAGAAAAAAAACTTGACAAATATAGATAATGTGTCAAACCTGTAATATTGAAAGAGTCAAGAAAGAGAAGTCTCTAAAAGTTGGCAAGTGAATGAATTGCTGTGGAGACCAAACTAATATGCTAATTTGCTCCACAATATTGCAGAGTTGGGGCATTTGATTGCTTCAAAAAACTATGAAATCTTCAATGAGTTACTAGTAACCTGACCCAACAGGATTTGTCTGTGAGGGAGTGGCTATTTTGAAAATTTCTTTTGTTCTTTTACCAGATTTTAATTCAGACAAAACGTTTACTCTCAGGCTATTGACAAGTAAAATATTGGATATCGGTTGAGCAGTGTTTGTTTGTCCTTGTGTTGCCTTTTCTTGTTTGCTATTGCTGAATCAGTGTATATTGCTTCACTAACTTATCCTGGAATTGAATGCATAACCAGCAGAGAACAATAACACATGCTTGAGCCAACCCTAACATACAGGGCCAGTGCAAAGGTCTTGTGCCCTTCCTAAATCTATGATATGCCCCCCTCAATTACACCACATTACAATAGTGTTCATATAAAAATAAAAATGTTCTTGTAACCTATACAATCATGGATTATATGCAATATAGGTGAAAAATCCAACTAAAAAAATTGAAAAATACAAATTAAAGACATGTCATAATAGATATTTCCCTCTGAAATAGAACAATGATTTGTAATTTTTAATATCATCTTGAGATTTTTCTTGGCAAAATGTTGAATCTTAACACATTTGAAAATTATGGATAAAAAAATTTAATTCTATATTTTTTTTTTTTAGACTTAGTATAAGCAAAACAAATTCCCAATTTCGGACGAAAAAAAGAAAAAGAGACCCCAGACTAATGTCAAAATCTGCTAAAAATTTTACATTTTTAATAATTAGTTGTGCTTATTTAATTTGCAACATATATAAATGTAGGTAGTGAAAAAGAAAATTTGGTAAAAAAAATGAGGGTCACAAAGTACTGCCCAGAGACCACAATTATGCTTGCCAACCTTACTCATCCAAGTTGGACAGGTTCAAGGTTAGTATGCACTAGCCTACAGTGACTACACTATTTTCCTGAAGGACATTTGTTTTGTAGTTCAGGTTTGAGAATTATTATTACATTGTTGAGGCAGTTGTCCTCATTTTTATTGCCATATTCACAATGTTTCGGCAGTTGTACATTCCAACCTTCTTCAGGTGGTAAACATTGGGATTTCAAACTTAACCCTTTTAGTAAACAGGGATAGATAGTTTTAATTCCACGCCTTTGGATATCTAAGTTTCAGTTAATACCCCTTGATAACTTTCCAGGTTTTTGTTCCCCCTGTTATGGACAGGTATTGAACTCGCAACTCTTTAGGTCAAGTCACATTTTGGATTACTCAACCAAAAATGAATTTCCAATATAATTGCATCATTTTTATGAAAAGTTAATGTTCTGTCTCTGAAACAACTTCTGCTCCTCAAAGCACCATACACATGCCAATACCAATAACTAACAGGAAAACCTCATTAGAAACAAAAGAAAAGAGTGCTGGATTGCTATGTGATATCTGTCCTTCCATATCGAAGTAAATGCTGGACGATCTCATCAAAGATGAAGGAGAGGCTTGAGGCAACAGAAATGTCTTTTTACAAAAGGATGCTGAGAATACCATGGATGGAGCATGTGGGCAACGATGAGGTGTTGGAAAGGATGCAAACGAGAAGAAAACTGATACTAAATATCAAGAAGAGACAAATGAGGTTCCTGGGACACGTAATGAAGAAGGAGGGCCTGGAGAACTTGATACTTACAGGTCAGATAAATGGAAGGCGAGACAGGGGAAAGCAGTGCAAGATGTACTTGTTACGTCTGTGTAAATGTTTTTCAGAGTGGGCCTTTGAAGAGATACCAAGAGAAAAATTATTGAGAGTGACAAGAGACAGGGGCAAGTGGAAGTCCATGATCGCCTACATCCTGAAGGGACGGCATAGGAAGAAGAAATAGTTTCTGACAAAGAAAGAAACATACTTTCAAAATATTCAAACCTTCATTGATCAGTTCAGGTCCAGCTTTTGAAAGATGGAAAGGGTAGAAAAGAAGTAGTCATAAATGGTTGTTTGGAAACAATTAGATAAACAGAATCTCCTTGAATCATTATAATTTATTAGTCACTAACCTATGGTTTTAGTAATTTTATTAAAAGGTTTGCTGATTTTTTTTTAATGTAGTGTTAATAATTAACCAAAAATATAAACACACAAATATATCTTATATATTTATTTTTATTTTTCTCAACAAATAATTTTGCATATATCAGTTTCCAATGTGTTTGGTGGGTATGAGCGTCAAAAATTTGCCAATATACAAGATGACATGGACTAACAGTGCTAGTTTAAGTACTTTGAGTTTCAAATGATTATACATACATTGCTAGTATGAGATTTTGAATATATCAAATCCAGGGCATAATCACTCCTATGGAAGGAAGCCCCTCCCTGATAGCTCTAGTCATCACAACTTGTGTAATTATGTGTTGCTGAGGCAATTTAAACCATAACTGGGTAGATGGCCAGTAACTGAGGAGTTCTTTCACCCTTTAACAGCTCATTTTTTTATGCTCCTAGAGTTCCACTTCACCTTCTCACCAGACCTTAGTCTGGTGAAAGAGTTGGTTCAGTTACCAATCATTCAGGTTTTGAATTCGTCCTTTTAGACCAGTGGCCAACCAAGGCTATAATACCTAGTCTGTCTTGCTATTAATTCATAGCTGGTGAGAGAAGAGATGGATTCATGCCTTTCCTAAGGGTATTTGGACGCAAGTGAATGCAACAAACTTAAGTGGAGTTTGAACTAAGCTCTCTGATTCCGAAATCATAGCCACTATCCATTACTCCACTCAGTTAAGTGCCACACATGATGCATGCTTGGATGATCATGTCTCGAAACGACAGATTAATACCTTTTTCAAGAGTATTTGTGCATAAGTACATGCAACAAGTTCAACAGGAATTCAAATTCGGCTTTCCGATTTCTCATTCTGAGCTGATAGTCACTGCCCCACAACACAGCCAGTCAGTTAAGTGCCTACATGATACATGCTTGGGCAATCATGTCCCGAAAGGGACATGACTGATTGGGCAGATGATTATCCCGCAGTAAGTTGTCATTACTTTCTGCAGTAGATTGGTTGCCAGCCAAGGCTATAAAACCCAATCTGTCCTGTTATTTACCCCATAACTAGAGGGAAGAGACAGATTAATACCTTTCCCAAGGGTATTTCTGTGTAAATTCAACTGGAATTCGAACTCAGTTCCCCAATTTCTTGTTCTGAACAGATATCCACCCAACATGGGGTATAAACCCATGAGCACAAGATTAAGAATCTCATGCTTTATCGACTAAGCTAGCCAGCGTCTAAGAGTCGAAGTTAACTTCAACTAGCATAAAAATTACACTATAAATCTTATGCTCTTCAATCTGATAGTGTAAGCCTGGGTGCTATACTTGGGACAATGGCATATCATTGTTTTTATATAAACAAAAACTGAAAGGTCAGTCACGTTTAATGTTATTTCACGTTCCATATAAAAGCAGCAGAAATTACAATGTGACATGATTTTCTAATGAATAAAATAGTTTGTGAAAACAATTACATTAATTAAGAGAATTGCTGCCAGTAATTGTACCTTCATTAGAAGCTTAAAAAAAAAAAATTAAAACATCCTATAACTCAAAAAATACTTCATGTTTATATTGCAAAGCAAGAATATTTTTCTGCTTGAGAGAGAACTAATAAAACTGAATTATCCTGTAAATAAATGCATCACTTTTTCTACGTTATGTCCTGTCAGAATATAAATGATCATGCTTCTCTACAGTTTCCTCTCCTTTGCAGCTTTTAGCAACATTTATCTTCTTAGTGTCTCTCTTGTTTGATATTCTGGAATCCGTTTACAAGCTCATGAGTTAGGCTACTTACTGTTTCCCTATAACCAGTTTTTCTTTTTTTAAACCATTTCCCCCGAAGGCAATAAAGACACTAAGACACAGTGGGATTACTGAGGGTGAAAGAAAAAGTTTTAGAAGGAAAAACCAATTCAAAACAGGAAACAAAGGCTAACACTTTACTCCTGTTCAAAGATAATGGAAAAAAATCTGAATGTCCTGTGTATGTCAAATTCTCCAACCCTTCGTTTCTCATTATGTCTTACAGAAATTCCAGTTGCCTTTCTGATTTTATATGCAAGTGTCCTTTTTGTTTACAGTTCCCTTAAAACTTCCTTATTGCTCGCATGTTCAGTCCATCGTATTCTCAGCACTCTTTTGTAGTATCACAGAAATTATGTTTTTAAACTCTGTGTCATAGCAGTAAAGCCACTAACATTAAAAAGTTGCAGGGTGTAAAAGAATCAGGAACAAAAACATTAATAATGAGTGGAAAGAGTAATCAGGAAATACTTTAGATAGCAACTGATATTGCATTTAAATTTTTGTAGATTAAATTTAGTTTAAAAAACAGAGCTGGAATAGAGTTCTAAAAGTGAAAATTGCAAGAAAAAAAGCATAGAATTCACGGCTACATCAAGCTAGCTCAACTGTACATTGATGAGAACTCAATGCCAGTCAAGTACGGCGCTTAAATTCAAAAAGTCTAGATACCACAGTGAAGAGCTTATATGAGCAATTTATAGAGAAAACACAAGGAGGCAACTTTACAATAGTGGGAAAGTTACTGAAGCTGATATACCAGATCAGGATCAATAATATTGCTGATTCTTCTGATTTCATCAAGGAGCTCAATGTAAATAGCAGAAGCACCAGACTATATATGGCAGCAATATTCTAAGCATGTATTTATTATTGGACACTACTTCAATAGACTGCCCCTCACCCTGTTAAAATAATATTAGTAATAACATGGAAAATGTTTTCTGGAAATAATTTTTGTAAATTAGTATTCTTTAGACCTTTCTTAGTCTGCAATATTTTTCAGAATTGGAAATTATTGATTTTCTTTATCATTTTAGAAGGTGTGTCTTGTTCATAATATTGATAGTGTCATATTCAACCTTAGCTTGTATGCATTTTGGCAAAGGAACTGCAAAATGATTTTTTAAAACTCATATATACATTTTTAATTAAAATCTACCTAAATATCAACCTATTTTTCATTAAGATAAACAATTATTAATCTCAAATGATTGTCCATGTGCATAAAAAAACAAGAACCTCACACATTTAAAAAAAATATTGAAAATAAGTTTTTAAGTTTTAAAATTTGTGAACTATAATTGCAGACTAGTTGTATAGTTTATCTATAGTTAAACTTGTCTAGATTAAATTTGGATGCATAATTTGTTTTCCTTGAGTAGGTAAAAATGTTTAAGAACATTTTTGAAAAGTTTTTAAGATTGTTCACCTTATAAAAGTGTTTATGGTTAGAGGCAAATTTGGCACCGTCCGTGTTTTAAAATGTTTTACTGTGTAGATCTCCTGGCATACTATGAATTTAGGTGGATCATAATCTTTTAAAAGAAAGGAATGTGTTATGACCGGATGACCGATTCTGATTCTTGCTAAGACTACTACTTCTGTTTGGAAAAGCCTGGTGCTATGCTGTCTTATCCCAAGTGTAGGTTTGATTTTGTGCAATTCTTAGAGCGAGTTTTTCATAACTCTTGCAACTTATTTAAAATCAATTACGGTTTTGAAATCTGTGTAAGGGACCTCTGTTTTTTATATATTCATCTTTAATGATTCCTTAGCAGCCTTATCTGCCTTTCCATTTCTCTGGATTCCTATATGGCTAGGGATCCAGCAAAATGGTTTTGGTTACAAAGTATCTTGATTTTGTTGAAAAGTTTGGCTATTATAGGATTGGTCAAGTTTTTATACTTCAATGATGTAAGAACAAATAGGGAGTCTGATAATATAATGAATCTGTGATCATATACAAGGCTAAGTCTATTGCCATAGCATATGCACTAAATATTTTGGGTTTGTCAGGTAGACACTATTGAAATATGGCTTTGTTCAGTACAGCTGACCATCCAATTCTGTCAATATTTTTGGAGTTGTCAGTGTATATATGCTTACAATTTGTATGTTTTTGTAAGATATGAATTGCTTCCATGAACATAGATGTGTCAGTTTCAGTTTTGGGGCATTTTATAAAACTTATTATAGTGGGTTGTCTTATTGACTAGGGAGAAGTTTTTGAAAGAGTAGATTTGTGTATTAGAGAAGTGTTTATTTCAAGTTCATTGAAATTGTTTTCTATACAGATGCCAAGAGGTTTAACAACATTTTCCTTTAAATTATATAATTCTTTATATCGAGGTTGAAGAACAAAGGATATGCTGAATTACTTGGGCATGAACAAAGTCTGATGCAATAGTGTAATGCTAATTTACGTTGCTTTAATGCCAAAGGTGGTTTGCAAGCTTCAGCACACAAGCTTTCAATTGGGGATGTACTGTAGGCTCCTAGAATGAGTTGCAAACCCTGGTAATGGATGGTATTGAGTTCTTTTACACATGGTTTTCTTGCCACACCATAGATAAAACATCCATAATTCAATTTGGATCTAACCCAGCCGCATGACACAGTCTGATTACTTAGTTTGTTTTTTTATAATCATATTGCCCCAAGCAAGGCATTTTACTGCTACTGTTTTGCAGAGGGTTACATAGGAGGAGAGTTATGAGAAAAGAGTGACAGGTTATATAGGTGGTGTCAGGAAGTGGGTAAGAAAATATGACTGTGGCCATAAAGTGGAGGATCAATTTATATATTGATTGTAATGTAGAATTGATCCCCCGCTATATATCCACATTATAATAATATAGAAATTCTTTTTTTAATAATCGTATCGCTCCAAGCAAAGCGTTTTACTGACACTGTTAGGCAGGGGGTTACATAGGAGGAAAGTTATCAGAAAGAGTGACAGACTATATAGGGGGTATCAGGAAGTGGGGAAGAGAAGGATGAGAATACTGATGAGAGTGGAGTGGATGGAGAAAGAAGCATGCAGGTTAATGAGATAGGAGATGACTATTGACTTTAAATTTAAATTCTTGGAGATTGTAGCTGCCTGGGAAGCAAGTAAATGGAAGGGAATTCCACAGGTGAGGAATGTGAGAAAAGAACCTGCTAGAGCAGAATTTGCGTTTACCATTTATTGATTTCACAGTAAAAGGGTGGGATCTAGTTGTTAATCTTGTGGCTCAAGTAAATTTATATATAGTTACACTCACCATTAAACCAAGGTCTGTTATGTTTGACAGGTTTAGATTTTGGTATGTATTGTTTTGCAATACTAAGAAGTATTTTATAAAATAAGTGATATTGTCTACATTGGCTACTGGTATAAGTTTTATGACATACGTTTTGAATTTTTTTCCAGCTGGCTTTTTTTTTTCAGTTTCCAATATAGTATTTTTTATCTGGCAAAGATCCAGAGCTTAACAATGCAACTATGAAGTGATCACTTCCACATGTATCATAATATACTTTCCATCTATAGTTTAGGTATGTTGCAGGATCACTTGAGGTTAGATTTATAGCTATACTAGCAGTACAGCCTGGTGTTGCTTGGGTGTAATGAAAGCTTTAAAACTAATCCATGGTCCTGGAGCTCAGACTCAGACTAAAGAATATTTGAAATAATAAAATAATTGCAACAATTTACCAATTGCACCTTATATATATATATACTAGCAGTATAGCCCGGCATTGCTCGGGTGTAATGAAAGCTTTAAAACTAATCCATGGTCCTGGAGCTCAGACTCTTTGGATGTTGGCACGAAAGACTAAAAAGTAATAGTTGTTTCCAGTCAAAGCAAAACCAGAGACTGAAAGAAAAATGAATGGATGTAAATCAAATTTTGGTTTTCTGTAAGAACTGCAACCTTGAAACTTCTGAATATCGTTTCTTATGTCTTTGTCTATGAGTGTATCAAATTTGATTAAAATCGGACCACTCCTTCTATAACCTGATTTTTCTGATTATCGAAATTTATCAGGGGGGTACCTCAACACAAAACTTAGCTAAGAACACTCGCAGACGCTTATAGTACAACTGTGTAAATTTTCAAGAAAATTGGTTCAGCCGTTTTAGAGTCTATAGGTAATGGATACTCACACACACAGACACATACACACACAGACAAAGTTCCATTTATAAATAAGTTTATATATATATACTACTTGATGTGTGAAAATAGGTATATTGTAGGGACATATATTGTTTTTATTGATGAAATCTTCCATTAATGTTCCTTTCTGGTCAGCATTTTTGCAACCTCATATGATGTTATAACTTAAAATCTCCCATTAAAATAAATGGTTTTGAGAGCTGTTTTAGTAGTTCATTGGACTCAGTTCCATCAAAAGGATCATTACGAGTAATGTAAACTGAGCATATGGTGATGGTTTTATGTAGTAAGGAGCTGTTTTAGTAGTTCATTGGACTCAGTTCCATCAAAAGGATCATTACGAGTAATGTAAACTGAGCATATGGTGATGGTTTTATGTAGTAAGGAGCTGTTTTAGTAGTTCATTGGACTCAGTTCCATCAAAAGGATCATTACGAGTAATGTAAACTGAGCATATGGTGATGGTTTTATGTAGTAAGGAGCTGTTTTAGTAGTTCATTGGACTCAGTTCCATCAAAAGGATCATTACGAGTAATGTAAACTGAGCATATGGTGATGGTTTTATGTAGTAAGGAGCTGTTTTAGTAGTTCATTGGACTCAGTTCCATCAAAAGGATCATTACGAGTAATGTAAACTGAGCATATGGTGATGGTTTTATGTAGTAAGGAGCTGTTTTAGTAGTTCATTGGACTCAGTTCCATCAAAAGGATCATTACGAGTAATGTAAACTGAGCATATGGTGATGGTTTTATGTAGTAAGGATCTTATAGCCACTGTCTATAGTGTTATATAAAAGTCTGTTTTGATCTGGAAAACATAATTTTTTACTAATATAGAAGCATCAGCTGAAGCTCTGTTTCTACTATGACTGATGAAATTGTATGCTGTACAGTTTTTCAATATCCATAATTTCATTGTCCTTTAAAAAGTTTCCTGAAAGCAGATGATTGCAGAACATTAGTCTGCAATAAATAAAAAGAATTTGTTTTGATTTGCTTTTACTCCTCTTGAGTTCCACTGAATAATTTTATTAGCCATGAATGTTATGCTAAGGCTTTCAGTTTTTGTTGGGTTTTCTTAAGATTCCATTTTTTCTAGGTTGTTTTTAGGTGATTTTTTCCCCTCTTGTAGGGTTTCCTTTTTGACTGGGTTGTGTGTTCTCTTGTTTGTTTCTATGTTGATTTTAGGTGATTTCTTCCTTACAGAGTTTTCTTTTTGACTAGTTTAATGTTTTTTTTCTTTCTTTTTGTATTTTTTGTTGAATATCTTCCTCTATGAGTTAAAGGTGAGGAATTGCTAGATTGAGATATGTTTGGTCTTAATTTTCTAAGTTTAACCAGTTAGAATTTTTCATATTTTGATTGGGTAAATCATTTATACTTTTATTGAATGCAGTGTAAATTTCTTTAGCTCTTGAATTAATGTTGTTAAATCACAAAATCATATTTCTCACCAGTGTTGTTTGCTTTTGGTTTCATTTGCCTAATTTATTGTAATATTTTGTCTAGTATTTTCAGCAATTTCTCTGACTTCAGGAAAAGTTATATTTCCTGCATATTTGATTAATTATTTATTTTTTGTTTTGCCAAGCTTTACATAGATGTGAGTATGCAAAGTGGTTCTTGTCACAATTTATGCCTCTCACGATACCTTTGCACTTAGTTTCTTGATGATCTGGACTGTTGTATTTTGGACATACCAGTCTTCTCGTACATCTGTCATTATGATGGTCAAATCTTTGGCAGTTATGACATTGTAAAAGTCTGGGAATGTAAGTTTCCACCTTTGTGATGATATAACCTATTGTTTTTTTTATTTCATTTGGTGGTTGGGGTGTATTGAATTTCAATATGTATTTCATGTTTATGGTTTTGCCATATTTTTTGTTATTCTGGTTACGTCATTACAGTGACAGATGTGCATTGTGATGCAGTGGATATCGGCTTGGAAGAAGAAATTGGTGAGCCGAGTACGAATTCCAGTTGAGTACCCAGCATTCACTTAAGCACTAGTACCCTTGGGAAAGGTATTAATCCGTCACTTCCCTCTAGTTATGGGTTAAATAACAGGCAACCCTTCTAGTGTTGGTGTCAATAAAAACACCCTTGGTAGCCCTGGCAAAGCATCAAGTATTCAGCTATTTGACAAGATTATGAATTTTGCTACAAAACTGCGCCAGGGTTCCAAATGCACAGGGAATACTGAAGGGGTGTAGTGAGTTCTATCTCGTCCAAGGCCACAAGGTGACGACAATTACATTTGGTTTTTTTAGATTAACATCGATTTCTTCTAAGGAGAAAGCTGCCAGGTCTGTACTTCTGATTACATCTCCAGATGTTTTTAGACTTTGGTGTGGATAGGTTTTGATTTTTGAACTATTAAATGTTGACCATTTGAGAAATTTTTCTGCAAGCATTTTCTTTCCTACTTTAATTATTATTGCATTGTTTAATGTTTTTTAACAGTTACAGGAGTAATTTGAGAGTATATTATTTTTCAATTATAAATGGTGATAGTTTTGTAGTATCAGTTTTTTCAAGTGAACCCATTATTATGTATTGACGGCAACAACAACGCAATTCTGGTTTGTTATCAGAACTCACTTCAAATAGGGATCTTTTTATTTTCTTTGTTGCCATATTATATGTTTTTTTTCTTTCGTCATCCTTGCTCCTCACCCTCCTCAGAGCCCTATCATGAGAGACGGGAAGGGAATTTTATTCGGTGTGAAGTTGAATATAAGTTTTATTTTTTGATGATACATTTTAGTTACAACTGGATAAACCTTTGCCACTGCCTTCTAGTATCAATTTGATTAAATCTGGTTGATGTGTGCATGATTGTTTTTTTTGTAGGTTGTGAAGTTATTGTGTTTTTGGTGGGAAGAATGATACTAGGGCTTGCTATGACCTAGACAATTGATTAGATCAAGCCTCTTGGACCACCTATCTAGCCAAAGTAAAGGACGAAGTAGCGTGTTAAAATTCAGAAGCATTCTATCTAATGCCTGAAGCCCTCAACTATTAGGACCCTGTCTTCAGGCATCACAGGTCACCATCCACAGTAAACATGTAGCCTCATTGTTAGTGGTAGAGGGTCTTACCCCTTTGCAGAGGTGCAGTCAATGTAGTCTGGAGCCCCAGCTGACAGGCCAACAAAAAATTAATAAAGGTTATCTTGTGACAATAGCCTAGTAGGTTAGATAAAGAGTTCAGTTTGACATTCTCTGTAGTGTACCCAGATTGATATACACAGGTCATAACAGCCAAAACGCAATAACAATGGCAAAGTTAGAAACAATAGCCCAAATGTAAATAATGATAGCTCCTTATTCCAGAAATTCATGCCTATATTTTT
This sequence comes from Ascarosepion bandense, assembly GCA_037127315.1. NCBI lineage: Eukaryota > Metazoa > Mollusca > Cephalopoda > Sepiida > Sepiidae > Ascarosepion > Ascarosepion bandense. The sequence goes on from JBBBDQ010000635.1 coordinate 3,217,794, forward strand.
AATTGGATCCTTTGAAATACAACAAGTGATAAGTTAAAAATCAATTTTTTGATAAGTTTTTTTCATTACATAATTCTTGTTTTTGTTTTAATTTTTCTTATTAGTAAAAAGTAGATATTAAGAGTACACAAATTTAATTGCAATACTAGATTGGCAGCTAGGTCTCTTCATGTTACTGTTAGAATTGCTAGATGTTATAAATTCCGTGCAAACAGTTTCTTTTCTAGTGCTTCTTTCTTGTGGAACTCTTTTGGTTTCTTGCTTTTCTATCAACTTTAATTTCTAAAATTTAAATGCAATGTCAGTCACTTTTGTTTCCATAATTTTTGTCCTTTTATTCTTCACTTTAAAAATATTCTTACTCAGATTCTCTCACACTCAGTAATCTTAGTGGCTTTGCTGCCTTGCTAGGAGGTGAAATGATTAAAAAAAATTTAAAGTATTACCGGATATCTTCCAGAAATTCATTGTTGGCAGTGGTTAATGTGCAGCAGTTGCCAAAAAGTATAAAGTGAAGATGACAAAGCAGCCATGACTTGACAAGGACATTGCCTATCACACAAGCACCAGAATTACTGAATACATGTGCTTTGGTTAGTCAGTTAAGTGCCATACTTGATAAACACTTGGGCAATCATTACTCGAAAGAGACACGACTGACTGGGCAGATGATTATCCCACAGTAGGTTGCCATTGCTTTCTGCAGTAGACTGGTTGCCGACCAAGGCTATAGAACCCAATCTGTCCTATTATTTAACCCATAACTGGAGGGAAGAGACGGATTAATACCTTTCCCAAGGGTATTTGCACGTAAGTGAATGCAAGAAATTCAACAGGAATCCGAACTCGGCTCTCTGATTTCTCGTTCCAAAGCACAAATGTACGCTTGTGCTTTGGTAGACATCCCTATTTTTAAAAAGTGTGAATTTATGAGTAGTGGTTTAAGTATTCAAGTCTTAATATAGAAAATATACCTTCAGGCAGGGTTCAAATGGAAACCCACTAAATATAAAGCTTAAAGTAATGAAAAAAACAACATTGGATTATAGACAGAAAACCAGTAATTCCTTCAAAATATAGAGAACTCTCTTGTTAATTCTAACAAATGAAGGCCCAACAATTCATTTTAGAACTCAGCCTCTAGATTACCAACACGGATGACTTGATAGCAAAGATGGAAGCTTGTGTTGAGCCAGCTACAGTTTATATAAGAACTGAGAGAGAGAGTTAGAACACATTGCAGCACACAGCCTCAAAGACAGTATCGTATGAAGGAAAAAGGCCCCAAACTCAAAAACAAAGTTTTATCAGCAAAATGTTTATGTTGTTATTAAGAGGATAGATCAAAGTATTTTAAAAAATTTTAAATTATTTCTAACATAGTTCGAAATTTTGGTAAAAAAAATCTTGTTTTTCTATCGTCCGTGAGTGTTTGACATAATTTTTACAAAGGTTTATAATGCCAAGCATAATATTATACAAGGCACTTATTTTTTTGCCGGTAAAAGATATTAATTTGGAAATTCTTGCGAAAATCAAATAATGGTTGGTACTACTAGTACAAGTTAAGGGACCTAGTATAATATTTTTGACACACTTTCATATACCTTTTTTCTTTTTACACACACACACTGCTATAACACATTGTAGACTCTAAATAACCCTTCCCTAGTTTTTAAACACCTGCCACCATCCTAAGCTTTATTGAAATTGTTTAACACACTTCCATTTTTCTCTACTTGTGAGAATGGAAGATTTTGTGAGGCCTCACAAGTGGCAGAGCCTAGGGCCGCTCAAGTGCATTAGCCTAGAGCTTCTCAAACTAAATTTGACTTTGACTGCTACCCAGGGCTAGATAGCTCAATCTGTCCTATTTTTAACCCAAACTGGAGGAAGAGTCAAAATTTTTCCAATGGAATTAACACAAAATGAACAAAACAGTACCAACCAATCTGATGATGAAATATTTTACTAACAAAAACATAAAATTGCAGCTGGAAACTAAATTGGAAAATGATATAAAATTGACCCTCATTTAGATGAAAGAACTAAAAGGTCAGCCATGCTGTATTTTTTTTTTCTGATCATAATCTGACATTATTTTTACCTCTTTTTCATAAATTTCTTAAGTTTTAGGTAACTCATACCTTTATTTCTGATGAACTGTTGCAAAATACAGGCAATTTGCTTTTTTTTATGGTTGTCTGACCTTTACCTTATGCAAATGATTCTTTGTGCAACATGCTGTGGAATCCATTGTGGCTGTTGCAAACAGATACTGTTTTATTAAATAATAACTATTGCAAAGTAGAGAAATATGAAACTATTTTAAGCAGTTGGAAATAACTATTTTTTGCTCTTTTACCCAACGAAAAATTATTCTCTCAGTAAAGATAAAAAAAAAAAAAAAACAATGAATTGCCAACAATTTATGTGACTTGTAATACAACAAAATTTTAATGATTGCAAATAGAGATAAACAAAATACAAATATGAAAGACACATTGAGAATACCTTGAAAATTACTGAAAATCATACAATGAAAATGTACTGCAAATTTTAGTCTAAATTTCTGAGATGTGCAGTTATTTAGTCAAACTAATATCCTCATTTTTGTTGTTATTATCATAATGCTTCAGTTCTTGTGTCTGCTAGCCTTTCTGGGATGTGGAGTTATTTACAATTAGACTAATATCCTCATCTTTTCTTTATCACAACATTTCAGTTGTTTTGTCCTCTGAACTTTTTGGGGTGTGGAATTATAATCTTTATTTTTGTTATTATTGCAGTTGTTGTAACCTCTGACCTTTCTGGGATGTGAAGGTACTATTTACAGTCAGTTTTCACCTTTGTTGTTGTTATTTTAGCTGTTGTGCTCTCTGACCTTTTTGGGATCTGTAATTATTATGTGCATTGTGGTGCATTGGATATCGGCTTGGAACGAGAAATCAGGAAGCCAAGTTCGAATTCCAGCTGAATTCATTGCATTCACTTACGTGCAAATATCCTTGGGAAAGGTATAAATCCATTTATTCCTTCCAGTTATGGGTTAAATAACAGAACAGATTGGGTTCTGTAGCCTTGGTTGGCAACCAGTCTACCGCAGAAAGCAATGGCAATCTACTGCAGGATAATCTTCTGCCCAGTCAGTCATGTCTCTTTCGAGACATGATCACCCAAGTGTGTATCACATATGGCACTTAACTGACTGAATTATTATTTATACTCAGACAAATATCCTCATAATTGTTGTGCCCCCCCCCCCCCCGACTTCCTGAGAGGAAGAATTGTTATTTATAGCTGGGCTAAAGTTCTTATCTTTGGTGTTATCAAAAATTTGCTGTTCTGTATCAGACAAATTAGGACATTATGACCTCTACCCTTCTTTAGGCATCTATTGATCTAAATAAATTTCAAAGAATTTTAAAGTGAACCCATTATTTAGTATTCAAGGTGGTGTTGATTCCAAATTCCATGTCTAAAGATATCACATCTTGTTTGTTTATTTATTTAGTATTGCTCAGTTTGAATTTTGTTTAATGGCATATCAACATCTCTGTGGGTTATTTAATGCAAAAAAGGTGGGGTTTAAAGGTATTTTTTTAATGTGTGCTTATAGTGAGAAGGTTGATTTGGAAAATTTTTTGATTTTATTCTTTTTTATTTTCAAAAACTGAAAATGTCTTCTAGTTTTGTATTAAAGAAATGTTTTGCTGAGAATAAGTTTTCTTCCTTCAAAATTGTGTCATGGTAATAATTTTTTCTTTAAAAATGCATTATTTCTCCTTCAAAAATGTATATTTTTCTATAAAAGTCTTTTTATGTATCAGTCAGTTAAGTGCCATACATGATACACGCTTTGGGTGATCATGTCTCGAAAGAGACATAACTGACTAGGCAGAAGATTATCCTGTAGTAGGTTGCCATTGCTTTCTGAGGTAGACTGGTTGCCAACCAAGGCTATAGAACCCAATCTGTCCTATTACCTAACCAATAACTGGAGGGAAGAGATAGATTAATACCTTTGCCAAGGGTATTTCTGCATAAGTGAATGCAAGGAATTCAACTGGAATTCGAAGTTGGCTCCCCGATTTGTCATTCTGAGCTGATACCCACTGCACCACAACACACATCCATTTTTATATATATAATAGTTTATGTAGATAATACTTTTATGTATATATTTCTATAAAAGTGTATTTTTATACTTTCATAGTGTTTTGACCCCAGTTTGGGGTTTAACTATTTGCCCATAGCTGGGACCCTAACAGGTGTTACCACTCTGGTTCAGGGTGGACCTGGGAACAACAGCAATTAAGAGGTGGTTCCATGCTCCTCACAACTTCCCAATCAGAAGTTTTGCTGCTGGATGTAGTTTACCGTCATGCCCAGGACCTCCCTTACAGCACAAATGTGCTCAATTAGTTTAGGGAAATTTGCAAATAGTGCATTTTTTACAGCAGTTGTTTGTTTTATTCTTGTACAGCACTTAAACAAAAAAAAAAAATGTCATAAAAGTTTGTAGGTGAAGTGCTGACTAAACTCCGAGCTGCTGGAATGTAACAAATTGTCTTAATATTGTCCTCATACTGAAACAATTTTCAACGTAAACTCAATTTAAATAATTAGAATGAGACTATATCCAATTATAAAATCTCTAAGTGAATTAAGATAATCACAATGATAAAGTTTGTTCTCTATTACTCACTTTCAGGATGGAAAGATCTTATTCAAAATCTTCTGTTTCTCTAACAAGGCAGTGTCGGTTATGCAATTTTAAAATATCTCTTGACCTCAAAATTACTAATTTCTATCTGAATTTCTGCGACCCACAGTTATTATTTACACTATGTATTGTTGCACTATTGTCTTCATCTTGGTGGTTGTTATCACAATGTTTCAACTGTTGTACCCTCCAGCCTTCCTCAGGTGTATATTGATTTAGGTAGCCTACAGCGCATACTAAATTGAACACTTTATTTGATCTACAAACTGTTCTGGTTCCATTTCCCATATTTGAAGATATCTATTTCATCGACTTTTTTAAACCATTTCACCCCAAGCAAGATGGGACCATCAATTTCAGGGGTTTACATTGGGAGAAAAGACTGGGTATGGTGGGTATTGAAGAAAGGATAAAAGATGAATGGGATTCAAGTAGATAGAAGATGACAATTGCCAGTGAATTTAAATTTTTGGAGAGAGTAGCCATCAAAGTAGTAAGTAAATGGAAGGGAGTTCCACATGCAAGAAGCACGAGAAAAATGTTGGGGTAGAAGTGGTGGTTACATTGAATTATTTCAATGGTAAAAGGGTGGGGGACCTAGATGCCAATCTAGTAGCATGCTTAAATTCATGTGGTTGAGGCACAAAGGAAAAAAAGGCCATCAGAGCAGTTGACATTTATAGTTCTACAAGAAAATGGTGTAGTGAATTACAGAATTGGTTAATGAGTTTGATGATAGTGGTTCTGAGTTCAATCACTGGGTCGGTTAGTGTGAACTTGAACTTCAGGCAAACAATAACTAAGCACTACTATAAATATGAATGAGACGATATCCCTAGACATGGACAGTGGAATGGGAAGAGTCAATCCCCTGAAGATTAAATAAAGGGTTTAGTTCAAAATTCTCTTCAGATTATATACCTACAGAAGACCAGAGAGGACAATAGTCAAAAATGATATTATAGGGACAATAGTCCAAACATATATAGTCTAAATTAACAAAATTACTATCTCACCAAATTCACAAACAAATGCTTTAATACCCTAGGTTATTGTCCTGTGGGTAAGTAATGTTTGCCTTTTATATTCTACCATTCATTCACAGAAGCTGATCTTTCTGTTTATTTTTGGCTTTAATATGTCCTGTGAGTGTCCAAACATCTACAAATTTCAGTTCTTTTTTTTGATTTTGAGTATACTAAATCTACCATTCATCAGTGCATTGAATACTGCTGCCATATATCAGGTCAGGTAATCCTGCTATTCATCTTGAGGTTATTAACAAAATTTAAAGAAGGATTTGCAATGTAACCAGTTTTGACTTGGCGTTTTAATTTCAGTTACTTTCTCACCAATAAAATCTGCCTTCTGTCTTTTTTTTTTTTAAACAAACATTTTTCATGGCAACTGCTCTAATGAGCTTTCTTGGTGTCCTGCCAACAAACTTAAGAGCACTACTAGATTGGAATTTAGGTCTCACCCTTTTATTGTTGAAAGTTAAATGTAACCACCTTTTCTACTTCATGCCTGTGGAACTCCCTTCTGTTTACTTGCTTCTCTGATAGCTACAATCTCCAAAAATTTAAAAACAACATCAGTTGCCATCTTTTATCTTCTTCGATCCCATTCATCCCTTATCCTTTCTTCAATACCCAAGGCACCTAATATTTTCTCTCACTGTAATACTTTGTGACTAGTGGTGGTCCCGCCTTACTTGGGGTGAAATAAAAAATTTTTTTTAAAATAGTAAAAAAATGATAATGTTCATTGAAAAAACATACTGACAAGGATAAAACAGCACAACTAACCCCAAAAGCTGAGCTTCATGAAAGAAAGGTCATGTTATAGGTGTGACAGGATTATCAGAGTATTATTTATTTGGTTATTTGTTGACAGCTAAAAGCTCGACAACAATCGACACATAACCAAATAATTCAACAATGCTCCTCAAAAGGAATATGAATACATTGAAGAGTATTATTTATTTATAGTTTTTAAAATGCAATGAAACACTAATTGCACATCTATATGTTCAGCAGCTGCAACAGGTTCATAAAAGCTTAGTTAAAAAGCACACTGAGCTCATCTAAACTTATTTATAAATGGAACTTTGTCTGTGTGTGTGTGTGTGTGTGTATATTCGTTACCTATAGACTCCGAAATGGCTGAACCTATTTTCTTGAAAATTTACACAGTTGTACTATAAGCGCCTGCAAGTGTTCTTAGCTAGGTTTTGTGTCGCAGTATCCCTGATAAATATTGAACATCAATAATAAAAAAAAAATCGGGTTATAGAAGGAGTGGTCTGATTTTAATCAAATTTGATACACTCATAGACAAAGACATAAGAAACAATATTCAGAGGTTTCAAGGTTGTAGTTCTTACAATAGTGCAGAAAATTTGATATCGGTACCAGGAAATGAAAATTTGACTTACATCCATTCATTTTTCTTTCAGTCTACGGTTTTGCTTTAACTGGAAACAAGTATTGATTTTTAGACTTTCGTGCCAATGTCCAAAGAGTCTGAGCTCCAGGAACATGAATTAGTTTTAAAGCTTTCATTACACTTGAGCAATGCCGGGCTATACTGCTAGTAAACTAAAAAATGCTGTTTCCATGACAACCCAAGGCTGTCTTCAGCAAAAATAAAGCAGAAAAAAATAATTTTGAATTCAGTTGGCCTTTTCTACCCAACTTGCTACACACAACTCACAACAACCAATGACCTTTTTCAATTGCTGCCAAACATTTTGATGGTGAAAATGTCTAATTAAAACCAGGTTCAAAAGTTCATTGAAAACTTTTTTCACATCTGAACCTGCAGAATTTTACTCAAAACATATCGAAGAGCTGTCTACTAAATGATAACAAGCCAACACAAATAATGAATATGTAATAAAATGAAATGTAATTGCGCTTGATTTTTGGTAGAATCAAACTGATTAAGAAAAACAGCAATTATTTGTAACACAATCTTATTTTTAGTTGAGGATTTTTTTAAAATGTTTTTTCAAATACATTAATACAAATTAATTTTTTAAAAATTTAAATGAGAACAAAGAAACTTATCTTTTGTCTATTTTTCTAAAGTCTTATTTTCTTTCGCAGAAAGCAATGGCAACCTACTGCGGGATAATCTTCAGCCCAGTCAGTCATGTCTCTTTCGAGACATGATCACCAAAGCATGTATCAGTGTATCACGTAAGGCACTTAACTGACTGACTTATTTTCTTTATTCAAGTCAGCAGATGGTACAATGTTTTCTACCTTTTTTCTTTTCCCTCCTCCCAAACACTTGGCCATCTCTGTTTTTATCAGTCAATTGCCCATGACACAATTTGTTTTGTCTCTTCTTACTGAGCCAATTATCTTTGTCATTGACAGTTTCCTGTGACACAATTCATTTTATAAGCGTATAAAGAATTTGTGTGTATGTGTGTAGATTATATATATAAAAGTATCTATATGTATGAATAGAATAAGTAAAGAACAGGTAGGAAAAAAGTGTCTTTAATCTGACATGTTTCAGTCTAACAAGATTCCTCAGAGATTTTTCATGACGAATGATTAAAAAAAAAAAAATCCAAATGAGATAGTATGTTGATTGAGGCTTGATTTCACTGGTCAGGTATGTGTCATGTGTAATAAAGCAAAAGATGAATATCTTTAAATGTAGAAAAACTTATGCCTGTTTATGTGTTTATTTTAAATGTAAGGGTATGTGTGCAGAAATTAATGCATGTGTCAAGTGTATTTAAACTATAGATGAATTAAATGTGTTTATATGTCAGTAACATTAATATGTGTCTGAATGACAAAACAAAATACACTCCTGTTTAAAATTGTAATGAAATAATGTATACAAGTCTCAAGCAATGGGTGAGATATATATATATATATATATATATATATATATATATATATACACACACACAATCAAATACACAGAAATAGACAACACAATTCTTACAAAAATAAAAGACCCATGCCCGAAAGAAACGCGAAAATTCTTATCAGAATTATGGGAATCAAAATGTAAGGAGGAAGAAGAAAAATCCCAGAAAATTCAGGAAAAGATGATAACCTGGTTGAAAGCTCTACCAAATCAGAAAGAATCGGACAAAAAAAAAAAACAACAACAAAAAAAAAAACAAAAAAAAAACAACAACAAAAAAAAAAAACAAAAAAAAACAAAAAAACAAAAAAAAACAAAACAAAAAAAAACAAAAAAACAAAAAAAAACACAAGATACACCAAACAGAGCATAATTAAGAAAAGAAACCCTGGACAAAACACATACCCAGGAAGCCCATATTAGAAACAAAATAGACGTAAACATTTTAGACCACATTATTATAACACACAAACGCATCCAAACATCAGGTACACTCACAAAATCACACCGAACCACATAATAAATCCACACAACAAACAATTATTTCATAACAATAATTAAAATATTCACATACCTATATGTCCACCCATACCAGACCAAACATCAACGAACACACGTAAAGGGCCGCTATTTAATAACACAAACAGACAAAACTACAAAACATTCCCCAAAAGTTAGAATGTACAACACAACTACTACTACAAATCCCTGTATGGAAATACACTCACCCACCAAAGACCACTCAGACATAAAAACACCACATTCTTCAACCCAAACACCTACCACCGTAAAATGAATAAAAATACCACACCAATTAATAAACATTTTTTAGAACATCCGATCAGAAGGAAAAGAACAATTTTAAAAAAAATCTTAAAATACAAAACCCATTCTCATCAATCTTTCTTCATACCCTTTAAAAGAAGAAATAAACATTCTAAAATTAGGTCTACAATTCTGTCCCACCCCCAAAAAGAACATTACAGACCTAAAAAAAGATCTTAAAGCATTTGAATGGAAATTTAGACTTCTTGAAACATTACACAACAACAACACTACCGATAACTCAATAGTAAAAAATAAGTCTAAATATTGCCCTAACAAAAACAACAATTCAAATGAAATGAATATATTCTTTGAAAAAATCTGGGATACAGGCTTTCAAATACAACACCCATAGCAAACTCACACACAAACAAAGACTAGTACTAGAAAACATCTGTAAGAACAATGATATAATAATAAAGGAAGCAAACAAAGGCAGTGCTGTAGTCATTATGAATAAAACTTACTACAAAACAAATATTCAAGATATGCTAGGAGACAAAAATAACTACAAAAAAATCAACCAGAATAGAGATGAAAAAAATCACATCAAAAATAAAAAAAAAACTCTGCCTTACACACAGTAGAATATTAACCAAAAAAAAAAGAAAAAGATTTCCTTTCAGATTTTACTTCAAAAACTAGTAATTTTTACGGACTTCCAAACATAAATCAAACATAATTAAAGCAGCTATCCAGGAACAAAAATCGGAATATATCCACACCCCAAACCCAGTGACCTTAAATTTAGACCAATTGTAGCAGGACCAGCCTGCACTACAAGTAAACTGAGCAATTTGATTGATAAAATATTACCTTACACCACAAAAATAAAAAGTTACATTAGAAACAGCATACATTTCCTAAGCTTCATGCCAAAAAAAGTAGACCCAAATACACTCATAGTAACTTTTGACGTGAACAGTCTGTACATACCCCATGAACTAGGAAAACAAGCCATTGCATTTTAGATAGAAAAACACCCAGAAATACTCCCCACATGCTTAACAAAAGAATTTATCTTACAAAGTATAGATCTAATTTTACACAATTCCTTCCAGTTTAACAACAAAAATTACATACAAACAACGACGGGAACAAAGATGACACCAACATATGCAACACTCACCCTAGCATATCTAGAAGAAAACCTATACAACCAAATATGGCATAAATATGGGGAAAACATAAAAACAAAATTCACGAAATCATGGAAGAGATTCCTAGATGACTGTTTTATCTTTTGGAAATCAACATGGTGGGGGGGTGGACATAAACAAACTACACAATATACTACAACACCTGCACCCAAAAATCAAGTTCACACTAGAATATAGTTATAAAGAATTACCGTTTCTAGATACTCATAAAAAACAAAAACAATCACATCCTCACAGACACCCAACAGTACCTAGTACCTCCACTTTAAGAGTCACCATCTAAAAAGCTGTTTAAAATCCATCTCCTATTCCCTCGCACAACGAATTTGCACGATAGTAACTGACAAAACCCTCAGTAAAATATGTCTAGAAGAAATATAAAAAATATGACAAATAAGTGGATACCCTACCTCACTAATAGACAAGGGTTTCCAACAAGCAGAAAAAATACCATTAGAATCCCACCGGAATCCCAAAAAACAAGAAAAACACAAAAAAGAAGAAAACATTCTAGCATATGTTTCCACTCACAACAAAAACAATCCAGAATTAGTCACAAATATTAAAACCCACATGGAATTACTCAACAATAAGGAAAAAAATAAAAGAAATTTTAAAGACAATTAAAATAATTAACAGCAAACACCAGCCCCCAAATTTAAAAGACATCCTAACCTCATCGAAATTCGAACAACACACAACACAGGGGGTCACAAAATGCAACAAAAAAAAAGATGTGGAGTATGCAACATAATAATAGAAGGAAAACACTTCCAGTTCGAAAACACAATTACATTAGAAATAAAATCGGATCTGAGCTGCAACTCAAAAAATATAGTCTATGCTCTAAAATGCGACAAATGCACAAAGATATACGTGGGAGCGACACAATGTTTGAATAATAGAATTTCCCTTCATAGAAGCAATATAAAATTATCACATCACAGGAAATTATATGTTTCCCAACATTTGCATGAATGTAGTGATGGCAAATTCAAAGTTATACCTACATATCAAAACAGATTACGAAATATTAATAATGCAGGAAGATCCATTAAAAAAATACAAGCCTTCACTCAACAAAACATGAAAAACACACACACAGAAAAACAGACACACACATACATACTCATACCCACATACATACATACACACACACCAAATTCAAAAGATAACCCCAAACAATAAAAGAAGAACCAGATGACCCATAAAAAACAATTCTAAAACACAAAGACAAAATAAAAAAAATGCTCAAACACACAGACACACCAAATTCAAAACACAGTCAAAGCAATAAAAACAACCAACTGAGCAATGAAAAGGATTATAGATAAGCAAAGGCGACCAGGAGATAATTTTAACATACTAAAAATGTAACCCCCCCACCCCAGACCAAAATCATTTTAAATTAGGGTAAGCACTTGATTCATTCATCTGTTTATTTGTTTATCCATTTATACATGTGCTGATTTGAAAAAACACAGACCATTCAACGTTCCAACATTTGATTTATTTTATTTTACTGATTTTATTCATTTTTCTATTTTTTCTACTTACTTATTTATAAAACAACAACTTGGCCATCAGAAACAAAAGGAACTCAATCTGTAAAGCCACAAATTTATTCGTCTGAAGTGAGTCAATTTTAGACTTGAAACACGTGTAGCGTCACAAATACCATTATGGTCACTTAATGTATCATAACATGTATAATAACAACAATAAATATACACTTTAAAGAAAACGTTCACGGCCTCTCACACTTTTTATTCTAAACCAATTTCTCTCATTGGAACAAACCCATTTCTTTTTTCCATATATATATATATATATATATATATATATATATACACACACACACACAAAGAAACTGTATATATTCTGATGGGATTATAAATCGTACAATCTTCATTCTAAAGTTGGTAAAAGAAATGAATTATGAATAGCACTAGCCTCTCAGTTGCGCTTGCAATTCTTTTACAACCAACAATCTTAGCAATCAAATTAGAAAAGTGTACTCCCATAGATTAAATAAAGAGTTCAGTTTGGAATTCCTTGTAGCTTATGTAGATTTATATATACCTGGTGAAGAGGGCACAACGGCCAAAATGTTTTGATAACAACAACAAAGATGAGAATGATAGTCCAAGTATAAATAGTGTAAATAGCTTGCTGACTGTTGCTCTCCAGCACTTAAAAATATAACCATACATGTACTGGGAAGCAGCTTCCCACAGTTTTTATAGGTTGGTTTTCAAGACCCAATGAGGATTTCCAATACAAATTCAGAAGGTAAGAAGCCACACCCCACCTTTACCAGTCAATATATGTAGGTGGTGGTGGTGGTTATCATCAAAATTAAAAAAAAAAGTTTTATACTAGACAGTTAATAAAACCCTTAATCCACCAAACTGATGTAATGGGTGTAGAAAAAAAATCATTGTAGTATATAAAACCTTGAAAGGAAAGACAAAAGTCCAGGACCCCCAGTATTAAAAGACAGAATTAAAAAATTGTTTCTTTCATGTTACCTAGCTTTGTCCCCTCTCATTTATTTACAGCCATTTGTTTTTTATGTCCTCACTATTTTCAAAACGAATATACACACTAATGTGTCAGTAGATATTCAAAGGCAGAAGTATTGGGTTGGGAGAAAATTGGATGCTGAGTGGAAGGGAGTAATAAAAATGCAGTGAGGCCCACCATTAAGCAACGAAGCAAGCAAGGCTCCCATGCAATGTGGGGGTTAAACACAAAGAAAGGCACAGGAGTACTGAACTGAACTTCTTACGACTGTAGTTGCAGAGGAGAGAAGGAAATGATTTAGAGGAAAGAGAGAAGAAAGAGAGAAAGGCAGAAGACAGATGAGTTAAGAGAGCAAATTTGCAAAGAGAAAGAAAGAATTAAAAAAAAGAGTGAGAGAACAACGCAGAAGGGAATTCAAAAAGAGAGAGAGAGAGAGTGACGCACACACACAGGTGACAGAGAGAGAGAGTGACACACACACAGGTGACAGAGAGAGAGAGAGACACACACACACACAGGTGACAGAGAGAAGGACACACACACAAACAGATGCGACAGAGACACACACACACACAAAGAGATGCGACAGAGAGAGAGACACACACAAACACATGCGACAGAGAGAGAGACACACACAAACGGAGGCGACAAAGAGAGAGAAACACACACGCACAAGCAGAGGTGACAAAGTGAGAGAGAGAGACACACACACACAAACGGAAGCGGCAGAGAGAGAGACACACACACACACACACACAAACGGAAGCAGCAGAGAGAGAGACACACACACACAAACGGAGGTGACAGAGACACACGCATGCACACACACGGAAGAAAGAGAGAGAGAGAGTGAGACAGACGCGCGCTGGCGGAGGAGAGAGTGAGACAGACGCGCGCTGGCGGAGGAGAGAGTGAGACAGACGCGCGCTGGCGGAGGAGAGAGTGAGACAGACGCGCGCTGGCGGAGGAGAGAGTGAGACAGACGCGCGCTGGCGAGGAGGAGAGAGTGAGACAGACGCGCGCTGGCGGAGGAGAGAGTGAGACAGACGCGCGCTGGCGGAGGAGAGAGTGAGACAGACGCGCGCTGGCGGAGGAGAGAGAGAGACAGACGCGCGCTGGCGGAGGAGAGAGAGAGACAGATGCGCGCTGGCGGAGGAGAGAGAGAGAGACGACGCGCTGGCGGAGGAGAGAGAGAGACAGACGCGCGCTGGCAGAGGAGAGAGAGAGACAGACGCGCACTGGCAGAGGAGAGAGAGAGACAGACGCGCGCTGGCAGAGGAGAGAGAGAGACAGACGCGCGCTGGCAGAGGAGAGAGAGAGACAGACGCGCGCTGGCAGAGGAGAGAGAGAGACAGACGCGCGCAAAAGCAGAACAAGATATGAATTACTAAAAGCATGGTAGAGGATAAAGAGACAATAGGCAGAAGAGAAACAAATTAAGCGCAACAGTGAATGTGCAATGAGCAGGAAAGAAATATAAATTCAAATCCATTTTTTTTTCTGACAGTTTTAAAGTAAAAAAAAAAAACAAAAAAACATTTGGCAAATATAAACCCTGTCTTTTGTTAGCTGAATATAAAAACTCTTCACTGTCAGACACTAAAAAGTTCTTGGCCTGTTGACTTGGATAACCCTGACCCACTTGACCAAAATCATGTATTAACCTCCAGATTTTTTTGAAGAATTTTTTGGTCATTTCAACACATTTTGGAAGGTGAGAACTTTTTATCACTCCTCTGTCTCTCATATGTAATTTATTTGGAAAGGATTTTTTTATGTAATCTTATAAATATTACTTTTAGTGGGTACATATGTTCCAGTTGACACCCCCCACTTTTTTTTTTTTTTTTTATGGGGGAGGTGATTGTATAATTAATGTCAACTAGCCTAGATCTTAAAGTTCTATTAAGTTTTGTTATTTTAATCATTTGAAGCAAGGCAATAAACCATTTCAAGCAAGGCAACAGACCCACTAAGAAGCAAGGATTTACAGAATGAGAGAATTAAAAAAAAAACAGATTATAAAGGAGCAAGAAGAGGATTCAAGAGGACAGGGAATAACAACACTGCATCTAAATTTTTGAAGGTCAAAGTTGACTAGAACGTAAGGTGGTGGTAGAGATTCTCACAGGCAAGAAGTGAGAGCAAAGAATTTAGTTACATCTCGCTAATTCATTTCTAAAACAATGAGACTGTGTTGCCAATCCGACAGGAATTGAACTTCTATCACATTTTTTACATCAAGGAAACAACTCCTATAGTCATTATGAAGTAGGTTATGAAAGACCATAATAATAAAGTTACTAACTTGAGGATTGCACAATTCTCCTTGGGACTTCAAAATCTATATTCAAACTTCATTTTTGTACCAGAAATATTATCAGCAATTTTTAAGTTGTTTTGTCTATATTTGTGAGATGAGGTATTGTAACTATTTATACTATCTGGACAGTTAACCTCCTCTTTATTGTCATATTTACCACATTTCATCAGTTGTATGCTCAGGCCATCTTCAGGGGATATACAGTGGCATTTTGAACAAAACCCTTTATTTTGACCAAAATCTCATCATTGCTCACATGTTCAGTCCATAGAATCCTCAGCATCCTTCTGTAAAACCACATTTCCGTTACTTTGAGTCTCTCCTTCATCTTTGAGAAGATTGTCCAACATTCGCTGCCTTATAGGAAAGCACATATCACATAACAGTTTAGTCAAGGATACCAATTCATACACGTGTTTTTTTTTTTATCGTATCACCCCGAGCAAGGCGGTAATGCCACTGATGTGCAGGAGGCTACGTAATAGTGAAAAGATTGGAAAAGAGAAAGCCGGAAACCACAGCCTAAACAGGGAACAAGGGATGAGCCTCTTAACCTGTTCAATAGTCGTGGGTGGAGTGTGAACCGGGCGATGTAACCACTGAAACTAACGTCCATCATGTTAAGAAATTCACTGTATAAATAATTTCTCTAGTTATTACTTTGCTGCAATGACCATTATAATTATTACAGTAACAAGAAATTTAGTAAAAAATAACAAATATTAAAAAAATAAGTAAAAATCATAGCAATAAGAAATAATGTTGGAGTCAGTCATTTAAATGCAATATGTGATACTCACTTGGGCCCAGTCAGTCATGTCAAAAGGGACATGGCTGACTGGGCAGAAGATTTTGTGGTAGACTGGTTGCCAACCAAGGTTCTATAACCCAATCTGTCCTGTTATTTAACCTATAGTTAGAAGGAAAAGGCAGATTAGTACCTTTCCCAAAGGTATTTTCACATAAGTAAATGCAATGAATTCAACTGCAATTTGAACTTGGCTCACCAATTTCTCATTTTAAGTCAATATCCACTGCACCATAACACACCTCCCATTTTGGATCAAAATACAAATTTTAAAATTTAGATTGTTGCCCTCATCTTTATTGTCATATTAACATTTTGTCTCTTAGTTTCAGTCTTCTTATAAGTGATATACATTGGAATTTCAAATTGAACCCTTTATAGAGTCCACAGTATCATGCCTTTACTTGGATACCTTAGTTTTGATTAATTCCCTTTAGTAACGCTCCCAAGTTTTTTGTTCCCCTCTGCTGTGGCCAGGGATTGAACTCAATTCTTTGAGTTAAAAGTCCCTGGACTACTTTAACCAATCGTTTTATCCACTGAGCCATATGTTCTTGGGAACTAACTAATTTATATATATATATATATATATATATATATATATATATATAAACAAACATCTATTAAAATGAACACAAGAGACATTTTACAAAATAATACATCAAATGTGTTGGTTGCCCACCATAATGAGACTGACCACAATTTTGTCATAAAAAAGTGCTACCCTGATGAAAGGAGGAGACAATGTAAATGTTTAGAAAGTGCCTTAATAACAAGGTCATCCACAGTAAATTTGGGTTATGGCTCTGACAACATTTCACCATCCTGGCAGTTTTTCTAATATTGCAATGTAGAAAACCAACTAACAAAAGTGATCAAAAGAGAAAAACCAAATGAATTCAGCTAGATATATATAAAAAAAAAGAAATTAAAATACCCAAGTCCTCCCTGATTTGTGTACATGTAGTCATACCAAAATAAATTTAGTCCAATTAAGTCCTGAAGGACAAAACGCCCCACAAGTAAACTTTTTCGACTTTGTTGTATAATTTCCACACGCACATATATGAAAATTCTGTGACTTCCATCACACCCTCTAAAATAGCCATAAACTGACAGATCAAAACCAAATTTTTGGGAGAAGTAGAAGCAGATCTGCGTTGTGGTGCATTGGATATGGGCTCAGAATGAGAAATCGGGGAGCCAAGTTCAAATTCCAGTTGAATTCATTGCATTCACTTACGTGCAAATACCCTTGTGAAAGGTATTAATCTGTCTCTTCCTTCCAGTTATGGGTTAAATAACAGGACAGATTGAGTTCTATAGCCTTGGTCAGAAAGCAATGGCAACCTACTACGGGATAATCTTTTGCCCAGTCAGTCATGCCTCTTTCGAGATATGATCGCCCAAGCGTGTTTCATGTATAGCACTTAACTGACTGACATCAACATAGAGGGCCCAAGTATTCCTTGCATTCACTTATCCATCTCTTACTTCCAGTTATGGGTTAAATAACAGGAGAGACTGGGTTCTATAGCCTTGGTCGTCAACCAGTCTACCACAGAAAGCAATGGCAACCTACTACCCAGTCAGTCATGTCTCTTTCGAGACATGATCGCCCAAGCCTGTTTCATGTATGGCATTTAACTGACTGGCTGACATGTAGGTAAAGAGGTACAAAGTTCATATGGTTTTACTAAGATGCAAAGTTTGCTACAAAAAACATTTCCATTCATTTTTTTTTTAGATAAGTTTCATTATTTAACATACAAAATACTCCTACTATTTTAAAAATAACTTAATATTTAAAAATATTTATTTAATTAAAATGCAATATTGTTTTTTTTGTAAATCTTAAGTTTTATATACAAGAATCCAGTTTCCAATTTGCTCTGCATTTGCAATAACTATAAACATATCACAAGGACAAATGGTTTAAAAAGTTGTAATTTGGCTCCAGAAAGAAATATTTATGCATAACTAGTTGTATGTTGCATGCTCAAGAGTAATATATTGTAAGAATTTATTCTTTGCTGTTAAAAAGAAAAAAATTTCTTAAAAAAAATATCATTTACAAAGAAGCCCTATAAAATTAAATTAAGTAGTAAACAACGATATAGGGTTTTTGTCATGCTATTTTTCCAAACAGATTATCTTATTCAAATTTCATCGATTGGTTTGTGGAAGTGAATGAAACAGAGTTTGTAAATCTGGAGAAAAATGTTAGCGATAATTTCAACAATACTGAATGCTTTAACATGCATCAGCATGTTGCAAAATTTTCTCGTAATTTCAAACTTTTTAAAAAAAGCTCATAATCCAAGATGGAGAGAAATTTGTGGTTTCATTTTAGAAACAACAATTTCTTTGAGAAGAAGTATGACTAAAAGAAACTAAGACTTGTGATCAGCAAATTTTGCCTTGTGTAAAAAGACACGTTTAGATTTTCTATTCAGATCAGCCTTTTTACTGAGAAATCTTTTCACTGATTATTATAAGAGACAGAACTATAGCAATAAGTAAGTGCAGTCTTTCCAGTCATCAATGATTGTTTCAATTAAATGGCTCAAAGAATTCCATTGTAAAAGCATCTATACGTGATGGAGAGTTTGAACAAATAGAAAATGATCAAAAGAGAAGAGAAAATGTCGACTTGTACATTGTCTGGAATGAGATAAAAGCAAATAGATTCGAGATAAAGTCAGTAATTGCAATGCGTGTATGTGTGCATAAATGAAATCTTACAGAAAGTTATGAAATTGTATTAACCAACATATTTATTTAGCCGAATTAATCCGTAAATATATAACTTTCTGATTTCTCGCAACATTCATATCTGTTCCGGTTTGTATCCTAATGTAAACAAAGAAACTTATGTATTTACAGCTTAATTTGACTTTTATTAAACCATGAAATCTGTGGTAGAAAGGTATTGACAGCTCCTTACATGGGAGTCACAGATTCAAATCCTGCCAGAAGACAGATATTTTCTTAAAAAGATTTCTTGAATATTCAGGCCGGTGGATATCTATAAATATTTAATTATAGAAAAACTAAGTATCCACTCATATACGAGTATCCATTAAAAATAATATTCAAACAATATATATATATATATATATATATATATATATATATATATATATAATAATGTTCAAACAATATATATATATATATATATATATATAATAATGTTCAAACAATATATATATATAATGTTCAAACAATATATATACATATAATAATGTTCAAACAATATATATACATATAATAATGTTCAAACAATATATATACATATAATAATGTTCAAACAATATATATACATATATATATATAATAATGTTCAAACAATATATATACATATATATATATATAATAATGTTCAAACAATATATATACATATATATATATAATAATGTTCAAACAATATATATATATTGTTTGAACATTATTATATGTTTAGAAAATTATTTGCTGCCTCGATACACTATATATATATATATTTATATTTAGTGTATCAAGGCAGCAAATAATTTTCTAAACATATACTGTTAAATATAAGAGACAATGAATGTCTATTATGTTTAACCATGAGCCGTTCTAAACGTCGTATTTTGGCTTTAATTTCAGTTGAAAATAAAGACAAAAATTCTCCAACATCTGGATAATTTATTATTAATTTGATTCTAAGCTTTTGGCTCACATGAGCCATCTTCAGAGAGGTCACCAAGACGGTAACACAATAACATCCACCATCACCGACGATTTTATTTTGTGTTGACATAAAACTCCGTGATGCAACGGCAATAGTTACCAAAAATAACAAACATAGTTTGCAAATTTGCAATGCGGTTCTATGACATCACACCGCATGATAGCGCGAAATGACAACAGAACCATGTATTCAAATGCAATGTAATATGTTACGACCAGATTTAAACGTGATTTTATTAAGTGTGGGTTGTTTGGATTTAATGTACATGGCCTCCAATATCTGAAGGTTCTTTTTACTGCATGTATGAGTAAGGATTATTGTAATATAATATATATAGTGATGTAAATTAATATACATGAGGGTGTACATATGTATAGTATTATTCCGGTGTTAATAAAACATTGCTCAATGTATGAACAGAGCTGTATTATATTCATATATTAATAAGTATACATATTATCCTATGTCTATGGCAAAACTCAAAGCTTCATGTGTTATGCAATCATGTTTCAAAACTGAAATATGCACCTGATGATTGCATAACACATGAAACTCCGAGTTGTGCCATAGATGTAGGATATATATATATATATATATATATATATATATATATAATCATTTAACTCCAAGCAAGGGGTAATGATTCTAGGATGTAAGGGCTTACTAAGAGTGAAAAAGAAGGACACGACTTTATAGTTTGGAGAAAAGGCAATGAAAGAACAGGTATCAGGAAGTCAGATATAGTAATTGGTATTGCATTTAATTTTTTTGAAGATTTTAGGTGACATAGGAAGATATCAGAAGAGAGTTTCACTGGCAAGAATAAAAACTATTAGAATAGAACAGCATACAGCTCGTTCAACAGTTAAATGAACGAGATCTAAATGCCAGTCTAGTAACATGCAGTCAAGGCACTAAGGAGGAAGCCTTATCAGAACAATCACCATGAAAATATTTGTAGAAAAGACAGAAGGAAGCTACATCATAGTAGTGAGATAGTGACTGCAGTGTAGATGCCAGGTCAACATCAATTAAATAATAAACCGATCTTTGAATTTTGTCAAGAATTTCAAGATATGTAGTAGCAGCACCAGACCAGATATAAATATATTTCATGTTTGAGTGAATGGTAGATTTATAAATGTGAATATGTGAGATTTTAGGTGGTACTTAAAAAAAAAAAAAAAAAAATAAAATTTAAGTTTGCAATTTAAAAGATAGAAATTTACAGTTATATCAATCAAATTGTTTAATTTATGCAAGGAAATTAATTGATGAAATGGTTGTATGAAAAACTGATATTGAAGCTAAAATTAATTTTGTTTGGTTAAAAGTCATTTCTAGTAAGACATATTATATATATATATATATATATATATATATATATATATATATAAGATAGAGCTTTCAAATTTCATGCATTGTAAATATTTTTTGTTATTATTGTCCACAAAAATGAATTTCTAGAAAATGGGTTGAAGATAGAAATCTATGATTGAATTTATAATACCCGATTTATTTTTGAGAAATCTACAAGAGAGGATAAATTTCATAAAGAAATAATGAGTTTATTTTTTTATTTTTTTTTTGAACAAACTATATTTAATAATATTTTGTTTAGAAATATGATACAGGTTTCGAAAAAAGAAAATGTAACAAGTTTATTTCTTTGTTTTTCTTTTAAAAACAGTGGATTTTAGAACAGAGTATTTTTATTTAAGCAATATTATTTACATTTTTCTTTCAAATTCATAATAAATTAAGTAATAACAGATTATTGTTCCTTTAAAAACATCAGATTTTCATTTCATTTTAGAAACCTATAATGCAAGATTTACTTTTAATTATGCAAGATTTTAATTTTTAATTACTTTTAATTACTTTTAATTATGCAAGATTTACTTATAATTAATAACATTTTGTTTATAAACATATAGTAAACAATTATTTTTAGAAAACTGTCACACTAGTTTATGAAAACTGTAATACAAGTTGTTTTATTTTAGTAATAGCAGATTTTTTTTTAGAAACAGGATACTAGACTTATTTCAAATTTCAATTAATATTGGTACTCAAATTTTTCATAGTCATTAATTGGTTAAGAATTAAGATCTTTTCAAACCCTGTTAGACTCAAGCTTTAACAAACAAAACAATCATGCATTTCCAATGACAAGAGGAACTTGCATATTACTTTCCTGAAATAATTTGAGTTTTGTTTAACAGCATATCAATCTCTGCGAGTTATTTAATGCCAAAAAAATGGGGTTTTAAGGTTTTATTTTTTAATGTTCGGTTACAGTGAAAAAAATTGATTCAGTCAAATTTTAATGAAAATTTTTTTGTTTTTATTCTTTTTTTATTCTAGCAAACTGAAAATGTCTTCTAGTTTTGTATTCAAAAATGTTTTGCTGAGAATTTTTTTTTCCTTCAAAAATGTGTTATGGTCATAATTTTTTCTTTCAAAAATGTACATTTTTCTATAAAAGTCTATTTTTATACTTTCACAGCGTTTTGACCCCAGTTTGGGGGTTAGCTATTTGCCCATAGCTGGGACTCTAACAAGTGCTACCACTCCGGGTCAGGGTGGACCTGGGAACAACAGCAATTAGGAGATGGTTCCATGCTCCTCACAATCTCCCAATCAGAGGCCTTGCTGCTGGATGCAGTTTACCGTCATGCCCAGGATCCCTGATATAATAAAAAAAAAATACAAGTGGCAAGGCCTTTCTTTTAAATACCCATGTCTCACTTGTATGAGCCTTCACTTCCCAGTCTTTATAGAGTCCAACAATGTCTCTGCATCCTTGAGGGTGATGGATTATTTTAAACACTACAATCCTTTCCTGACAGAGAAAATCTTGCAAGCCACTCCCTACTCTATCACTATTTCTGCTGAAAGTGTACAAAATACATTCCTTACCAGTTCTAATTTTCAAAGCTAGAACCCACCCTGCCATCACTCAGTTTATCAAACCACCTTCACTCCACTTTGTATTCTATTGGTAAGATGAAAGTTCCACTCGAAAAGCTTCCCACAAACCAGTGCTCTGTGGAACAAACTGCCAAGAAGATGATTCTCCAATTGCTATAATCTTAACCTGCTTAAGCCTAAGATTAACCATTATCTTCCCATTCATAAACTGTGCCTCTTACTCTGAAACTCTTGAGTGGCTCTTGGACCTGGTGCAGGGTAAACATAAAAGGTTGCAATAGTAGTCATGTAGTCCCTTCCCCAACTCATTGAGTTTATTATTTACTGTTAATGCCAATTTGTGAGATTATGTCAGTAAATTTCCCTGACCATTAACCATTCTAGGATACTGTCTTCATCTCCACTTCAGATCAAGATGAAATTCATTGTGAGAGCAAAAAGAATTAAAATCAAGTTTATCACTACTCCTCAACAGTTTCTTTCATGGACTTAATCACTAACTAAAAATTGTTTTGGATAAAAATCCTAATTCAGTCAACACATCCTTTTGGGGGAGGAAAAAAAATGAAGTGAATGATGTTCTCAGTTGAGCCATTTTTATTTGAGCTTATAAAACTTAATTATTTAATTTTTTGTCATTTAAGTAAAAAAAAGATACAAAAGAAGAGAGAGATGCAGATTTTATAGACACTTCATTTTGATATTATGTGTAAAGGAAAACTAACAGACTATAAAAACAAAATTTAATTTTTTTGCCTGAGATAAATGAGTAAAAAGGAAAAGAAAGAAAACATGGACCAATCAAAGACAAAGAATTTGACTGCAAGAGAGGAAATACAAATTTAACTAATCAGCAAATCAACTGAGATTTTTAAGAATTACAGCCTTCCAGGAATTTTAAGCTTATGATATAGTTATTTTATTAAATTTATTTTTTTATTAAGTCGGGTTATCAGTAATTTTCATTTTTGGAACCAACTGTTATGACGAACATATTGTAACTACTAATCATACAAAACAAGTTAAGAATAAATTTGGTGTAAACTATCATATCTTTGCTTTTGAATGGCAGTGGCTGGCAGCATACACAGTGGATTAAAGGCAAAATGTTGTTCTGCTCTGTGACAACTCAAGGCCACATACAGGAAAAATATTATTTTGGAATGCAGTTGATCTGCTCGAAAACCAATTGTCACCTTTTTTGATCACTGCAAATTACTTTGACAAGGAAAAGTTTCTCTAATGTAAACCAGATTCAAGAATTTTTTGAAAACATTTCCACAAAACTTTAGGACCGGGTTGGCCTGTTCTACTCCATTTGCCACATTCATCTCTGACCTTACACCAATCAATTATTACTGTTTTTTTCGATCACTGAAAAACAATGGTTTTGGTTAAAAAAAAAAAAAGAAAAAAAAAAAGAATTTAATGAAAATTAAATTCCAGAGTTCTGTGAAAACCAATTACAAAAGTTTAATGAAAACTTTTTCACATCAAAACCTGCAGATATTTACTAAAAAGATATTGAAGTGCTGCCTGATTGATTGGTTATTTAATTGGTAAACCAAACACAACAGGTTATTAATGCCAAAATGGTTGGTTGGTTGGTTGGTTGATTTTGTTTAGCAGCATTAGATTATCTATGGGCCACTACATGCCAATATCAAAATATTCATACTTTCAGAATAAACATGTGTTTTTTAGTGATAGAGTTTATAGATGATATGTATTGTGCCTTCTTCGATAAGTGATAGAAGCAGCCTATTTTTTCTGGCAATCCTATTATTTAAGAAACAGATACATTTTTGAAAAGCATGATATGGTTTCGTACATCATAGTATCTGCTGTGGGTATTTTTATATTTTTTGAAGTTTATTAGTATTTGCTTAACAGTGAGCAACTGATCGCAAGAGATGCACCAATCTGCAGTTTCTGCTTTGAGTAAGTATTTGTGTGTAGGATATGTATTTCCAATTCCAAATCTGCTGAGCACTTATGTCCTGTCATTGATAATGGTTCTCGATTTTCCAGGTGGCTGACTGATGTTCATATAGTTTGTTGTTTGAAAATGTATTCCAAAATTTTGCCATTTTCTTTTAACATACTGAGTGGCAACAAGTGATTGCAAATGAGAGTGAGTACATAACAACAATAAAATATACATGTAATTTTTTTTTTAAAACAAACCTGATAAAAAAAAAATTAAAAATTGAAATTATTTAGGACTCAAACCACTAACTTATTGGAATATTTTGTTGGGGAATTACCATGCAGAGTGGATAAGGATATAATGGCTCTGGGAGGGCATTTAATCAGAGGGGGCAATAAAAAAAAATTAGGTTTTGAAAGTTGGTACAGTTTCTGTTAACTTCGTTGTATAAGTTAACCAGAAGCTGGTATTAATGTAGGCCTGTGTTTTGATAAACAAGGCTAGTACACCACTCCACCCCTACTTCAGCATTAGGGGCATGTAATCAAAGAGTTGGGCCCGGGTATCTCCAAATCTTTGCACATCACAGTTTGGAGTTATATTGGAGAAGATCAAAAATTTGAGAATTCACATTTCCAGAACAAATTTCTAACTTGGTATAACAGAATTATTCAGAGAGAATTATTCAGAGAGAGATCTTAAAAATGCAGTGATATATTAAATACACATTTAGACACCAACTGCCATAACTTGTTGATAAATGTTTGGTTGGAAAGCATTTTGTTCTTGTTCAGCAGGAAAAATGTTTCCCTCCATTACAAAGCAAGGTCACGGAAAACAGTGAGAATACTTTAGAAAACATTTTTGAACTTAGTTTGTTCTATCACCCCTGACACAGGCACCTAACCTTACACCAACCAATTCAGTCAGACTAGGCAGAAGATTTTCCCACAGTAGGTAGCCATTTATTTTTACATTCGACTCGTTAACAACCAAGGCTATAGAACCCAACTGTCCTGCTATTCAACCAATAGCTGGAGGGAGAAGAGATGGATTCATACCTTCCCTAAAGGTATTTGTGCGCAAGTGAATGCAACCGATTCAACTGGAATTCAAACTCGGCTCTCCAATTTCTCATTCTGAGCCAATATCCATTGCATCACAATTCCGACCAATTACTTAACCCAATCATTGTAAAATGATTTGATGAAGACATGCTTTTCAAATGAAAAACGGGCTGTAAGAGTTTGTCGAAAATTTTCCACATCAAAACCTGCAGAATTTCACTCAAAAGGTATTGAAGACATGACTAACATGAGGTAAAAAGTCATTACAAATAATCGTGAAAATGTAATTGAAGTTTATTTTATTGAAGAGAAAACTGGATTATTAAACACGAAAATTATTTTAGTGCCAATCTAATAATTTTGTTAGGGAGAGGGATGGATTAGGAAATTTATGAATTTGATTAATGGTTTCATTCCTTTTCTATAGATTATCAACCCTTTGCTGGTTATTTAAAGCCAGAAAATATTTTTTCAACTGAAAGAATTTTTTATTTTTGAGATAATGGTTCAGTGATACAAATCTTATTAGTTAACCCCTTGCTGGGAGAAAAAGGGATGGGTTCATATCTTCCCCAAGGGTATTTACAGGTAAATGAACATAATGAAGACAACAGGAATTATAATTTGGTTCTCCAATGAACAAATTCCAAGTTATTATTGATGAAACTAGCTGTGCATCAAAGCTTACAACACCTGGTATTCCTAAGCAGTCACTCACCAAGGTAATGACCAGGCCTGATGTTGCTTAACTTTGGTAATAAGAGAACTGGTATTTCAATGTGATTTCCCCAAAAGCCTTAAAAAATTTGAGAACATGTCTCAAGTAAGTGAGTCAGTTAGTTGAGTGCTATACGTGATACACGCTTTGAGCGATCATTTCTCGAAAGAGACATGACTGACTGGGCAGAAGATTATCCCACAGTAGGTTGCCATTGCTTTCTGCGGAAGACTGATTGTCAGCCAAGTTGTCTTGCCATTTAACTCATAGTTAGAGCAAGAAGAAATAGATTGTATTACATCATTATATAAGTATAATTATTGGGGGATCAGTTTATTACTTCATAACAATAACGATCCCCCACTATATGTCCAGTACAAGTTTTAATTATGTTTCCAACTATTCAGTCAGTTAAGTGATACATGCTTGGGCGGTCTCGAAAGTGACATGACTGACTGGGCAGAAGATTATTCTGCAGTAGGTTGCTATTACTTTCTGCGGTAGACTGGTTGCCAACCAAGGCTATAGAACCCAATCTGTCCTATTATTTGACTCATAACTGGAGGGACGAGACAGATTAATACCTTTACCAAGGGTATTTGTACGTAAGTGAATGCAAAAAATTCAACTGGAATTCGAACTCGGCTCCCCGATTTGCCGTTCCGAGTCGGTATCCACTGGACCACAACTCAAGTAAGATTTTTTATAAAAAAAAAAAAAAAAAAAAGGTATAAATGAGATCTTTCCATTTTTTTGAACAAGAGTAGAGATTTACCTGTGCAAAAATGCTATCCATGTTGACTTCTCTGCCTTCAGGTGGAGAAGACCCAGACAAGGCTATGCTGAAGGGCGTAGTTTCATCTGGGGTAAAGAGAAGAGAACCTGATTTTGCCTTGGGAAATTCTTGCTCAAGTGTATGTGCACAGAATACTCCACAGTAAAAAAGGCCTTGTGCCACATCCAGCCTTTGTTGGGGAGGCTCAGATAAATACTGAGTAGAGTTTTATCTTTTATTCCCTGTTTAGGGTTGGGTTTATGGTTTCTTCTTAAGTTTTCATATTCTTTTTCACTACCAGTAACCACCTGCATCTTAGTGGCATTATCGCCTTGCTTGGGGTTAAATGATTAAAAAAAAATCTGAGAGAGAATGTGTAAGAGAAATTAGTTAAAGAGATTATAGAGAAAGTAAGAGGTAATAAATAGAGAACATGACTGTTCTTTTGCCAGAGCCTGCATTGGTAGAAGGGTAGCTAAGGAAATGTATAAGCAGAGGTGTAATAACAAGACCTGAGAGAGGCATAAAATGTAGATTGGGGAAGGATAAGGAATGAAGAGGATGGGTTTTAGGGTGGGAAGCAATCCTGGCCAGTCCCTGCCAGCACCATCTTACCCTGACCAATCTTGGTTCTAACGAAATTTCTAAACATGCCACAATCCATCAATATGCATTTGCAACCATGTTTTGAAACTGAAGTGCAGTCATTTACCTTTGCCTCATGAAATATGCATCGTCTTTGCATTATAAATCATTCTCAAGTGGGCGGGGAAGATTGTGTAGTGGGTGGTAATGGAGTAGGAAGGAGGGATCCCATTACCTGGGTGCGGAGATTTTGTTAGCATATGTGTATGCGAGGCAGAAACACAAAGATGAGTATGTGTGTGTGTGTGTGTGTATATATATATATATATATATTTTAGGCATTAGTGTGCATTTAAACATGCACTATGAAGCAAATGTGTTTGTCAAAGTCAAATCACATTGTGTATTTTTGACACACACACACAGAAGTTGCTGCTTTTTGAAATCCATTTGTTGGGTTTGTGTCTTTGATAACAATAACAGGCTGATAACATTAAGCAAAGGACAGAAAATTGGAAAAATTTATCTTCATTGTTAGAAAAATTTTTATTTTATAAAAAATACCTGAAACTTTGATTATAATAAGAGAGTACTTTTCAATTAATATTCGTTGTTATGTAAATCTTTCGATCTGAATTTCAGGTATCTTTTTATAAAAAGAATTTATAATATATTTATCATATTTAAAAGAGTTTAGCTGAAACTTAGATGACAATAAGCAGATGATTTTGAATTCATTTTAAGTATTCTGGGGAATTACTGAATTTGATAACACAAGCCACTTGATAATGTTAAGTGGAGAATATAAAAACTGAGAATTTCAATTCTTTGTTAGAAAATTCTAAAAAAATACTTGGGACTTTGATTACAATGTGCAAATAAACATGAATTCATTTTAAATAAAATGTATGGGACTGCTTGATTTTGATAACAATATCTTATTATAACCACTGGCTTAGTGCACCTGCACGAATCTCTTGCTTCCAAATCAACTTTGAACTTCAAAATACTTAAATGCAATGTCAATCATTATATTCTATCTTTTTAATTCCAGTCTTTTTTCTGTTCTCACTCTTCAATGATGTTTTTTTTTTAATATATACTTTCACACTCAGTAACCCTGCAATTTAATGGTTTTATTGCCTTGATTGAGGTCAGTCAGTTAAGTGCCATACGTGATACACGCTTGGACAATCATGTCTCGAAAGAGACATGACTGACTGGGCAGAAGATTATCCTGAAGTAGGTTGCCATTGCTTTCTGCAGTAGACTGGTTGCTAACCAAGGCTATAGAACCCAATCTGTCATGTTATTTAACCCATAACTGGAAGGAATAGACGGATTAATACCTTTCCCAAGGGTATTTGTGCATAAGTGAATGCAAGGAATTCAACTGGAATTCTAACTCGGTTCCCCAATTTCTCATTCCGAGCCGATATCCACTGCGCCACAACACATATTGATTGGGGTAAAATGATTAAAAAATAAATAAAGTGTGTGTGTAGAATGCTTCCATGTGGTGTAATCAGTATAAAGCTTCTCTTATTAGATCAAGTACAATTGAATTGCGAGTTCAATCCCCATCAGGTGCCACATGCTTTCAGCTTTGTGTCTCCTAAGAGCAACACTAATAGCAACACTAATAGCAACTCAGTCTAAGTGGGAAAACATTTTGTGAGATTCATTTTGTCCTTTACGACTTAACCAGCATAAAGTGATGTTTCTGTTGATATCACCATCTATAAATATGAAAGAGGGATTTTTAAACATTTGATTGGATAAATTGCCAAGCAGATTTTCTTAAATTTTTTCTTTCTTTTTATCGCTTCTGTCATAATGGATCCCACATTGGGATAACTGTAGATCAGCCAAGAAAGGTGAAATGTTTTAAGAACGGGGGACGTAAATTTACAGTGGATGATTGTGCAATTAAAGCACTTGCTAAATATTTTTGTCTTACTAAATTGCTTTCTCTCTTAATTACAGTCGTAGATTTTTTATCAGAATTGTTGTCAGATATTATGAAGAGTAACTAAAAATCACAAGTCTGATGAAGTTCTAATTGCCCATTTGTCAGGGGCTATATGCAGAATGATTTCCAAAATTCCTAAGTTAGAATGCTGAAGTAAGATCAATCAGCTAAGTGACAAACTATTTATATTCTCTCTCTCTCTCTTTATATATGGGCAGTAATATTTGTTTTAAACATATTTTGTTAAAAATGACCAACAAGAAAGATTTTATTACTTCTGATCTAATTTTTTCCAGTATTCTTACATGTTTTGTTAAAAATAACCAAAAGATATTTTGTTAAAAATGACCAACAAGAAAGATTTTATTTCTTCTGATCTAATTTTTTCCAGTATTCTTACATGTTTTGTTAAAAATAACCAAAAGATATTTTGTTAAAAAAGACCAACAAGAAAGATTTTATTACTTCTGATCTAATTTTTTCCAGTATTCTTACATGTTTTTGTTTTGCTAGTGATAAGAAATGTATAAATGTTCTATAATTTTTAACTTTCCAAGGGTTTTCAGCCACTTCACTGGCCATTTTCAAGCATGTTAATTTTCCAATGTTATTTTATCTTCATGTTTTGACTGTAATGTAATTTATTGTTTTTGAAAAGAAATGTTCTTTAAAAGCTATCACATGTTGCGAGCATCTGTCTATTTTTAAAAATACTTTCAAAACTCCTTTTCCACTGTTCAATAATGCAAAGTTGATGGTAGAAAAATTGTTTGATACATCGTGCTTTCCTTATAGCAAAATGCTTTTGATATTGTGATTTATATAGTATTTTGGTATTCTTTATCAAAATGTTTCTTAAGGATTCTTGCGAGCATCTGTCTATTTTTAAAAATACTTTCAAAACTCCTTTTCCACTGTTCAGTAATGCAAAGTTGATGGTAGAAAAATTGTTTGATACATCGTGCTTTCCTTATAGCAAAATGCTTTTGATATTGTGATTTATATAGTATTTTGGTATTCTTTATCAAAATGTTTCTTAAGGATTCTTGTAAATTATGGGTTAATAAATTTTTTTTTATTGCACTATTGTTGCATAGGTAGCATTTAATGTATTTACTCAAAATAGTAGTAGAAGTATGTCCAATTTAGGTAATTAATTTATGACAAGAAACAATCTTGTACAGAGCATTGAAATTCGTATACTATATTAGTCATCACTAGTTTAGATTTTATGGGGTTAATTTGATTAGAAACAACAAGGTTTGCCGTTTTCCATAATATATTATAAATTTGACATTTTTGAGGAATTATGTCAAAATTATAGTGCTTAATAATTTTTCGTATAGTGAATTTGTCTTGTATACAAATTATTTTGCATTTGCTTGCAGTAAAGTATACTGATTCCTTTTGTATTTTATTTCTAACACTGGTGTTATGAATTTTATAGGAGAATTTTGAATTTGAAAAATACATCATTGAGATGCGGTTAGGACACATCATCAGTGATGTTACCCTGGTTCATTGACGGTTTTGGTCCTTTAAAAACATCATACCTTCTCCCCAGGTTGACCCAGCCAAGGTTGATCAGGCCCCGGCCTGTGTCATAATCTCTGCTTTCTACGTTATTGGAATGTAAGATGTTTTTGGTTGCACAGGAGAAGAGGAAAAATTTCTAGAATAAGGTCGTCCACAAATAAATGAATGTCCAGTGATGATAATGTGTACATGGTTCTAGTAAATATCCGGAAAAAAAATAAATTGATTTTTCGTGATATTAATGTGAAGATGAATGGTTAAAATAGCAAAATGACCGGATAGAGAAAAAAAAAACTCATTAAATATACTAAAATAACTACATAAATTAACACAATGTGGAAGATACCATTCCATATGGATGAAGGAATATGCCTATTAATGAAATCACAAATCATACCGAATATGGTAGATATGTAAATCACTAGAGAAAAAAGAGAAAAAAAAAACAAAAAAAAAAACTAATAATATAAGTGTAATATTTTGGATTAAAAAAAAAATTGATTGAAAAGATAAATGCATAGATAAAAACTGAAATAAAATACAAAAGTAAAGCGAATGATATTAATGAAATATTTGGGGTTAAAAAATAAATAAATGAATAAATATGATTGATATGAATAGAATAATTTTATTTATCATTGATAATTATGGAGCATTTTTACATTCCTCATCTCTAGCAAAAATTAAACATAATACTGGAAAAATTAAATCAAAAATTAATAAAATCTTGTCAGTCATTTTAATGAAATATATATATATATATTTTTTCTAAACATATACTGTTAAATATGAGACACAATGAATGTCTATTATGCTTAATCATGAGCCGTTCTAAACGTCGTATTTTGGCTTTAATTTCAGTTGAAAATAAAGACAAAAATTCTCCAACATTTGGATAATTTTTTATTAAGTTGGTTCTAAGCTTTTGGCTCACATGAGCCATCTTCAGAGAGGTCACCAAGATGGTAACAGAATAACATCCACCATCAGCGATGATTTTATCTTGTGTTGATATAAAACTCCGCTAAGCAACAGCAATAGTTACCAAAAATCACAAACGCAGTTTCAAATTTGCAATGTGGTTCTATGATGTCACACCATATATATATATATATATATATATAGCACGACTCAGAGTTTCATGCACTATGCAATCTAAAAATGGTCAACTCATAAGATGCACCTGATGATTGCATAGTACATAAAACTGAGTCATGCTATAGATGCAGAATAATACGTATGTTTGTTAATATATAGTTTATAGCTCTGTTATATTACATTGAGCAATGTTTTATTAGCACAAGAAAAAATATTTATACATGCTTGTACCTGTGTGTATAACTATATATATATATATAGTGATGTAAATTAACATATATAAATATGAGGAGAGTTTACATATGTATAGTATTATTATTCAGGTGTTGTTAAAACAGTGCTCAATGTATGAACAGAGCTGTATTACATACATATGTTAATAAATATACATATTATCCTGTTTCATGCATTATGCAATCATCAGGTGCCTATTTCAGTTTGAAATAGACACTTGATGATTCCATAATGCATGAAACCGAGTTGTGCCATGGACAGGATAATATATATATATATATATTAATCGTATCACCCCGAGCAAGGCAGTAATGCCACTGATGTGCAGGGGGCTACATAAAAGTAAAAAGATTAAGTAGAAGAGAGTGAAGAGGAAGATGAACCAGTTAGAAAGGAGCAGGAGAAGGACGGGAATACAGGTGTGATGACAGTTTCAAAGGTGGAGAGAAAGGAAAGGATATACAGGGTGGTGAAAGAACTAGAGTCAAGTAGTTAATAGATGAGTATTGACACTGCATTTAAATTCCTGGAAGTCGTAGCTGTCAGGAAAGCAAGAATATGGAAGCGAGTTCCACAGGCGGGAAGTGCAAGAAAAGAAGCTGCAGGAGTAGAATTGTTGTCTGCATTTGGTTAATCTGTGAATGAGTGGGACCCAGTTGCCAATCTGGTTGCACGAGTAAACACCTGTTGCAGAGGCACCAGTGACTTAAGTTCGTCCAAGCAGAAGCCATGAAAGTATTTATAGAACAGACAAAGGGAGGTCATAAACACATAAAAATCACACATGCATTTCATACATGTGTGCTGAGAAATCCTAGTCCTGACCAATAAGAGATCTTATGTTCGGTTATACTATAAAAAATTAGTTAAATATCAAATAATTCAGATCTCAACTCCTAGTCATTGTTCTTGCAATAGTAAAAAAATGGTAAATGTAAGTCTGGTTAAAACTAAAATAAAAAAACAAGTTGGATGTAGTTGGTCTGGCATACACTAGATTGAAACGCGAGATAGATGTATGATTTTTACCCAGTTGTGCAAGTTTGTACCTGGTAACTGGCCTCTTTGTAGGGATGAATAGTGTATTTTTTAAACCTCAATAAATTAAGATGAGAAAATCAAACATTTGAATGTTAAAGTTTCTGCTACATTCATATAAGGAAGTCATTTTCATCTATCTTGAAAAAGCAGCTCACAAATTGTCCTTGCTTTTTCGACTGTGGCTCCCAGGTTAATATTTTTAAATATGTAATGGGGTGGTGCAGATTGTGTAATGGATAACAGCTCAGAGAGCAGAGTTCAAATTCCAGACGAGTACATTGCATTCCTTGATGCTTTAACTGACTCGGCCACAAAGAAGTTTTGCTGATCAAGTGAAATCCTTATGTTTCGTTAATATGATTTCTTGAATATTTAAGCTGGGTGACAAAAATAAATGTACTGTTTAATAAACAAATAGAGTGTCAACTCAAATAAGAGTATCCGCCAAAAATAATACAAAAAACGATAAACTGCCAGATTAATAAATAAAAAATCTATCACTTCTTTAGAAAATTAGCTTATGTTTGGATACAAAATAATTTTGAGGAATCTATGATGATGAGGATCTTGTTTAAAGACAATGTTCATTCACTAATTGTTGTGGAGTAGTTTTTGCATTGAAAGTTATCATTGTGCTATGTTGGTTGCTCATCGACTTAATGCACCCAAAATGTTAGGAACTTGGTAATCTTCCACTGAATACTGACTCCTTAGTATTCAGCTAACTGCCAACTAATATCAACTGCCTAGTAGTTCTACTGAACTCCAATAGAACTCTAAAGAACTCTAGAACTTCTAAGAACTCCTATGAACTTCTCGAGTTAACTTCCTGTTAACTCTTATTAATATAGGAGGGAGAGTCCATTATCTGATAAATAGGTGTGTTTCACCATAACACTAATGAACAAACATCCCTTCAGAAAGACAAATCCATTTTTTTCTCATCCAGCTATGGATTAAATAGCAAAGCAGAATGGGCTCATGAGTTTTGGTTGGCAACCAGTTTAGGGAGAAGGATATATCTGAATTCAAAACCAAAACAATTGCTCGTGATCTATGCTCAATAATAATGGGAAAATGCAAAGCAAAATAGAAAACTCATAGTTGAATCTAAGAAAACATATATACATGTAAATTGCATAACTTGATCACTTGCTTTGCTTTCATTGAACCATGCTTAAAGTTGATGATTTAAAAATGTGACATTTTAAGATTTACATTTTCTATATTACACTATTTTCTCAAATGGAAATCAATTCATAGGTAAACTCCAAATTAAAATGCAAATGTCTATCTGATTTTTTAAGTAATGTAAGAAAATTCTTTGGAGAAATGTTGTGTATATGCAGTAAAGAATAACATTATCAAAGCAGGCTCTCAAAGTATAATAATTAAATAATTACTTTGACTGGTGTTAATTCGGCTGTGTTGGTTGCAGTATTTTGATGTTTTCACACTCTTACCCCTGCACTGCATTGTTCTGATTTCAACACCACCATAAGTTTTTACTTCAGAGTTGTTGCTCTCCTAGACTGGTTGCTATCAAAGGCTAAGGAGGCAGTCCGCTCTGCTATTTAACCCATAAATTGGGTAGAAGAAAGAGTTTTATACCTTTCGCTAGTATATTTCTGCAAAAGTGAATGCAATGATCTCTGCCAGAATTTGAACACTATGTACCAAGCTCACTTCTCTAAGTGCTCTACTGTCAACTGAGCTTTAGATAGTAATTATCTCAACTGAGTGTGTTTTCAGAGTTAGCCTTCTATCCATCATACCAACAGTTTGGATGTATCATTTGAGATTTGGACCCCCATACCTAGCTGTACAAAAGTCTTATGAATTATGATGGAGCCAATGTTGTTGTACACACTTTGCTAATGGTAAAGATATAAAACCATTTCTTCTACCTTTAGTTACATGTAAAACAGTAAAGTAGATTCATAGCCTTGTTTGGCATCCAGTCAGAAGGCTAACTAAATTCAAAACTGGAGAAGGCAATGGTAAACCACTTCACTGTCTTTCCTAAAATCTTGGTCATGCACAGTTTGCAGAAAGAAAATAAGGAAGCAGTGAAAGCCATAGGTGCCATTACACTGAAGAGATAGGACTTGTGTGTGTATATATATATATATATATATATTATAGTCATCTGCAGACAGATCTGTTTCGCTGTATCACAGCTCATCAGTACAGTTAGACTGTGATTGATTTTAACCCAGGATTGAAACCCGGCCGAAGTGGCGTCAGTCGGCGATTCTGTATATATATATATATATATATATATATATATTGTCATCCGCAGACAGATCTGTTTCGCAGTATCACAGCTCATCAGTACGGTTAGACTCCGACTGCTTTTTTACCCAGGATTGAAACCCGACCGAAATGGCGTCAGTCGGCGACTCTACCCCTGGGCTATGGGCGTTCGGTGGAAGTAGGCAGACTTTTTAGCACATAAGAATGAGGTACTTGAACGATTAAAGTTGTCTTCTGTAAAACAGTGCTTTTATTGAATATTATTGAAAATCAAACACAATAATAACTAGTCCTAAGAAAAGAAAACCTTTTTGAAAATAGTAAGAAATTGTGTTGGAAGATTCATTTTTTTTTTTATCTCTCAATAGAAGAGTACTGAATTTATGCAGCCTGAACCAACAGGACATATACTATAAGAATGTATTTGTAGTGATAGAGAACTTCTGGCCAGTTTGAAAAGTTCCAGCTTCCAATAAAGAAGAAAATTTATGTTCACAAGAACAAAAAGAAATCATAAAATGAAAAAGAAAAAAAAAA
The DNA here is from genome assembly GCA_037127315.1 of Ascarosepion bandense. Lineage (NCBI taxonomy): Eukaryota > Metazoa > Mollusca > Cephalopoda > Sepiida > Sepiidae > Ascarosepion > Ascarosepion bandense. Next base: position 3,254,457 of record JBBBDQ010000635.1, read on the forward strand.
GAAAAAAGTTAAGTCAACAGCAAAACAAAAACACTGCAACATTGAGCTTTTGACATGCTTCAGAACATGCAAACAGATGCATGTGCAAAAACTTGCTCTCCCTTCCTCTCCCTGCCTTTCCTTTGCTCACTCTCTCCCTCTCCTTTGCTCACTCTCTACCTCCCTGCCTTTCCTTTGCTCACTCTCTCCCTCTCTGCCTTTCCTTTGCTCACTCTCTCCCTCCCTGCCTTTCCTTTCTCTCACTACCTTTCCTTAAGATGTTGTTTTCCATACCTGTATGCACAAAACCTTGTTCTTTCACATGCAGACACTTACATATAATCACAAACACACATATCCAAAACATTGTTCTTTCATGCACATAACACCCCCACCCAAAAAAAAAACACCCAAATCTTGCACTCTCATATGCATACATACACACTATCAAAACCTTGCTCTTTCGCACATACACAAAATTTTATCTTTTCGCTCAGGCATAGGGTCAGTTAAGTGCCATACGTGATACACGCTTGGGCGATCATGTCTCGAAAGAGAGATCACTGACTGGGCAGAACATTATCCCACAGTATGTTGCCATTACTTACTGTGGGAGACTGGTTGCCAGCCAAGGCTATAGAACCCAATCTGTCCTGTTATTTAACCCATAAATGGATGGAAGAAGCAGATTAATACTTTTCTTAAGGGTATTTGTGCGTAAGTGAATGCTGAGAAATCAACTGGAATTTGAACTTGTCTCCCTGATTTCTTGTTCCGAGCCAATATCTATTGCACCACAACGCATATCCTAAGGAATACACTACCCCCAAAATCATGCTGTCTCACACACCACTAAAATCTTGTTTTTTCTCTCATGCATAAACACCGAAAATCTCTCTCACACACCAAAAACATTACTCTCTCATTCAAGCACACACACATGAAACATGTATACAAAGTGTTGACTGAAAAGTTCTCAGACTGACTAGGAAGGGATTCTATGGATAATTGTTTGGTCTTTCTATCACATTATAGAAAGTTAATCAACACAACAACTTTTCAGTACCCCCTTACATATCCAGCCAAATGTAGTAGTTCTCTCTTATACAAAAAGGGGAAGAAAATTAAATATGGCTGTTTTTGGAAGATTTTCAGAAAAGACCTTGTAGGGATCCTCTCTGCTAGAAATAAAATTAACAGACTGAGTGTTCTGGTTGTAATTTCGGCTATGAGCCAATTCTAATGTACATCAAATAACTGTTATCATCTAAAAGATCCGATATCAACTTCTGCAAGACTTTTGTCATTTCTGCTCCAGTTTTCCCATTTTTTTGTTCACGTTTATGTTGCAAAAGCTAACCAAAAACCACAGCTCTTTCCCCTCCAACCTCTGTTCCTTCTCAAGCAGTAAAAAAAAAAAATCTACTAGTAATCAGATATCAGTGTAATCAATTCTTTTATGGCTGATCAAATTAGGCAATTTTTGAATAAAAAAAAGAAAAACGGTTTAAACAATTGCAATTGAGCAGATCATTTTCAGCTTTCTGTTCTATTTTGCATTAATTCTTGATACTCTAAAAAAAACGGAATTAAAAAAAATTCTTTTTCACATATGTCCTCAAGTAGTTGAAGATTCATTCAATAGTAATTCTTATTAAGCTCCTTCCATGGGTAGATGGTTGAGTGGTTAGAATTTTAACACACACACATGCACATATACACACACATGCACAAATATATATACACACACACACATGCACAAATACACACACACACGCACATGCACACAAATACGCACACATGCACACATACATATACACACACACGCACACATACACACACACACATACATACACACACACGCACACACGCATATATGGTATTGACTTGTGATCACTTTTGGCACCAAGATTGTTGTTTTTTCAGCAGTTTTACTGATAAAAATGTATTTTGGCAAGTAGGTTTTTTTTATTGTAAAGTGCTCAGTATTGGGGTAGAGATAGAGCAATGATAGATTTAGGGAAAAGAATTTGTCAGTTTGATTGTGCAGGTTCATGCAAACTTTGAAGTTTTGTGAGGACACTGTTATTATGCCTTTACTCAGCATGGTTGGGTTTTTGGGGCTTTTTTGTAAAAAAAAGTTATTCGTGCAAAATTGAATGAACCGAATTTGAACTTGGCTCTCCAGATTTCTCATTCTGAGCTGATATCAATTGCACCATTAAGTCATCAAGGACAAAATACATAACATAAAAATTTTCTAGTTTATTTTTTTTTTTTTTATAAGTGTTTCACCCCGAGCAAGGCATGTCACTGCCACTACTGCGCAGGGTGCTACATAGAGTGGAGAAAGGATGATAAAATATAGGAAATGTCAGAGGGTGGGTGATAGGTGGGTAGGGATACCAAGAATGAGGGTTGGGTAGATGAGAGTGTTCTGAGAATAATTGGGAGTTAGAGTGATAGGAGGTATCTATTGACCCTACATTTAAACACCTGGAGATTGTAGCTGTTGGGAAAGCAGACTTGTGGAAGGGAGTTCCACAGGCGGGAGAAAAGAAGCTGTTGGAGTAGAATTTATGGTTACATCTTATCTGTTTAACTGTAAAAGGGTGGGACCTAGTTGCTAATCTAGTATCTCGCGTAAATTCCTGCTTAGGCGGCACCAGTGCTCTAAGTTCATCGGAGCAGAAGCCATGAAAGTACTTGTAGAAGAGGCACAGGGAAGCCACATCATGCCGGTGAGAGAGTGGTTGCAGCCGGTCTGCCAAGTCAGTATCAACCATGTTACAGATCCTCCTTTGTATTTTGTCAAGAAGCCCAAGGAGAGCAGCAGGGGTACCCAACCAGATATGGCAGCAATATTCAATACACGGCCGGATGGTAGATTTGTATATGTGCAGAATAGATTCAGGTGGGAAAAACTTCCGGGCCCTGCACAGAGAGCCAACTTTCATAGCAGCAGATTTGGCAATGGATTCGATATAGTCATTCCATTTGAGGTCTGCCGAAAGTGTAAGGCCAAGGAGGCGTAGTATTTTACTCTCTGGGAGGCTAGCCTGTCCCATGCTAATGGGAGGTAGATGTGATCGTCTATGGTGGTTATTTGATAACAGCTTCGTTTTAGAAGCATTGAAATTTACTAGCCATTTCCTACCCCAGGCCACTACGGATTGGAGGTCCTTTTCAAGCATGGCAGCGAGGTTCGCTTTGTCGCCCACACCTGGTTTTTGATCGATGCCAGAGTAGATTGTATCATTGGCATACATGCCGACTTGGGATCATTGATTTTTCTAATATATTATTTAACTTTTACATTGGAACATATTGCTCTATTTTTATAGTGATCTCCGTTTTAAATTAATGTTTTGAATATTGCAGTTATATTCTTAATCCATTTAATTTTAGTTTAATCTATATATATATATATACACAAAACAAGCTAATTTTTAAATTGGGATGTGAGGGTAGTTTAATGGTTAAAAGCATGCAGAGTTCAAATTCCTAACAGAGTGTTTTATTCAATTCACACTGATGACTTATCGTTTTCTGGTGGCATTAAATGGAAATATTATACTGAAGTAACTGCTAGGTATGCATGACAGCTGATTCAGTGTCACCACAATCCCTTCTTACATACGAGTTTACCACTTGTCCTTACACTAGATACTGCTGCCACATCTTGTCTGCTGCTTCTGCTATGTACTTAGAGGCTCTTGATAAAACCCAAAAAGAATCTGCAATGTTATTAGTCCTAACCTGACATCATTTGTTCTGATGAGCTTTTTCTTGTTGGTACCTAAAATTTATAAAGTTTAGCATGTACTTAATTGGCAAGTAGGACTTGTCGTTTCACAATTGAAATTCAGTTCTATGTTAAGCGTTTCTTCTCTGACTTGTCATTTGAAGAATTTTTTTTCCCAGTAGCTTGCTGTCTAAATTCTTCAGAGATTCAAATGTGATACCAATTGTGATCATCTGTCTTCTTAATTCCTCTTTTTTATTGTTTTCTCTTCTGAAAGCTTTTTTTACATTCTTTCACTCAGTAAACCCATTCTATAAGAGAATGGATTTTTTTTCTTTTTAGCTTGGCAAGTTATTTAAAGCCAGAAAATATTTTTTGATTTTAAGATTTATTTTTGCAGTGGGGAGATAATAATGGCTAAGTGATACATGTCTTATTAATTACCCCATAGCTAGGGGGAGAAGAGGTGTATTGTATTGCTGAGGTGGCAGTACGATACCAGATGATGTGTGCTGAAGTATCTACAACACAATATTCGTGCTCATGGATATTAAGTACAAACAAGACAAACACAGGTAAGACAGAATAACAATAATTTAAAAAAAAGGAGAGGTTAAGTTGTTAGAGTCGCAGAGAGCACAGTCCAATAATGATTGTCAAAGACACTCCAAGTCTCTGACTGCTATTAATCTTTATATAGCTATTTCGACCACAGACAATTCCATCTTTGAGAGTGCTAGAGGGGTGTCAGCTGCTGTAAAACAAGGTGGATTCATACTTTACAAAGGGTATTTGCATGTAAGTGCATAAAACAAACCCAATGAAAATTGGAACTTGTCTTTATGATTAACAACTCTGAGCCAATATCTATTTCACCACCTGCATATCCAAGTTCATAGCATCTGGTAATCCCAGGCAGACACCCATCTATGTACTGACCAGGCCTGATGTTGCTTAACTTTGGTGAACATACAGGAATCCCAAGAAAGAGAATGATACATAAAAGCATAATCATGTCTTTGTTATGACACTGTGTATGCTTATAACATCTTTTGATAAACTATTTTTACTTATTCACTCCCATGACATAATTCTATTGGCTACAAAGTATTAATGTAATCCATTCTGGGTATGAAAATAAAGTATAACCAGAAGATATTTGATAAATGCTGTTGTTCACAGGTCTACTCTGATCTGAGGTGACAGCACCTGTTGAAGTCCTAGCTATTAGCAAATAGGGACCTCAAAAAAAAAAACTATGAAAGCATTAAAAAAAAAACTTTTTTGATAATCAAAATATCAGTAATAGATTTTACTTGTAAAATACATTCCAAAGCTCCCAAGAAAATAAATTTAATCTCAATACAAAGAAAAGAAAAACTCTTGTAAACACTTCAAAATCAGTTAAAGAAAAGGATTGTGGGTGATCAGAAATAAATGTAAGCATGTTGAAATCTTTTCTGTGTTCTTGCTTCCCAATCAACTTTCATCTTCAAAAATGGAAATACAATGTTAACCATTATCTTCTCTCTTATTCTTCTCATTATCATTTTTTCAAACTATATAACTTTTTGGTCTTAGTGGCTTCATTGCTTTGTTTGGAAGAATAAAGAAAGAAGGAAGGCAAAAAAAACAGAAGGAAGGCAAAAAAAAAAAAGGAAGAAAGACAAAAAAAGAAGACCAAAAAGACAAAAAAAGAAAACAAAAAGAAAATAGAATGAAAATAGAGAAAGAAAAAGAAAGAGAAAAGGATAAAAATATCAAAAAAGAAATAGCTTCAAACATTTATGCTCATATACTCTTTAAATTCTTGGATATTTCATCAATGTATTTTTGGAGACATTCTATTTGGTAAACTCTTGATTCTCCTACAGCATTAGCCGTTTTATATCAAGTGAATTTTTAACTGTTATTGACACGCTTGTGATAATTTTTATATTTAGGTAAACTAAATTTCTCCCAAATTCGTTAGTTACAGAATTAGTAGATAATGTAAGCTGCCTAGTTTTCATGTTTATACATTTTTTTTCAGATCTGTTGATTTTTCTTGCTTAGCATTATAGCGGAATTAACTTTTTTCTTTTTTTTTTAATCATATCACCCTGAGCAAGGCGGTAAGGCCACTGACATGCAGGGGGCTACGTAAGAGTGAAAAGATTGAAAAAGAGAAAGCCGGAAACCACATCCTAAACAGGAAACAAGGGATAAGCCTCTTCACTTGTTCAATCAAGTAGTTATTGTATCGCTGAAGTAGATATGACACACAGAGAAAGTGTGCTGCAGTATTATTTAGCACAATATCTAAAGCTAAACAAATATGCACAAAACAATACAATAGTTACAATAACGGACAAGACAGTTACAAAACAGAGGAAGAATTTAATAGTTGCCAAAGTAATCAGTCTGAATGACACTTGAATATTATACCTCGAATCCTACTATTTACTTAAATAGACAGTTTCAGACCATGGGCCATGCCACCATTGAGAGTGCTGCAGGGGTGTCAGCCACTCTACACCAGTAGTGAAGGACATTCAATATATTTTCAATGCCTCATTTCTCTTCATTGGGTATATATTCAAGGCTGTAATCTCTCTGAGCACTTAAATAAAATACAAATAGAACTTGACAACTGCATTAAAGCTCACCTGCTTTGAAGATCTTGTATCTTGCAGCTGGCCATGTAAATCATAAATACTATCCTGCTGATGCTGCACATGCGTGATGTTTGTGTCACTGAAGTGCCAACTGAAACTTAAATTGGAACCAATGGATAATGAAGCCTCAAATAATTCAGACTGGCCTTGGAAAACAGCAACAACTGGACTCTTAAGATCTTGATGGGATGGAATACAAGATGGTTGCTGGTAGGGAACTTCCACCAAGCAGAGCTGCAGTCGGGTGGGTTTGGGTATGATGACCCATTCTGTTATCTGCTCCACAATTTCAGAAAGGGCATTTTTGAAGACAACACCTGAGAGAGAGACAAAAAAATTAAATAAATTAAATTAGAGTAAGACAGAAATTTTTCATTTGTCCAAAGTTTTAAAAACTTTATACTAACCAAATACAAAAAGAAAAACAGGTATTAAGAGTTGTAAAACAGGAAAGTGAGAAAAACAGAAAGAGTGAGAGAGAGAGAGGGAGCAAAGGGAGAGTAGAGAGAGAGAGGGAGAGAGCAAAGGGAGAGTAGAGAGAGAGGGAGAGCAAAGGAGAGCAGAGAGAGAGAGAGGGAGAGTAAAGGGAGAGCAGAGAGAGAGCAAAGGGAGAGCAGAGAGAGAGGGAGAGCAAAGGGAGAGCAGAGAGAGAGAGGGAGAGAGCAAAGGGAGAGAGAGGGAGAGAGCAAAGAGAGAGCAGAGAGAGAGAGGGAGAGCAAGAGAGAGCAGAGAGGGAGAGGCAGAGAGAGAGGGAGAGCAGAGAGAGGGAGAGCAGAGAGAGGGAGAGGGAGAGCACAGAGAGAGGGAGAGCAAAGGGAGAGCAGAGAAAGAGAGAGAGGGAGAGCACAGAGAGAGAGAGGGAGAGCAGAGAGAGAGAGAGAGAGAGAGAGCAGAGAGAGAGAGAGCAGAGAGAGAGGGAGAGCAGAGAGAGAGGGAGAGCAGAGAGAGAGAGCAAAGAGAGAGCAGAGAGAGAGGGAGAGCAAAGAGAGAGCAGAGAGAGAGGGAGAGCAAAGAGAGAAAGAGAGAGGGAGAGCAAAGAGAGAGCAGAGAGAGGGAGAGTAAAAGAGAGAGCAGAGAGAGGGAGAGCAAAGAGAGAGCAGAGAGAGAGGGAGAGCAGAGAGAGAGAGGGAGAGCAGAGAGAGAGGGAGAGCAAAGGGAGAGCAGAGAAAGAGAGAGAGAGAGCACAGAGAGAGAGGGAGAGCACAGAGAGAGAGGGAGAGCACAGAGAGAGAGGGAGAGCACAGAGAGAGAGGGAGAGCACAGAGAGAGGGAGAGCACAGAGAGAGAGAGAGCACAGAGAGAGAGAGAGCACAGAGAGAGAGAGGGAGAGAGAGAGAGGGAAAGCAGAGAGAGAGGGAGAGGGAGAGCAGAGAGAGAGAGGGAGAGCAGAGAGAGAGAGGGAGAGCAGAGAGAGAGAGGGAGAGCAGAGAGAGAGAGGGAGAGCAGAGAGAGAGAGGGAGAGAGCAGAGAGAGAGAGGGAGAGCAGAGAGAGAGGGAGAGCAGAGAGAGGGAGAGAGCAGAGAGCAGAGAGAGAGCAAAGAGAGAGAGAGAGCAAAGAGAGAGAGAGAGCAAAGAGAGAGAGAGAGCAAAGAGAGAGAGAGAGAGCAAAGGGAGAGAGAGAGCAAAGGGAGAGTGAGAGAGCAAAGGGAGAGTGAGAGAGCAAAGGGAGAGCAGAGAGAGCAAAGGGAGAGTGAGAGAGAGAGAGAGGGAGCAAAGGGAGAGCAGAGAAAGAGCAAAAGAAAAACAGAGAGAGAGAAGAGCAAAGAGAGAGGAAAAAAGAAGAGAGGCAAAGCAGAGAGAGAGAGAGATTGTCCGTAGAGCTACCTTGTTTATTTTGACTGGTTTTACATTATCAGGCTCATTGCTTATTTGTTCTAGCAATTCATTAATTCAAAATCCAAGAGAAGGGATGATTGTTGGTATATTTCTATAAAACTGGTTATATTGAAGTTCATATGCTTTTTAGTATGCTAAGTTATTTGGGTTGGATTGTAGTTTTAGTGCATATTCAAGGCAGAATTTTCACACATCAGAGAGAAAATGGTTGATTGGCTTCTATTTAGAGACTCTGCATGGTTAGGTGAGGTTAGGAGGGCTCAGAGACCATCATTATCCTCGGTTTTGTATGGTTTGAAGTTTTAAGATAGGATTTATGTGTGGCCCTGTAAATGATGTATCCGTAGCCTATTGTGATCTGATGAGTGACCACTTTGGAATTTTTGTTTAATGTAATCATCGTGTACCTTGAAGTTGAGTTTATTATGTCGTATGATTCCTAGATATTTTATTTGTTGGACTATGGGAATTAAGTTTCCATTTAATTTAAAATCTGGATTAAGATGGTATGCTTGTTTTTTGCAGAAATAAAATTCATTTTCATTTGTCAGTTTTTCTATCTTGTTTAAACATGTGTACGTATGCATGTTTGAGGATGAGTATGATATTGAGAGATCATCCACAGAGATTTTTCAATTCTTGTATTAATGATTTTAATAATATCTATTTTGAGAAGTTAGCTAAGAAGTTTTGGATGAAAATAGCCATTCTTCCTTTTATTCCCATCTTGCAAATATTTTTTAGGGTGCTATATTTCCAGACTTCACTTTGGTGGCGAGATAAAAGATTGTTTATCTCCAGGTACCATATTAGTTGAGCATTACCATTCTCTCCATCGTCTTGCAAATTAAAGTTTTTAGTGCAATGGGTCTGTAGATTGTTGAGTTAGAATGGTCTTTGCTGGGTTTAGGAATTGAAACAACAGCAAACTGAAGCCACAATTTTGGAAATTTGTTTAAACACCAGGTATCAATGAAGATCTGGAAAAGTATTGAGAGAGATTATTCTGGGTGTTTTAAAAAAAAATCATGGATATAGCTTGATGTTGCCTGGGTAATTTTTATATATGATAATGCATTGGAGTTAGTTTTGATGCTTTTCTTTGCTTCTAAGTAGGAAATTTTTTTGGTGTGTTTAATTTTTAACATAACTTTTTCCCAGGTTTTGCAGTTCCTGGAATTTACCATATGATTTGGTTTACAATGAGGGTATTTGGTTTCATTTGGGAATATGATCTGTGAGGTTAAGATTATTCTCATCACATTTTCCACAAACGGATTTCCTAGTACATTTATACTTACCATGTCCAGAGAGGGTGCATAGCAAGAGAAAAAAGAAAGAGCACAAAGCAAAAGAGAGAGTGAGAGAGAGCACAAAGTAGAGAGAGAGAGTGAGAGAGAGCACAAAGTAGAGAGAGAGAGAGTGAGAGAGAGCACAAAGTGAGAGAGAGAGAGACAGAGAGGAAGCACAAAGTGAGAGAGAGAGACAGAGAGAGAGCACAAAGTAGAGAGAGAGAGGCAGAAGGCACAAAGTGAGAGAGAGAGAGACAGAGAAAGGCACAAAGTAGAGAGAGAGAGACAGAGGCACAAAGTAGAGAGAGAGAGACTAGAGAGAGCACAAAGTAGAGAGAGAGAGAGAGAGACAGAGAGAGAGCACAAAGTAGAGAGAGAGAGAGAGACAGAGAGAGCACAAAGTAGAGAGAGAGAGACAGAGAGAGCACAAAGTGAGAGAGAGAGAGACAGAGAGAGCACAAAGTGAGAGAGAGAGACAGAGAGAGCACAAAGTAGAGAGAGAGAGACAGAGAAGGCACAAAGTAGAGAGAGAGAGACAGAGAGAGGCACAGTGAGAGAGAGAGACAGAGAGCACAAAGTGAGAGAGAGAGAGACAGAGAGCACAAAGTAGAGAGAGAGACAGAGAGAGCACAAAGTAGAGAGAGAGAGACAGAGAGAGCACAAAGTAGAGAGAGAGAGAGACAGAGAGAGCACAAAGTGAGAGAGAGAGACAGAGAAAGGCACAGTGAGAGAGAGAGACAGAGAGGCACAAAGTGAGAGAGAGAGAGACAGAGAGGCACAAGTAGAGAGAGAGAGACAGAGAGAGCACAAAGTAGAGAGAGAGAGACAGAGAAGGCACAAAGTGAGAGAGAGAGAGACAGAAAGAGAGCACAAAGTGAGAGAGAGAGACAGAGAGAGCACAAAGTAGAGAGAGAGAGAGACAGAGAAGGCACAAAAGTAAGAGAGACAGAGAGAGGCAGAGACAGAGAGAGAGAGAGACAGAGAGAGGCACAAAGTGAGAGAGAGAGAGAGACAGAGAGAGCACAAAGTAGAGAAAGAGACAGAAGGCACAAAGTAGAGAAAGAGAGAGCACAAAGTAAAGAGAGACAGAAGGCACAAAGAAAAAAGAGAGACAGAGAGAGCACAAAGTAAAAAGAGAGACAGAGAAAGGCACAAAGCAAAAGAGAGACAGAGAGAGCACAAAGCAAGAAGTGCGCTGGGAGCAAGCAAGTGTGCACAGGGCAAGCAAAGAGTGCGCACAGGGCAAGCAAAGAGTGCGCACAGGGCAAGCAAAGAGTGCGCACAGGGCAAGCAAAGAGTGCGCACAGGGCAAGCAAAGAGTGCGCACAGGGCAAGCAAAGAGTGCAAAGTGAACGGAGTGAGAAAAAGAAAAGCAGAGAGAGAGTGAGCAAAGGAAATGCAAAAAGCGTAACTGAAAAGCAGAGTGAAAGGAAAAACAAAGTGAGAAATCAAAGAAAAGCAAAAGGAAAAAGCAAAGGAATGGCAAACGTGACAGAGTCATAAAAATAGTGAGAGGAACAAAAAATAAAAAACAGTGGTAAAGGAGATGGAAAAATTCTACGAGCGGATAGGGAAAAAAATGAGACACTGAAGAAGTGATAAAAAGACAACTGCAAATAGACAATTCAGCTGATACCCCATAAGCTCAACATCTCAGTGTCATTCCAATGATGTTTCTCTGCCATAAATTCTGACCAATATCATTTATCCCAAACCCCAGTTGTTCATTGTTAACAAATAATTAAATTGATGTTGAAAATTGATGGAGTTGAAGGCCAGACAACACAAAAATCTGTTTTCCTCTGCTCCTCACCCCCACTCTGCTTTCAACAAGCACTACTATGACAAAAAAAAAAAAAAAAATTTACTTTTCAGCAATGACAAGTTAACAACTTATCACATCTGTGCCTTTTTATATCCCCCTCCCCTGAAGCCCATCTGTCTCCCAAGCCGAATGTCTGTCTGCCTGTCTTCATTTTTAATAACTTCAGGACAATTTTTAGTTTGCATGTCCTCTGTGACAGTTATCAAAAACAACAGTAGCACCATCAAATTAGTAAGGAGACAACTTTTAAATAGTTGCATTGAAGATGAAACCTCTACATTTTTAACAACAACTGACAAGCAAAAAGAAAATATCACAACACACTTAATAATACTTTTAAATACATTAAAATGTTATCAACAAAAATGCACACTTGAAGAAAAATACACACACAACTATGAACTTACTTCATTTCAATGTTTCTATTCAACTATTTGTGAAGTTTATTTAATGGGAAACCTGTACCTGTTTTTTCAGTTTTGTGACAATATTTTGTCGCACACTAGTGTGGCGTGTCATGGCGATTCAGAATAACTGGCCTAATATGAAATTAAATACCAACAACACACCATGACATGCTGCCAACCGGAAAACATGACACCTTCTCTCTCTCTCACATGCAAACACACAGTGATTCTTATTTTAACTACAGTATTTCAGAATGTCAAAAGCTTGATGTTGGTGGAAGTTGAAGCGTTTCACTAACATTTTATTTTTGTTTTGCTTTGTTATAGATAGTAATCTGGTAAAATAGTGTCTAATCCAGTGCTCCTCAATGTTTTTAAGCAATGGCACACCTAGTAGCAAATAAAAATAGCACGGCACATTTAAAATGTTATTTTTTTTTTAATCGTATCACCCCGAGCAAGGCGGTAATGCCACTGATGTGCAGGGGGCTATATAATAGTGAAAAAATTGGAAAAGTGAAAGCCGGAAACCACATCCTAAACAGGGAACAAGGGATGAGCCTCTTAACCTGTTCAATAGACGTGGGTGGCATGTGAACCGGGTGATAGTCTAGTCTATCTACTCCAATTGAAAAAAAAACTGTAAATTTTTAAAAAGCGCACAACTATGGACTTAATTTATATCAATGTTTCTATCTAACTATTTGTGAAGCTTATTTAGTGTGAAACCTGTGCCTGTTTTTTTTTTTTCTTCTTCTTTTAATAATTATTTTACCCCAAGCAAGGCAGCGCAACCACTGATGTGCAGGGGGTTAAAGTGAGAGGCGAGAGAAGAGGGAAAAGAAAAAAAAAATAGTACAGGCGATGTTGAAGAAAAGCTAAGTTGAGAAATGGGAGACAAGGAGATAGAAGATGGCAATTAACATCGCACTTAAACCTTTAGAGATTGTAGCCATCAGGGAAGCAAGCAGGCAGAAAGGAGTTCCCCAAGCAGGAAGTACAAGAAAAGAAATTTTTGCCATTTTGTCAATATTTCACAGCAGTTGAGAATCACTGCTCTAGACTAACCTGTCATTTTTAGTATCCAACTGTATGATTTTGAATGAATGCAAGTAAGTAATAAAAACTTCAGTAACAATTTATCAAAGAAGTTTGTGATTGAAAACTTGTGAGGAAATATTAAGTTTTTTCAAGCTCTGTAGTATCGTCTTTTCTTTTGCTAGTCGCGTTAAGAAAAATTTTAAAAAAGTGTTCTTTTTTGTATTTTTTTCTTTTTTTAAACAAAAATTACAAAAATACTTTCACAAATACACATTTAAAATGAGGAAATTCTATGAAATTTCCACTGATGTATAGCATATATTTTTCATTTGTATTTTTTTTTTTTAATAATTCTTTTACCTCAAGCAAGGCAGCACAACCACTGATGTGCAGGGAGTTAAAGTGAGAGAAGAGAGAAGAGGGAAAAGAAAAAAAAACAGTACAGTGGATGTTTTTTGCAAGCTCTGTAGTATCATCTTTTCTTTTGCCACTCGCTTTAAGAAATATTTTTTTTAAAAAAAAGTGTTTTTTTGTATTTTTTCTTTTTAAACAAAAATTACAAAAAAACTTTCACAAATACACACTTAAAATGAGGAAATTCTATGAAATCGCCACTGATGTATAGAATATATTTTTCATTTTTAAAATTTTATAGTTTAACATACTGGTCAGTTAAGTGCCATACGTGATACACACCTGGGCTATCATGTCTCGAAAGAGACATGACTGACTGGGAAGAAGATTAGCCCGCAGTAGGTTGCCATTACATTCTGCGATAGACTGGTTACCAGCCAAGGCTATAGAAACCAATCTGTCCTGTTATTTAACCCATAACTGGAGGGAAGAAACGGATTAATACCTTTTCCAAGGGTATTTGCGTGTAAGTGAATGCAGGGAATTCAACTGCATTTCAAACAACTCGCCAATTTCTTGTTCTGAGCAGATACCCACTGCACCACAACGCACATCCTAATACTGATACAGAGGCTAAAAATAATTTAAAGCAGATCCCCCCCTCCCCCAGTTGACAGTCAAAATTAGCAATGGAACATTTTGGCAGGAATGAGAACGACACCTGAAGCAGTCTAAGAGAAGGCCAAAGAAAACTATTTCACTATCTTTCCCAAGAAGTCACAGCAATTCACAGATAATAAAGAAAAAGAATTTGTGGGGAATCATAAGCATGTACATCCTCTAATAACATAGCATTTAAGAAAATTAATGTATTTTTATAAGATGTGTAGGGGATGGGAATTTTTTTTTTCTTTTTTTACATTGTTTACTCTCAGACTGATGAATGTGTGATGGGTTGTAATGGATATCAGCTCAGAATGAGAATTCAGAGAGCTGAGTTCAAATTTCCATTGAATTAACTGAATTCACTTATGAGCAAATACCCTTGGAAAAGGGTATTAATCCATCTCTTCTTCCTCCAGCTATGGGTTAAATAGCAAAGGAGATTGGGTCCTACAACCTTGGTTGGCAACCAGTCTATTGAAGAAAGAAATGAAAACCTACTGCAGGAAATTTTTTTGCCTAGTCAGTCATGGATCAAAAGTGGCAGATTGCCTAAGCATATATCACGGATGATACTCAAATGACTGACAATCTCAGACTACTGTTCTCATCTTCGTTATTCCAACAATGCTTTAGCTGTTGTGTCTTTTGCTTTTCTTCAGGTACTTCTTATTCTAGGTAATCTTCACACAATTACTAACTGAACCCTTTATTTAATCTACAGGAGTAGATTGTTCAGATTCCACTATCCATGGTGGACAGTAGAATGTTGATTTTGTAAGTGCCACAAAGCTGAAATTATGGGGCACCCAGTGAAGATTCAACTCACTACTCAGTTGTAATAGGTACTAGCACAACAAGCCTGCTAACCATTATACCAGATCTGGAGTGTTGAATGATTAGATAAGAGGTTCAGTTTGAGATATTCCTGAATGTGGCCTGGAACAATAAGCACTGAAAGTGGCCAGAGGATACAATGACCAAAATGTAATAATAACAAAATTGAGGACAATCATCCAAATGTAAATAATTTTAACTCCTTTACCGAGAAATCCAGAGAGAAAATATCATTTCATTGGTTTTACATTTCCTCTTAAACTTGATTTTTAAATATCAAATTCAGTAAAAATTTGACCACTCAGACAAGTACTATTATACAGCATATCTGGGCTATTCTGTCAACTGTTTTAACAGATGGAATGATTCTGTCCTGGTTTTTCTTTGTGTCATGGATCTAATGATATCCATAGGTGGACACCTTCAACCCGTTTTTTTTTTAAGGTAAAAGGCTTTTTTTTTTCCCTGCCCACCAGACTGAAGCAATGTTGTCTGAACTTAACATGAAAACATTACGAATTTACTGCTAGCTGCATGGATGACAACTGGGGTCCATGAACTAATGGTGCTTGCACAGCCCATAAACCCTGTCATCAACAAGAAACAAAAAAGGAACCATGATTCACTGGAACAGACTTCAAGGGTCTAATTCTTTTATGAGCTGTGTCTCTTCAGAACATAGGTGATCAAGGCCACCTACATCTTCCTATTCTTTGTAATTCTTAATACCTTTCATCGTGATATTGCTCTCAAACCCTGTTCTGCTATGCCATCAAGTATGTTACGCATTGTTTACCACTCTTTTTCCTTCAATCCATCCTGTGAGTATCAAATTCTCCAAGCTCGCCTTCCTCATTACATGTCCCAGAAATTTCAGCTGTCTTTTCCTGATAAGTGTAAGTTTCATTTAGCAAGGTCAAAAACCCAAGTGATGTCTCGTGCTTAGATCGTATGGAAATATCAGAGGTTAGTTGGTTAAGTGTTTTGGTTAACCAGATCCCAAGGAAACTAAACTGATCTACAGTATATATATCTGGAACCTCCTGTATTGAATAGCTGTCCACAATGGGTGGTTATACCTTCTATTAGGCATCCCTGCTATACACATAACACTAGCTTGAATAAAATATTCCCACAACTTCAAAAATAGAATGCTCGCTCAATCTAGAATCAATGACCATACTCTATTTGATAATCGTGCCATCTTGTCACAAGTGCCTAAGTGCTCACACTAACTGCAATTGTTTGTATACTGATACAGTCCTGCTCGTTTCCATGATGTGAAAGTATAGTAGTTCCAAATACTATTACCTTAGCATCTTGCTATCCAATGACTTTTGGCACATCAGTGTATATTCTGACTTTCATATATCGCTGATGAGCAAACTGAACATGGTAGCCTTGACTGACTTGGATATGACAAAACGTCCTCGTTACAGTTAACTGAAAATTCTGAAACAATTTAAATATTTTGTTACAGATAATTACTTACATATAAAAAGTTAGCCACCTCCCCCACCACTTTCTCTGAAGAAAAACAAAAAGAAAACTTTACATTTAAAAATAAACAAAATCAAAGACAAAAAGAACCACTCACATTTCAGATTTGCACAATGGACCCTGTTAACTATACAAATGACAAAACTAACATTAAATTGAAAGAAAGAAAAACAGAACACCATTTTCTGCCATGCCATTGGTCAGCACAAAATTCTTGTTTTAGTTTCTGCTAAAACATTTGGATTGTCATAAGATGAGGGTGGGGAGGTGAGGGGGAATAACCATGAACAAAGAATCACTGTCACCATCATTAAACAAGCATGTTTTAGATTTGAACAAAGTGGAAAATTAACAAACGGTATTTTTGGGGAATTATATATATGCCTAGTTTACTCAGGCATTGAAAAAAAAAAAAAAACTAGAATATATTATTAAGTTCATAATATTCTTTGGTTTTCCTCATGTGATATTTGAAATATTTTCTCAGTTATTATTGTTAGACATTTTTATTGTCATTCTTTATACCTACTTGTTTTATGGATATCGGAGCACTGCCATCTGGCATCACCATTAAAGGGGAGATAACTAATATAACAAAAAATTATATCCAAAAAATGTTGTGTGTGTGTGTGTGTGTGTGTGCACATGCATGCGTGAATTGGGATCAAATCTAAAATTATTTATAAATGGAACTTTGTCTCTGTGTGTGTGTGTGTGTGTGTGTGTGTGTTACCTATACACTCCGAAACGGCTGAACCGATTTTCTTGAAAATTTACACAGTTGTACTATCAGCATCTGCGAGTGTTCTTAGCTAGGTTTTGTGTCGAGGGACTCCCGATAAATATCGAAAATCAATAATCGAAAAAATCAGGTTATAGAAGGAGTGGTCCGATTTTAATCAAATTTGATACACTCATAGACAAAGACATAAGAAACGATATTCAGAAGTTTCATGGTTGCAGTTCGTACAATAGTGTAGAAAATTGATTATATATATATATATATATAAATAAAAGGCAAAATGTTTGTGTGTCTCTCTGTTTATCTGTCTGTATGTCCTTTATACAAATCCACAATTTTTATCCGATTCTCACCAAACTTCCCACAAATACTCTTCAGGCTGAGTCTGAGCGCCAGGACCATGGATTAGTTTTAAAGCTTTCATTACACCCAAGCAACACCGGTCTATACTGCTAATATATATATATATATATATATATATATATACTTACTAGGTGCGATTAGTAAATTGTCGCACTTATTTTATTATTTCAAATATTCTTTAGGCTGAGTCTGAGCTCCAGGACCATGGGTTAGTTTTAAAGCTTTCATTACACCCGAGCAATGCCAGGCTATACTGCTAGAATGAATTAAAGATAAAGAGCTGATATATCCTGGAAAGGGATATATAGATATATATCATTCAAGTAAGTTAAGTGGTTAAGGCAAATGTAACCGGGTAGAACAATCTAATTAGTAAACGTAACGTACGGTACCCGTCGTATGCAGTATCCTGAGACATAGGTGTAGTCAATGGTTGTAGACCAATAGTCATAGATCTCTAGTGGTAGATCCAGTGGTAGATCTCTATGTATCCTCGACTTTGTTGTACACCAGCCAATCACATTATTGTGAGGGGGAACCAAGGTGTATGCATATTCATTACATCAAGAACAAATTGGAGACGGTTCAAATTTAACTCATTCCAGTTTATTAAAGCAAAATGAGATATGGAAAAAGAAAAAAAAGTTCTCTCTTTCAGTTCAGAACACCATAACTTATAACACTGCTTAACAAGTCAAATGCACATAGAACCTGCTTAACCAATGAAAACAAAACAGCATAAAAATACCAGAATTTGTTTTTCCATATCTCATTTCTTGATGAAGTTTTAACAAAAGTGAAACATGTTAAATTGATAAACATTTGTTATATATCATTTGTCTTATTAGTCTTCTTTTATGTGCCATGTCCTTTCAGGACGTAGGCGATCATGGCCCTCCACATCTCCCTGGTGGTTCTTAGCACCCTTTCTCCTGTTACACCATGCAACCCTCGTTCCATCATCCACCTGAACAGCTCTTTCAAATATGTTTCCCGCTGCTGTCCCATCTCATTTTCTTTCTATCTGGCCTGTTAGTATCAGGTTCTCCAAGCCCTCTTTCCTCATCGCATGTCCCAGGAACTTCAGCTGTCAGTTCCTGATGCTCAGTATTAATTTCCTTTTCGTTTCCATCCTTTCCAAAACTTCATCATTGCTCACATGCTCGGTCCATGATATCCGCAGCATCCTTCTGCAGAACCACATTTCAGCTGCTTCAAGTTTTTCCTACATCTTCGAAGATATTGTCCAGCATACACTGCCATATTGAAGAACCAACATCAAATACCAATCCAGTACTCTCCTCTTTGTTTCTAGCGAAATTGTCCTGTTTCTTAATATTTTACTCAACTTCTGGAATGTGTCATTTGCCATACCAATTTGCCTTTGGATCTCAGTGTCGCACTTTCCGTCTTCTGTTAGAACATTTTCTAGGTATTTAAACTTTTGTACCTGCTTGATTTTAGAGTCTCTCACATGTATTTGGCATTTTGGGTTGCCCTTTTTGCTAGAAGGTCTACTTAGAGTTTCGTAATTTTTATAAGTGCTTATCAAGACTCATAATTAATCAAGCTTACCCAGAGTTTCAACTCAGAATCGGGGTGCTGAGTTCAAATTCCAGTTGAATTCCTCGTTTTCACTTACACACAAATATCCTCAGGAAAGGTATTAATCCATCTCTTCCTTCCTGTTATGGATTAAATAATACAACAGATTAGGTTCTATAGCTTTGGCTGCCAACCAATCTACTGCAGAAAGCAATCGCAACTTATTGCAGGATAATCTTCTGCCCAGTCAGTCAAGAAGATCGCCCAAAGCGTGTATCATGTATGGCACTTAACTGACTGACCCAGAGTTTCAATGAGTGCTTAAAAATGAGAAAACTTCAAGCTTATCTTTGGTAAACATTGAACATTTATAATTCTATTTTAATAATTAGCACTCATCTTATATTGAGCACATTCTTACCAGAAATTGTTATATTTGATACACTTAAAAAATTCACATATATTATTTGCTAATAGCTGACTTTTTTTAATATATATTTTTCTCAGCCTGGGTAGGACAAACTGCATCTGGCAGCAAGGCCTATGATCAAAGGGCTTTGAGGAGTGTTGACCCACCTCTTAACTGCTGTTGTTCCTAGATCGACCTTGATTTAGGGTGGTAGCACCTATTAGGGTCCCAGCTATGGGCAAATAGTGAACCCCTAGCGTCAAAACATTATAAAAGTATAAAAAATGTTTTATAATAAAAATACCAGCAATAGAATTTAATAATAAATAAAATTAAATTAACAAAATTCCCAAGAAAATTAAATGATCCATAATGAGTTGAAATGCTGTTAAACCAAACACACATATTTAAAAAAAAAAAGGATTCTGGCTGCCTAATGACTATAGGAGCACGAAATGCTAGTAACTCTCAGAATGTCTTTTTTTTTTTCAAGTTTAGGTAACCTAACTGTTCTGTTTGGTCATTTAGGCTTAGAATGTGTATTGTGGTACAGTGGATATCGTCTCGGAATGAGAAATTGGGGAGCCGAGTTTGAATTCTAATTGAATTCCTTGCAGTCATGTATGCACTAATACCCTCCAGTTATGGGTTAAATAATAGGACAGAATGGGTTCTATAGCATTGGCTGGCAACCAGTCTACTGCAGGATAATTTTCTGCCTAGTCAATCATGTCACTTTCAAGACATGATCACCCAAAGTGTGTATCACGTATGGCACTTATTTGACTGACTGAATATAATAGTTGGAAACATGATTAAGATTTCTACTGGGCATAAAGTGGGGAACCGGTTTTCTATTGTTATGAAGTAACAAACTGATCCCCTACTAATTACTACTTACTAATATCGCCCGGTTCACACTCCACCCACGTCTATTGTACAGGTGTAGAGGCTCATCCCTTGTTCCCTGTTCAGGATGTGGTTTCCGGCCTTCTCTTTTCCAAATCTTTTCACTCTCACGTAGCCCCCTGCATATCAGTGGCATTACTGCCTTGCTCGGGGTGATATGATTTAAAAAAATAATACATCTCTTCCTTCTCCATTAAATAACAGGACAGATTGGGTTCTATAGCCTTAGCTGGCAACCAGTCTAGTGCAGAAATCAATGGCAACCTACTGCAGGATAATCTTCTACCCAGTTAGTCATGTCTTGAAAGAGACACGATCACCCAAAGCATGTATCAAGTATGGTACTTAACTAACTGATATTTAGGCTTGGAGCACTATCTACTACAGTTTAGATGTGTATCCTTTGGTCTTTTATGGGTTTAGGTTTCCTTTTTTATTAATTCTTCTCTTGGCTATTGATTTCTTGGCTTTTCTTTGGTCACTGGAAGGTTTTGTATTGGTTTGTTTTTTATATATGAACTTCAGTGAATAATTATTACCCAATGGAATGTGGCTATGACTTAGAACAACTATAAAGTGGCCTGTGGTAATGGGTTGGTTCTCTATCGACCTCTCTCTCTCTCTTCCCACTTCACTATCAACCTCTTTTTAAATAACTTTCACAGTTTATTTAAAGTCAGGAAATACTTTTAGATTGTAAGGATTTTCTTTTAGTGATAAGGATTTTAGTGATACAAATCTTACAAAACCCATAGCTGGGGGAGAAAAGGTGGTTTCATGCCTTTTCCAAAAGTATTTGAGTATAAGTGAATACAACAAATAATTTAGCCATTATCAATTACACAACTCCCATTTCTAAGTTTACCGTACTTGGTATTCACATTTTGGTACTGATTAGGCTTGATGTTGCTTAACATTGGTGATTGTACAGTAACCAGGAACTAGTGCTTCAACATTACTGATTAAAAGAGATGATGAAAAGAAATTCTGGTGTTTGGTCGTTTTTGTTAGGCAGAGAAGTCTTCAGCATCTCAATATAAGTAAAACTGAATATTTTTCTCTTGATAGGCTGGGAAATTAAGAGAAGCTGGTCTGTATATAAAAAAACATGAGGGTGAATTTTTTGTGACTAATTTTTGTTGATCAGTTTTCATTAGACATTTCTCTTAGCATGATGTTTATCAGCATAAAAGAAATACTGATTTTGATGTTTTTTTCATCTGAATGTATTTCTGAGATGAGGTATTGTAACTATTTACTCTATTTGGACTGTTGACCTTATCTTTATTGTCATATTTTTAAAGTTTTGAACATTGTCTGCCCCAGTTGTACCCTATTTGACTTTCAGGTGATAGTTCTTGGAATTTTCAAGTGAACAGGGGTTAATATTGTTCTAATTCCACAAAAGTACATGGCCCAGTGATTAAAATCATTGGTTGATTGATCAAGCAAGTCACTTGGCCCAAACAGTTATGAGTTCAATACCTCATAACAGAAGAAATTACAAAAACTTGGAGAGATGAATTATCAAGTGGAATTAACTGAAAGCATGCCATGTGGAACTAGAAGAATCTACTCCATGGACTCAAGAAAGGGTTTGGTTCAAAGACCAGAGCATACAACAGCTGAAATATTGTGAATATGCTAATATTTAGAGGGAGGTTATGGGCTATGGCAAAGGTGGTTTCATGCCTTTTCCAAAAGTATTTGAGCATAAGTGAATACAACAAATCAAACTAAAATTGGAATTGAGCCATTATCAATTACACAACTCCCATTTCTAAGTTTACCATACTTGGTATTCACAAGTAGTCACCCATTTTGGTACTGATCAGGCTTGATGTTGCTTAACATTGGTGATTGTACAGTAACCAGGAACTAGTGCTTCAACATTACATGTCTATAAACTCTGATTAAAAGAAATGAAAAGAAAGGGTTTGGTTCAAAGACTAGAGCATACAACAGCCGAAATATTGTGAATATGCTAATATTTAGAGGGAGGTAATGGGCCATGGCCAAGTGGTTAGAAAGTTTGCTTTCTGACCATGAAGACCGGGTTCAAATCTCACCAGGGTCTATCTGTAAGGAAGGTGACTTCCTGATGTTATTGGTCTGGAGAAGGTGATCCTGGCATGTAGAAAGTGCCTAAAAACCATACCACAGGCTGACCCAAGCCTTGTGAGTGAAACTGGGTAGACAACTCCTTTTGAGGAGTCATTGATGGTTGTGCTAGCTTGAAGCCACAAGTCGTCGTGACCGAGGGTTTGAGCATCCTGTCTTTGTTCAGACTGTTGTTCATGCTAGATAATGTGCTCTCTCCTAAAAACTAACTCAGGTTCACTCAGCATAGATACAGTATAAACCACAGGTTGGCTCTGTGGGTGCTGAACAAACAAGTGTGTTGAGCAATGGGGATTAGCTAGTCACCCTGGTAGATGGGTAACCCTGAATACAAGTGGCCAGTCATTATTATGAGAGGGAGGTTTAACGAATGCTAATCATCATGCAGATTTAAACATTTTAAGTTTTATGCAATTTATCATGCAGTAGGGGAGGGGGATTAAAAAGAAAAAAAAAAGCACTATTTAGAAAAAGGCAATGAGAAATCTAATATCAAAATGAAAGCACATTTAGTCTATCCCTGGACAAAGGGAAAACCAGAATTGACTCCTTCCATTACAATTGTGTCTGTTAGTACACAGACCAGAAACCAACAATGATCAAAATCTCTCATTTATTTATTATTTGGAATTAAAAATCTCAGAGCCGACTTGGAATTTCAGTCAGACTCTTTACATTCACTTATGTATAAATAATCTCAGGAAAGATACAAACCCAAGTTGTCTACTGCAGAAAGAAACACAGCAAGGTAGACTGCATCCTATAGCCTTAGTTGACAAGTCTACTGCAGAAAAAAATGGCAACCTACTACGGGAAACTTAGTCAGCCCTGAATTGAAAGATACACCATTGTCCAAATTCGTTATGTATGGCACTTAACTGACCGATATAAAATACATAATTGTCACCTAACGGAATGTGGCTATGACTTAGAACAACCATGAAGTGGACCATGAGTGAATTTATCCTGGTAAGAAGTGAAGCATGGTAGTTTTTATGACTACATTAACAGGAAAAACAAAACTACTTGCTATCGGTAAATTTTTGTTTTGTTCCCCGAAGGCCTTTATCCCGTCAAAACTTTCTAAAATATCCTTAATTCTGTGCAAATGTATATGCTGAACTCAAATCAAGTGTTGTTTATTGAAGAAACCTACCTTTTTTTCATGTTATCAACCAGAAATAAATCAGACTATATCTCACCCCTTACCACTGTTCTCATATCTGATTCACCGCTGAATGTCTCAAGGTGTAGGATACTTATTTCGGCCGATTTACTCCCTTTGAGCAATTACTCCGTGATTTGTTTGGTTTTAGAACTCATTTTCTGCATAGGAATTGTGAAAAGGAGGTAAAAAGACTGAAAAATCAGAAAAATGCGCGTGAATTCAGTCTGCAGTGAATAACATTTTTGAACCGTGGTTAGGGGGTGAGATAAACGGCGACAAGAAGTTCCATATTTTTCTGCTCGATAACATGAAAAAAAAAGGTTGTTATCTTCAATAAACAATTATCGATTTGAGTTCAGCATATTCATTTGCAGGGAAATAGGGATGTTTTGGAAAGATTTGAAGGGGTAAAGGCATTTGGGGAAAACAAAACAAAAATTTACCTTACTATCTATAAAAGGGAAAAAAAAATTCTGGATGAAGTGCCACTTGGCCAGAAGGTGGGTAATTTTAGTTGTAGGCTTATATAAAAGAGTGATATTATGGCATTTAAAGAGAAACTGTTAAAACTGAGCTGCCTGTTAAGATGGGCCTAATGAAAGATCTGATCTGTTCTGTTAGGAAAGAAGACAGTAGTAGCAGTGAAGATATCTCAATTGTCGAATTGTCCCTCCTTCTGTTTCATGTGCCATGTCCTTTCAGGATGTCGGCGATCGTGGACTTTTACTTGCTCCTCTGTCTCCTGTTGCTCTTAACATTTTTCCTTTTGGCATCTCTCCCAAACTGCCTTGCCATCCACTTGCTGAAGCCCATCAAATATGTTGTGTTCTCCTGTATCTCTTTCCTTGTCCTGTGAGTATTAGATTCTCCATGCCCTCCTTTCTCATTACATTTCTGAGAAACCTCAGCAGTCTCTTCCTAATGCTACCATTTTTTTTCCCCGACCTTATATTACTTCTCTTCCTTTAGGAACATACACCAAGGCTTTTCCAGTTTTTATGCATGTCGGCCCAAACAAAACTCCAAAACAACATAGTATAATTTGTTCAGTTAATAGAAGACTTAACCCCAACTTCGGGCTATATGAAGTGGAGTAAAGTTATTTTTACCCACCAACACCACAGCACTGGATTTAAAAAGTGTTAACCCTTAAATTGACCAGCAGATAACAAAAGTATTTATTATTGAAAAAAAAAATGTTTCCTCCCACCCGTACAAAACTAGATTATTTTATATCCAACAAGAAAAATAAACTCAAATAAAAAAAATAAAAAAATAAAAAAATGGTTGCTGAGGTTTTTAGTAATTTTTAACCAAGTATTTAAATTCATAGCATCATTATTCAGTTATCACAAAATTTTCCCCGTCTTTCTGTGAATTCATGCCACAATTCATATTCTTTCTATCCTGGTTAAAAAATTTTGAATATTTGAATCTTTGCAGTATAAATTATCTAGAATTTTTAATAAGTTTTGCAAATGAAGGAGGTGGGAGTTAAATCCTTTCCTCCACAATGTGTAAAACATTTTCTTTTGAAAAAAGTAAAGAGAGATAAAAGAGAGAGGAGAAAGAAACGAGGTGAAGAAGAAGAGAGAAAAGAAGAAGAAAAGAGAAAAAAAAGAAAAAAGAGTAACGTCCATTGTGCCTCTATCGTCATCAACAAGACAAAGAATATACAAATCAATGACTTCACACATCAATTTTTCTGTTGCTAAAAATTACTCTCCATCTTGTGCTAGATTACAGTGGGATGAAGTACAAGTGTATTTTATAATTGTCGGATAATAAATGTCTACATTAAATTTAACATTCCACAGAAGCAGTGTTCTTACTTCCTAGACCGCAATCTATTTTTTCTTTCTGTTCATTCCAACAGCCATTTTTCTTTCAAACTATTATTCTTCACTGTCTTCATTGTACTTTCTTATTCAAGTATTTGCCATTTTTTTTTCTCTTCAAATCTTCCTTCCCTAAGAAAGATCTTTTTTGTTTATTTTTTTCCAGTCCTCATCTTCAAATTGCAGCAGTAGGATTCTTTCAAAGTCAGCAGACAAAAGAATCTACTTGTTTGCAAGGAATGAGATGAGAAATAAAAGTGTGCGTATGTGGGGGGGGGGGGGCCTTTGATCTTTGGCAAATAAAATAGACATTATGGAAGTGGGGGGGGGGGAGCCCACAGTGGGAGAGGAAAAGTGTGCTTGGTCAGAATCTAGAAGGGAATGGTGCGGGGAGGGAAAAGAACACATTCTCTCACCAACCTTTCAGTATCCACTTTTATCCTAAAAAAAAAAAAAAAAGGGGGGGGGGGAAGAAACTTAAGTTATTTTAGTATTATCATTCATTACCATCATTGCTTTCTAGAATTTGAGGGGGTAGGCGGGTTGGATGACTTGAAAATTAAAAAATATCAATGAATTTTTTGTGGCAAAGTTGAAGATAAAGAAAGAAACAAGCTCACAATATATATATATATATGTGTGTGTGTGTGTCTTAAATACAGCCGACAAGGAGGACTTAATATTTTATTATGATTATGTTTTGTCAGAGTAAGGTTGAACAAAAATTTTCACTAATTTTCATTGTCTGAAGTGCTTTACTCCAACAAAACAGAAAAACATAAGGAAGCTGGGAAAACTTTAGAAAATTAAATCGTCCTTGTTGGCCGTATATAATGCAAAACTTTTTTAAAGAAAAGTTGATGCACACACACACACACACATATATATATATATATATATATATATATATATATATATAACAGAAGAGGGAGAGATGATGGGTGATGACAGCATTGGAGAGTAGTGAGAAGTGGAAAGAGAGAGCAAGTTTGAAAGTAGGAAGAGAGAAAATGAGGTCAATAGAGAAGGGAGGAGGGAAAAGGGAAAGAGAGGTCAAGAGGTAGGAAAGCAAGAGAGATTGGAGAAATCGAGAAAAAAAAAAAAAAAAAAAAAAAAATCACCGAAAGTGCATGAATACATTTTTAAAAATGGAGAGTAAACTGGATTTTGAAAAAGCATTTAAGACTTGAAAAAGAAAAGGTGGTGTTGAAGGACACTAAAACAAAGTGGCAGGTTGAGGCTTGACTTTCCTTTTTAAGTTTATGATTGAAGACAAAATACAGGCAAATGAAGGCTGGGGTTATCAAAAACTCAGAGTTGTCAAAATTAAACAAAAGAAAAAAAAAAAAAAAAAATCATTTTTTGACAAGATTTTTTAAATTTTTTATTTCTAAAAGCTCAATATTATTTTAATCTGAATTTATCAATTTTATATATCTCTTCTCTTAAGATCAATAAGTTAAGATTAAATCGATCTTGACACAATCTGTTAAAAAAAATTGATCAAGCTGAAGGAAAACAACTCTTCTCTAATCGAAGTATTTTATTTATTTTTATTCTCCCAATGATGACACCCTTTTAGACTGCCTTTATCTTTTGAGTGAGATGTACGTACTTCTCTTCAAATCAACAAGGTTATCCGTTGTTGCCTGAATCAAAATGTCAGAATAAAAAAAAGTAACCCAAAAGAGAAAATGAAGAAAAAAAACTACATTCAAAATGTTGATGTGGCTCACTCAAAAGCATAGGAAGGAACCCCTCTCTGTCCCCTATCAATACTGGAAAGATAACAGTTACCAAAATTAAGAAACCTATTATCCTGAAAAAGGCTTTAATAGAAAGATTTTTAGAAATTCCAACAGGAAATGGCATCAGCTACTAGGTCAATAAATGTCAAATAATTCCTTATGCTCAATATTACTGTGTTATCTAATCTCAAGGAAGACTGGTGGAAACAAAGCCACACTAAAAGAAAAAAAAAAAAATAGGCATTGGAAATAAAAATGACTTTGGCTTGCAGACATAAAAGTTAGTGAAAATAAATATCTTTCCAAAAATCAGTAACAATTCTATTTATGTAATATCTTCATAAAAAACGGCCCTGATTAAATTTAAAAGCATGAGATAAAAATCTTATTTAAAATATTACCTGCATGACAATATGACAACAGATGCCTGTTGATCCAGTGAGTAATTTGAAAATAAATCCTATATTCAATCTACAGTAGATATCTCCACTCATTTTCGATACCAAACTTTTAAATTGAATTTATAAAAATTTAAAGTCTTCTTTAAATTTTCATTTTAGTTTTAATTGAAAGATAAATGATTAAATTTACAAATTCAAGAAATCAAAATAATCTGGTGTATTTCAAACAGAAATTATATTTGATTGGAACCTAAAATTGACTTCTTTATTTTTTCGAATTTTTGGCTATTTTTGAGTGGTTAACACATTAGGAAACAAAGTTAATTCTCGTTTTTAAAAAATCTTGCAAAAAGTAAAATATACATCTGTGACACGTTATTTTAAAAAAATTAAATTCAAAGCAAAATTAATCTAATTTACACAAGTATTACTTATTTATAGCATGAAATTTAGAATAAACTATTTTTTAAACTCTTTCTTGTGTTGATCTTTCTGACATTTCCCAGTATATTTGACATGTGATGATGGCCAGACAGATGCGAGATAAGTGTATGACAATCACAAGTGACATAACTGCACAATTTTTTTTTTCCTGTAAGGGAAAGAAACCGTAAAACACATGATCTTTTTCATGTTCACATAAAAATTAACATAAAGAAAAAAAAAACAAAAAAAACATTTGTCTATATTTCTGAGATGATTTAGTATTTATAGTATTTACATTGTCCAATTGTATGATGTTTTGGCTGTTGTACATCCTGGCCTTCTTCAGGTACTAGGAATTTCAAACCAAACCCTTTATTACAATTACTGGGATATATCATCCTCATTCCTTGTGTAAAGCCTTGATTGGAAGTCAAGTTCACCACTGCTACAGCCTAGTATTGAACTCACAACTCTTTGAACTACAGTGTTCGAGGCATCTTTTAATGTCCGAGTTTTCTAAAGGAACAGAAACTCATCTTCTATGTGCCATGCTCCTTTAGAACATGGGAGATTATGGCTCTCCACGACTTCCTATTTTTGGTAGCATTTTGCAATGTTTGTCATTTTACTACCCTTTCTATTCCCTGTTCTGCTAACCATTTACACAAGCTTGTTAGGTTACTTGTTCTTTTGCCTTTCATATTTCCGGTGAGTATCAAATTTTCCAAGCCCTTTTTCCCCCATTATGTGCCTTGTAAATTTCAACTATTTCTGATTCCTCTATGTCTGAAGTTCTCATTTTCCTTACAGCATTTTCAATGCTCACATGATCCGTCAATAGTATTCTCAGCATCCTTCTGTAGAATCACATTTCTGTTGTCACAAGTCCCCTCTTCATGCATGGGCAAATTGTCAAACGTTGACTGCCAGAAATAAAAACTGATATTGCACAACAGTTCAGCAATCTCTTCTTTAGTATTTACTGTATTTACATAATTCAGACTATTGTCCTCATCTTTGTTGCCATTTGTATGACGTTTTGGTCATTGTATGCTCCAGGTTTCTTCAGATGCTAGGCTACAGCAGTGTTTAACAAGTAACTTGCAGGGAGATAACTCATGACTTCCAATCAAAGCTTTACGCAAGGAATGAGGATAATATACCCCAGTGATTGTAAAAGATTCAGTTCAAAATTCCTAGCACCTGAAGAAGGTCGGAGCATACAATGGCCGAAATGTTGTACAAATGGCAACAAAGATGAGGACAATAGTTCAAATAATGTAAATACTGTAAATCTTGTTTCTAACAAAATTTTCCTGTTCCTTAAATCATTTAGTTTTTAGAAGGCATCTTTTACAATTCCAATGTGCCTTCACTTTTTGATATCGCATTTTTGGCACCTGTTAAGCTTGCCACTTGCTGGCAACTATAAATTGTTTCATGATCTTTTATCCTTTCTTGTTGCTTTCTTTTTTTTTTCACATCTACTCTCAACACGGTCATTCCCAAAAGAGTTTGCATGAGAGTGAGTACAATGACCCCGACTGGAATTAGAACTCAGCACTTACATTTTACATTATCTAATTACACTACCCCCACATCCATGTAGTCATCCATTTAACTACTGACCAGGTTTGATATAGCTTAACTTCAGTGATCAGATGAGAACTTAAGTTTCAAGGTGATATGACAGTAAGCCTTCGTAAAGATTAAATCTGATGAGAAAAGACAAATTTGTCTCATCATTGTGTCCTTAATTACTTTCTTATCTGGAGACAGGTTATTTATTCCCAGAAGATGTTCAGAAATTAAATCAGAACGAGTACCTCAGACTTTTAAAGCAGTTTCAGGTGAACTTGTTATATTTTTTATAATGCCACTGAGATAAAAGTGATAACTGGAAGTGAAAGAGAATGAGAAGATTTTAGAAGAAACCTGAAGTTCAATTTTAAACAGGAAAAGGGAAAAACCTCTCCTCCTGTTCAAAAGAATTGGGATTTTTCAGTGTGCTCACATGGCAGACAAGTGTGATAAAAAGTCAGTTTAAAATGGGTTTAACAGCAATATTGTGAAAAAAATTACTAAAGCCGCCACAGCACTTGCTCTTTTGGAGACGTCTCACATACCGAGTAATGATCCCAGCTTCTTTTCTAAGGAAAAGTATTACCCGAGAGGATGCTTCTCTTGTGCTTGAACTTGGTATTAATTTAGATACCTCTACTCCATTTTTGATACCTAAGATTAAATTGAATTTTTAAAAATAAAACCTTCTTGAAACTTTAATTTTAGCTTAA
This sequence comes from Ascarosepion bandense, assembly GCA_037127315.1. Lineage (NCBI taxonomy): Eukaryota > Metazoa > Mollusca > Cephalopoda > Sepiida > Sepiidae > Ascarosepion > Ascarosepion bandense. The sequence goes on from JBBBDQ010000635.1 coordinate 3,284,557, forward strand.
TTGAAAGGTAAATGAGTAAATTTACTATTTCCACTAAGCAAAATACACAGGTGTATTTCAAACAGAAGTTATATTCATTGAAATCTAAAATTTTGAGATGTTTTTTCTAATTTTCAATTTTTAGGCTATTTTTGGAGCAATCAACACATTTGTAAACAAGTTAATTCTTGGTTTTAAAAGTCTTGCAAAAATAAAATATATATCTCTCACTCCTTATTTTTGGAAAGTTAGCAAATTTAAAGTTCAATCAATCTGATTTGAAACGTTACTTGTTTATGGCATGAATTTAGAATAAGGTATTTCTTAATCACAAAGGTCTGACTAGTTGAGCTTTAAAGTAGGTGATGACAGCACCTATTAATCAATCTGGACATATAGTGACCAAAAATTGATATAACCCAGTTTAGCATTTCGTAAGGGGAACAACCCTTAAAACACATGACCTTTTAATGTAATTCTCTTATAAGTTTCCATAAAACAAAAATGTGCAGTTTAACATAATTAAAAAAAATATAAATTATATCAAAAGGTTAATTCTAAATGATTTGTATTAAGCTTATGAATTTTGATCTGTAAATTAAGTATATTTTTAATAAATTAATAACTAAAGATATTGAGTAAGTGGAAGAAATCAAAAAATGTTTGAAACTTTAATTAGCAAAGAAAAAATGAAAACACTTCTAAAAATGCATTGAAATTTTTTTCTTTGGAATATGATATCCTAAAATTATATTAATTACAAAATCAAAGTTTTATCTACATTAAAAATAGCATAGTTTTAATGCATTTTTGATTTTACTATTCTGGGCAGATTTTAAGAAAAATTCTCAAAAAAAAAAAAAAAAAAAAAAAAAAAAATTATTGCCTGATTTTACATTCCCAATAAATCCTGAATAATAAATAAAAAATTGGTTTAGATAATGTATTTCTAGAAGTTTTATTCAATTAATTGAAGTGTGTGTGTGTGTGTGTGGGGGGGGGTAACATGTACAACAAAAATATTTTTACCAAGATTTTCTAAAAATAATAGCTGCGTAAATAATTTCATTCATTTTTTTTTAATTAGTTCTGAAAATTTAATTAAAATCAAACAATTAGTTGATTTTTGCAAGAATTTTCAAATGAATTTGTCTTTCAACACCAAAAAACAACTTGCATAATATTATGTTTTGCTTATTATGTCACATTACGTAAACACAGTGTGAATTGCTGAGGGAAAACAAAAAAAGAAATTTTAATTGAAATTTCAAATGTGTTAGAAAGGATTAAATTTTTTTAAAAATAATGACAAAACTTGATCGTTCCTCTAAATAATAACATCAACATTTTGATGATAAAATTTTGTTTTATTAGGTTTGAGAACCTTTTTTTTTTTTTTTTTTAATCGTATCACCCCTAGCAAGGCGGTAATGCCACTGATGTGCAGGGGGCTACGTAATAGTGAGAAGATTTGAAAAGAGAAAGCCGGAAACCACATCCTAAACAGGGAACAAGGGATGAGCCTCTTAACCTGTTCAATAGACGTGGGTGGCATGTGAACCGAGCGATAGATAGATCCATCCACTCCAATTGAAAAAAAAAAACAAAGTGAGAAGATTTGAAAAGAGAATGCCGGAAACCACATCCTAAACAGGGAACAAGGGATGAGCCTCTTAACCTGTTCAATAGACGTGGGTGGCATGTGAACCGGGTGATAGATAGATCCATCCACTCCAATTGAAAAAAAAAACAAAGTGAGAAGATTTGAAAAGAGAAAGCAGGAAACCACATCCTAAACAGGGAACAAGGGATGAGCCTCTTAACCTATTCAATAGACAACATCATGCTGTGCTGTTTTTTTGTTTTTTTGGCAATTGAGTGGAGATATCTATATTAATTTTACCCTTCATTGAGAGAAGTGAACATCTACATACAAGTGTTATTAAATTCCTATAATGCTTGTAGTTCTAATTAAATGATTAATCTTACCATTTTCAGTAACTAAAATGTTCTGATGTATTTAAAAAAATATACCGACTGGAATTTCAACTTTTTGAGTGTTTTCATTGAAAACATTAAAAACAGCCATTTTTGTCATATTGACATATTTGTAAATAAAAGTTAATTCTGTTTTAAAAATCTTGCAAAAATATAATATACATCTGTAACATGTTATTTTATGAAAATTACAAAATTTCAAGTTAAATTAATCTGATTTGAAACAAATATTACTTGTATGAAATGTGGTATACAAGCATTTCTTAATCACAGAGGTCCTTTTTCTGTGATGTGCTGATTAATAACTGACCGTCAGACATGTTGACAAGCTAAGTATGCTTGACCAGAATTGATATAAATTGATCAACCCTAAGTGAACGTTAACATTTCGATTTTTAACTACATAGTAATTAAAAAAAGAAAAAATGTAATATTTTCAGCAATTATCTAATATTTTATCAAATTTTAGTTAGCTAGAGTGAAATGAAGGGTTTAGAAACAGCCGAAAAAGTTTATATGAGGGTTTTTTTTTTTTTCTCTAAAGGGAACAACCCTTGGAACATTAACTTTTTTTTTTTTTTTTTTTTTTAAATCAAAATGTCACTTATGAAACACCATACAAAACAAAAATGAATGTTTTCACACACAAACAATAAGAAATTAAAAATTATTTTAAAAATCTTTCTGAAAATTAGTGTTAGCCTTTTCAATTTTTGATTAGTAAATATAGACTTCACTAAATAACTTCATAACCTAACCGCAATGAGGCTGTGAAGAAATTTTAAAAATATTTTTTAAACTTTCTAAATTATTAGAATTATGAACACAATTCTTTTAAGAATTTATTATTCATCAAATAAAAAAAAGTTTTCAGTCAATAATATCCTTAATATATATTATTTATAAAAGCAATTAAAAGCTTATCTAATTAAATAATGTCAGTTTATAGCATTGTTCATTTTACTTTTTGGAGTAGATTTTTGGGCAAGTTGAAACTAGTTGGAAAAAAAAAAAATTAAGAGACTTAGATTTCACAATGAGTCTTGTGTGAAACTAATAAAACAAAGTTTCGAAAAGATATTTATTTCTAGAAATTTCATGAAATTATATTAAGTGGGTTAACAGATGTAAAAAAAAAAAAAATGAAAAAAACAATTTAATTTTTCAGGATTTTCTAAAAATAACAATTTCCAAAAAATTTCATTCATTTGAGAATAAGTCCTAAAAGTTTCAGTAAAATTTTATATTTGATTTTTCGCAAGAAATTTCAAATTAACGTCTTTTTCATCGGAGATATTATCCATAGTAAACTTGTTAAAAATTTGATCACCAGCTGAGTTAACAAAAAAAAAAAAAAAAAAAAATTACCAAAATTTTAAACATATTAGAAGTCATTTTAAAAATTAAAAAAAATACTGAAGAAATACTTTGGTCTTTCTGTTTAATAATAACAAACATTTTGAGGGAAAACTTATTTTTTTATTAAGTCTGGGGCATTTTTTCTTTATGTTATGCAGTGAATTAGTGGCAATACGTAAATTAACTGAGGTATTCAACTAAATCACTGAAAAATAGCATCATATAAAGGAAAAAAAGTCCCAAACTTAATAATAATTAAGTTTTTCTATCAAAGTATTTGTTATTATTAAGAAGAAAGATCAAAGTATTTATTAATGATTTTTAAAAATTTTTTAATCCTTTCTAACATGTTCAAAATTTTCATAAAAATCTTGTTTTGATTTTTGTTAGCAGGTAACCAAATCTTTACAATTTACAATGAATAATGTAATATTATGGAACACAGTTTCTTTCCAGTGAAAAAACATTAATTTGAAATTTGAAAATCAAATATTTATCAGATTTTAGTGAAACTTTCAGGATTTCTTCACAAATGAATGAAATTATTTTTGAAATTATTTTTAAAACAACTTAGTAAATATATATATATATATATATATATATATATATATATATATATTTTACATCTGTTACCCCACACTCACATGTAAATTCATGAAATTTTGAGAAAATAAATTTTGTAGGGAAAATTGATTTTATTAGTTAAATACAAGACTCATTGGGAAATGTAAATAATTTTTTTTCCAAATATTTGGCCATTATTACGAAAATCTGCTCCCAAAGGTAAAATAAAAAATGCAATAAAACTGACATAATCTAATTAGATAAGCTTTTAATAAGTTTAATAAATATATATTAAAGATATTATAGTCTGAAGAAAAAGAATGTCTTTTTATTAATAATGAAATTTTAAAAGGATTGTTTTCATTTTTTTTTTTCAATTATAATAATCTATATAATTTCAAAAATATCTTTAAAATACTTCAAAACTTGTAGGCATTATGTTAAGTGAAAAATATACCGAAAACTGAAAAGTTTAATACAAATTGTTGAGTCATGGTACATTTAAAATAATTTTTAATTATCTTTTTTTTTTGTGCATGTATTTGAATATTTTTTGGATGGTAATTTCTGTGTGTACAGTAAAAAGTCATGTGTATCATGGTTTCTTCCTTTTACAGGAAAAAAATTTGGCCAATTATGTCAATTTTGGTCACCAAACACTTAGCTTATCTTGCATTTGGCTGTCATCACATGCATGATTTCTAAATTTCATGCTATGAATAATACTTGTGTAAATCAGATTAATTTAACTTCACATTTGTTAATTTTTAAAAATAATGTGTCACAGATGTACATTTTATTTTAACCAGATATTTAAAACCAAGAATTAATTTTTGTTTACAAATTTGTTAATCTTTTAAAAATGGCCGAAAAATTGAAATTTAAAAAAATCTGAGAATTTTAGATTCCAATCAATATAATATCTGCTTGAAGTATATTGGAGTTTTTAGCACATTGGAAATAGTAAATTTAATCATTTAGCTTTCAATTAAAATTAAAAAGCTATCATATAAAAATGTTACTAATCCAGTACATCAATGTTTTTACAGATATTATTACTAAATCTTTCCCAAAATTCTGAATACATGCACACAACTCACATTTTTATAATGGATGGAATTAAATCTGCTGAACCCTACAGAACTCTTGAGGGTACAATGAGTAAAGGGGTGGCCATCTAAAAGCGATCACTGAGTCATAACAAAAGTACATGCGAAATAGTAGACTTGATGTGTCATGCATGCATTGTGAGTCAATTATTTATTCTCTGTCCTGGGTTGAAGCCATTATGGGTGGGGGGACAAGGGAAAAAAAAAACAAAAAAAAACTCTCTAATCTCAAGGACCTTAAGATCAGAGAATCCAAGCCATTTCTTTCTGAGATGAGAAGCAATGAGGTAAGGCAAAGTATCTTTGTAGATCTTGCTGACTAGATTTTTGATAATAATAATAAACAGACAGAGTATCAGCCGTTGAGAAAACTACCTATCACCTCATGTTTTATAATACACTGAATTCGAATCTCAATAAATGCTAAACAAAATGAAATAAGGGTATTAAACACTAATCTTAAAGATTTGATTACTTTAAAGGATCCTGAATTATGAAGACATTCTTCTTCAATGTGCTGAATCTATCAACACCATTAATTTTCTAAGCGTGACTTAGATGTGACACAAGGCCATAAGCATGGGGTATCCAGTAAGGATCAAACTCACTACTCAGTTGTAATAGGTTCTAGCAAGACAAGCTTGCTAACCATTAAACCACATTGAAATGTCTAAATGTCAGCGATCATGGCTCTCTACAACTTCCTCTCGTTCTGCCATCCATTTATTCACCCGGGAGTATTTGTCTTAGTATTAGACGCACGTGCGTAGTGGTGCAGTGGATATTGACTTGAAACGAGAGATCAGGATGCCAAGTTCAAATTCCTTGCATTCACTTATGCAGAAATACCCTTTGGAAAGGTATTAATCTGTCTCTTCCCTCCAGTTGGAGTAGATAGACTAAACTATCGCCTGGTTCACACTCCACCCTCGTCTATTGAACAGGTTAAGAGGCTCATCCCTTGTTTCCTGTTTAGGATGTGGTTTCCGGTTTTCTCTTTTCCAATCTTTTCACTCTTTTCTTTATTTTTTTTCAATTGGAGTAGATAGACTAAACTATCGCCTGGTTCACATTCCACCCGCTTCTATTGAACAGGTGAAGAGGCTCATCCCTTGTTTCCTGGTTAGGATGTGGTTTCCGGCTTTCTCTTTTCCAATCTTTTTACTCCTACGTAGCCCCCTGCGCATTAGTGGCGTTATCGCCTTGCTTGGTGTGATAAGATTAAAAAAAAAAAGAAAAAAGTTATGTGTTAAATAATAGGAAAGATTGAGTTGGCTGGCAACAAGTCTACTGCAGAAATTAATGGCAACCTATTGTGGGATAATCTTCTGCCTAGTCAGTCATGTCTCTTTCGAGACATGATCACCCAAGCGTGTATCATGTATGGAACATAACTGACTGAGTATTTGTCTATATTTCTGAGATGTGGTAGTATTTACATTATTTGGACTATTGTCCTCATCTTTGTTGAAATTTATGCAATGTTTCAGTCAGTGTACGCTCAGGCCTTCTTCAGGTGCTAGAAATTTTGAACCAAACCCTTTATTATAATCACTGAGGAATATTATTCTCATCCCTTGCATATTAGTGCCGTTTTTTGGAAGTCATTAAAAATCTCCCTCTAACCCTGTAAGTTACTTGTTCCTTAAGGACACATGGCCTAGTGGATATTGACCCAAAGAGCTCTGAGTTCAATACTAGGCTGCAATAGTGGTGAACAAGTAACTTATAGGGTTAGAGGAAGATAACATGACTTCCAAAAGAGGCACTACTACGTAAGGGATGAGAATAATATACCCCAGTGATTGTAATAAAGGGTTTGGTTCAAAATTTCTAGCACCTGAAGAAGGCTGGAGCATATAACAGTTGAAATGTCGTACAAATGGCAACAAAGATGAAGACAATAGTCTGAATAATGTAAATACTGTTCTCACTAGGGAGGTTGTGCATTGTTTTCCTACATTCCTTTGCCTTCAACCTGTCCTGTGAGTATCAAGTTTTCCAAGCCTTCTTTTCTATTTATGCGCTTTAGAAATTTCAACTGTCTCTTCCTGATGTTCCTGTCCTTTTTTGTTTTATTTTCTTTAAAAGTTTGTTGTTTCTCATATGTTTGGTTCATGGTATTCTAAGCATCCTTATCAAGCACCATATTTACTTTTTCCAGTCTCTTTATCTCAGAGGAGATTGCCATATAGGATGACTGATATTACCTAGCTCACTAAATTTTTGGTATCTTAGGTTTATGAATTTAGAAAAATGAAAAGGCATTTTTAAAGCTTTATTTTTTAGTTTTAACTGAAAGCAAAATGATTAAATTTACTCTTTCCAGTAAGTAAAATAGTCTAGTTTTTTTTTTTTTCAAATAGAAATATTGACTGAAATGCAAATGTATACTCAGTTATAATCCGAGGAAAGGAACAGAATGGTTAAATAAAGAGGAAAACTATATTTTTTGCCCACATTTCATCCTGATGCACTTTATCAAGGTAAAGAGAGAAAATGAATTTTATTTTAAATTAAGTATTTATAAACAAAGAACTGTTACTAGAGGGGGGGGAACACTCATAAGCAACTATTTTTTGTTTATAGCTATTTTAAAATAAAATTCATTTTATCTCTTTGTTTTGACAAAGTCCAACACAAGACAAAATGTGTAGGAAAAAAAAATAAAATAAAAAAAAATAAAATTTTCCTCTTTTCTTTATTTAACCAGGCATTAATTGGAATTGAATTATTTTGGTTTCTTTCATTAAAATAATTGAAATCATCTATTTCCACATATTTGGCATATTTGTAAATAATACGTAGTTCACAAAAAAAAAAAAAAAACTTACAAAAATAAAATATACTTTTCTGAAACTTTGAGAAATATTAGCTGATTCAAAGTATAATTAAACTGATTTGACAAAAATATTTACGTCAAGTTTAAAATAACATGATCAAATCACTAGTCAATTACGTCACAAGTGCTGAAAGATGTTGGCAGGTTTCAACAGGACTTTACCTGTTAAAACAATGTAAGAAAATGACAGGTGAACCTTTTTTTTTTTATATACAGTTTTTAAGTTCGTGGTAATCTTTAAGATGTTGGAAAATATTCTCTGAAATCTAATTTTAGAAATGTTGATTTTAAATTTACAATAGTCAAATTAAAAAAAAAGAAAATTATTTTAAAAATCTTAAAGCAAAATGGTTTGCATTAAGCTTTTCAATTTTTGATTTGTAAATATAGTTTTCACTTCATGACAATATCACCTAACTGGATGAATGTAATGCAGAATTGCAAAAGATTTATGTATTATAAATTATTTCGCAATTCTGTATTCCAATTCAACCAGTTAGGTGATATTGTCATTAAGTGAAAACTATATTTACAAATCAAAAATTGAAAAGCTTAATGCAAATAGTTTTCTTTTTTTTTTTAATTTGACTCTTTAATTTAATCTCTCTTATATCCGGGATATAAGATAGATTTTCTCTGGTCCCAAATTAGAGCCTGTGGTAATGTATATAAAATAGACCAAACCCAGATATAAGATTACCATTATCCGGTCCCGACAACTCTCTTATATCAGGGTTACACTGTAACTGAAAAAAAAACTTGTGAAAATTCTCATACTCATAAAAAATTAAAATAATAATGTCTGTGATAAATATTACTTATAAAAGCAATTAAAAGTTTCTCTAAATAAATATTAGATAATTTCATTGCATTTTTTAAATTTTTTGATTAAGAGCAGATTTTAAGAGCTACTTTTAACTAACAAAAATATTTTAACATGAAAATTTAATTTCTCGAAATGTCATCAAATTAAGTAAGGAGGGTGGAAACGTGTAAAAAAGATACTTTTATTTGTGAATAAGTCCTCTAAGTTCATTACAATCTATTTGATTTTTAAAAAAATTTCCAAATCAACACATCAACTGTCAGTAATCAATCTGCATATCAGAAAAACAAGGCCTCCATGATTAAGAAATGCTTGTTAGCTACATTTCATGCTATAAACAAATACTAGTTTGAAATAAGATTAATTGAACTTTAACTTCACTAATTTTTCAAAACTAACATGTCACAGATACATACTTCTTTTTTGAAAAATATTTAAACCTGAGAATTTATTTTATTTACACATGTCAATCTGTCAAAATGAAAAAAAAAAAAAAGGATAACTTTTGAAAACTCTCAAGAAGCTGAGATTCCAATCAATATAATTTATATTTAAAATACAAATTCAGTATTTTGCTTAGTGGAAAAAGTAAATTTAATTATTTAGCCTTCAAGAAAGGCTCATTTATTAAAATTCACTTTAAAACTTAGGTATCAAAAATGAGTGAAGATACATATTTTAGGGTTTAAAACAAACCCAAATAACGTTACATGGTACCTGCCATCCAAATGTGGCAGTATATTTATTGTTTAACAGCTCATTAGATGATCACCTTTTACCATGTTAGTCCCTACTTTCACCAAGGCGCTGTGGCTTCTCTGACAGATATTTTCAATCTACATCCAAGAAGTGAATTTGAAAGGAGTAAATAAACAAAAACATCTTTTACATTGCCTCCCCACCAATCAAAATTTATAGTACTACAGACCTTTTTCTTAAGTAACAAGTCTAGTCACCCTCTTCCACCTACACAGTGGGGGTCAGAGAAAGTAGGAAGTTGAAGTTCTTGAGATTGGGCAGGGTGATAGAAGTTAGTGGGTATGCATCAGGAGTTAGGGTATTGTTTTCTAAGTGGAGTTAGAACACACACTGTCGACACATGTAACAATCCAGTGCAACTGTTTTTGTTGGTGTGTGAGAAGGAGAAGTGGAGTAAAAAATGTCAGCATTTTACTACAGTAGGACACAGGGCACCCCAGATGAATATTAGTCTGTGGGAGAGGTGGACAGAAGTGGGAATATGTTTTTACTAGGCCAACATCTGCTTTGTTCCTTTTGCCCTTACTGTCATGTGATTCTCTCTATTGTTGATAATTCCAACCAACCCGACCCAGAGCAGCAGCATCCCAACAATCAGAGATGGGAAGTGAAGACAATGATTGGTGGGTGGCCAGTTGATGATAGATTCTGTCTTCCGACTTTCAACTTTATCTTGTTTACCTAAAAGATGGGAAATGTCACTGGGCTGTTTAGGTTAGGGGGAAGGGTAACAGGTCAGGTACAGGTGACTTATTTTGTCTCTGCTGCTGGGTTGGTGAAGGTGAATTTGTTTCAGTACAGATAGTGTACATATATTGAAATAGTGGATCTCCCCTTTCCCCCACCCTAAGGCTATGTCGCGTGTTGAAACATGGGTCCTCATCTGATCATCAAAGTTAAGCCAGGTTGTGGCAGGCCAGTATTTAAATGGGTTACTGCTTGAGAATTGTGCAGATGGTGCAATAAATAATGGAATGAGAAATCTGATAGCCAAGTTCAACCTTTAGG